>VXAA01003006.1:0-12443 GCA_013399115.1 Anseranas semipalmata | reverse complement strand
CCCCCCATGCCTAGAGACCAAACTGTAATAAAAAGATGGTTATATACAGCATGGGAAGCTCATATTGCCAAAAACTCCAGGCCAAGATTGGAAGCAGGGGAATGGGCATCAACTGCAGTGCCAAGCCTTCTATCCATCTATTACTAAATTGGCAAGAATTTCTACTACTTGATGAAAATAAAACTGAATTCTCCTACTTCCTTGCCAAATATAGGGTAAAGTCTGTAGCAGAAGGCAAAAAGCCAGTGTTTACAGATGGCCAACATGCTGTGCAGCCCTGCTCTGGTTAAGGCTTGCATTTTCCTACACATTCCATGCTACAGATGGACTGCATGAGCCAAGGTCTGCCCTAGAGATCTGAAATGCACAGCTAAAACAAATGCCGTGGTTCAGGTTATTGTTTACCGTGAGGGTGGTCACACGCTGGAACAGGCTTCCTCGAGACGTGGCTGATGCCCCATGCCTGTCGCTGGTCAAGAGGCGTTTGGGCAACGCCCTCAATAACGTGCTTCAACTTTTGGCTAGCCCCGAAGTGCTCAGGTGGTTGGACTCGATCTTTGTAGGTCCCTTCCAACCGAATTATTCTAATTCCAGTTAATTCTCATTTATTTACAGGCATTTCAGATGAAACCTATAATGGGCCTGAGACTGATCAATACATACTATGCACATACCAACCTACAACACAGGTCTTTCACCAGGTCCAACCAAGTTAATTGCCTGATCAGAATTTCACGCCTAAGCTAGTTCTGGCAGAGATCCTGCCTTCATCACTACTGGCACAAGAACGTGTGGGAGATGCAGATGATACCTTTTGCCTTCACCATCCTCACACTCCATCCTCACACTGACTGTACTTTTTTTCCTGCCTTTCCATATTCAAATCCAGTCTTTCATTTGTGGAATACAGTTCCCAGGTTCAATTTTGCTAGCTATTCTGCAGTCAGGCATGCTTTCTCTTTGTTACTCCTGATTTTTGACCCAGATATTCATACATATGAGTCTAGTTATAAAAACAGATGCATTCTTCTAATTTGTAAAGGTTACTGAATAGAAATGTTACCAATATGATCACAAACAGGCAGCGCAGGGTAAGACAGAAGTGTAACTATGAGAAATTATTGTACGAGGTAAATAAGACTAAAAAGTTTACAAGGTCCTCATTTTAAAATAGTTCATTGCTAAAAGACTTTTCAGATTTCTATATAATTCTCTGTCTCTTTTAAAACATCAACAAAATCTTAACACAAGCGATTTGCAGCTAACACTACATACCTGCATTTATGCTGAATTCAGAAGATGCACATCTCTTATCATTTGAAACTGAAGGCTCTGAGTTACAGTTTAAGGTGAAAGGAGGTCCTGCAACGCGTCCAGACGACTTGCATGCTCTGACCACTGACAATTATACAGGCAAACATGTGCTGCTACTTTGTGCTCTGCCAACTGTATTCACTTGCTGCCTCACCGTTTAAAGCAAAATCCTGTGAAGGTTTACATATCTGCTCCCACTTAAAGCACCAACGTGTTTAATTGAAGTTAATGGGAAATTTCACAGTACAGTGTTAAATAAGTGCAAGAATTAAGTCTTCACAGAGCTCTTCCACTGCTAAGTGTAGAAACATTTAAACTATTTTTTCTAGTGTAATTACAACAGCATTTAAGCACCTTTAAACCAAACTGGACAGTGAGAGTGCTTCATGATTCTAAATATTACTTCCATTGCAATAGCAGTTGGTGGTTCCAAGTTAGATTAGGATTTGTTATCTACAAAACAGACAAGACATAGATGGATAAGTAAGGAAAAAGGATTGATTTATATAAACAAGACTGAATAAACAGTATGATGTTTTGTATTCACATTAATTCCAATTTCAGGACAGGAAGAATTGGTGTTTATTAGGAGCTTAAAAACCAGCATGAGAACACTCACCATTGAACTCCTGACAAGCCATTGGTGCCTGTCTTTGGCACCAAGTATTGAGCTTATTATTACACAGAAGCATGGCTAGCAACTCAAACCATCCTAGGAAAGTAAACCACATCCACGACTAAAAACAAAAACAGTCCAAGACTTTTAACCTAATCTGCAAGAAAATTCCTTCCTTACCCCCAGTCAGTAACCTTGAGCATAAAACCACACCTGCTAGAAAGGCAACAGAACTTTCGGAATCATTAAGAGCAATGGAGAACTCTCCATAAATCTCAGATTTATTGGCAGTCAATATTGAATGTATTCAGATAAGAAAGTGCTCTTCCAGACCTCAAAAAGAAACCAGCAGAACCCCTAAATATTTGCCATTTGCTGATTTTATTTATTTACTTGTTTTAAGGAGACTCAGATCTGCTACATCATTGCCTTTCATACCCTGGCAAGTATAGGTGCTAATCTCTATAAAATTATACAAAAATATGAAAGGTGCATGCTACCCTACGTTGATTGTGAAAATGGAAAGCAAAAACCATCTACTTATAAAAAATCACTTCATCACTACTACATACTATTACTACAGAGACTAAAGGCACAAATTTTAGCTGAGTGCAGGTTAACTTTGAAGCCCTTGTAATGATATGTATAATTAAAACTACTAACTCAAAATTTCATTTATGCCTCCTACTACTTGCAGTATGAGAAGGAGTGAGTAGTACAGAAGCTGTTTCGTATTCTCTTACTTACATTAACCATGACAGCTTGCAGTGCAGATCTCTACATGATTTTGCTGGCAAATGTCTCTACAGAGAAGTCTGACAATTTATTCCAACACTTTTCTAATTATTAACCAGCTATTAAGAAGTGGAAGGACTTTCCTTCCTATTGCAGGACAGTTTAATTTCTTTACGAGTCTTTTGAATCATTCAGAAAGCACAAGTTTATTATATCATATCGCTCATATTGAGGGCATCTTGAGATATTAAAAAGCCTCCAGCAGACTGAACAGACTTAACCTGAGGGAAAGCTGTTTCGACTCTTCCCCAATATACTGGTAGCTGTGCTGAAAACACAACAGTCTTTGCTACATTTCTGAGGTGCGCTCAGTGCAGAAGTCAGACTTCCTGGTCTGCAGTTGCTAGAACCACCTCGAATATTCCTTTAAAAAACAAAACAAAACAACAACAACAAAATACAAGTCCTCCTTGCAGAGTTGTTAGTTCAGAGTTAGCGACTTAAGCTGAAAACCTTCAATTTGAGATTCATGCCATGTCTAAAAACATACAACACTTTAGTATGGAAAGCTCCCTTAACCTCTCTGCAGAGCACTAGTGCAAAGAAGACATGAAGTTTTATGTGATGGTTTTAGTTTCCTCAACCATTCCTTTTATGGCTTCATCATCTACTGGCCCCACCAATATTCTGATAGGCTTCCTGATGCTGACATTCCCGAACTACGGTTATTATTAGGCGTTATGCCTTCAGCAAGCTGATTCTCAACAGCCTGTTACGGGCCTGCCTTATTTAGTTCTGCTTTTGACTCGACAGCGTCTCTGATCTATTTTCACCTTTTGTATTATGTCTTTTTATTACTAATAGCTTCCTTTCTCCTGAAGTTTCAACGTGGCAGCTTTTATTTTTTGGCCTTCTGATACTGTATTGCAAACTGGGGAAGTAGGAGAGCACTTGTCAGCTCTCAGAAGTGCCCCTTATGATGGCTACCTACCGGTTCCATACCAGGGGAAACACAGGACTGCTCCCCACCTTCACAGCCTGGCTTCTGCAGAATGGAAATAAAGGTTTGCAGGCTGAAAGGAAGGAGCAATGCACTGTACGAGTCTTCTGATCTAGATAAAACTGAGAGCAATATGCTGCACCGTCTGATGTAGCTAGCGGTCAGCTAATTGGAGCTTTCTGCTTTGCAGTCACACGTTCCAGTCCCGCGCCTAATGCAGGGACTTCACACAGATCCCCAGCATCACAAACCGTTCAGCTGCTCTTCCTGACTTCCCTTTAGCCAGCCACCTCGCTTTTATGTCCGCTCAGTCTTGTTTATCAAACTCCTGTAACGCTTTTTAGACTACAGAGGGTTTTTCAGAACATCATCCATAGAGAATGTGCCATTATGAAGGGCATAATAGGCAGATTCTTGACGCCTGCCAGCTCCTACTCAGTCTTCACCTCATTTTTGACCATGGACATTGAATGGCAAATAGATTTTAAGAGCATTAATTACAAAAATAAAATCTACATGTTTGGCATAGTAACAAGAACAGTAAATTAAGCAAGTCTGACAAACCCTGAGTCACTATTTTGTCTTTACGTTTTTAAAGTATAACATACTGGGGGGAAGTGTCATTTCCATATTTAGGCAACTTCAAGAAAAACTCATGAATAACTAACTGTGCAAGGAGAGAGAAGAGCTGGAACACACAGAGTGTAATTCCGTATTTGCTCATAGGTTTCCTGAAAATAGCAGTATTCAATCCCAGAGTGTGGTTTGTAACCCTGTATTACCTCACCATAGATCAAACCTGATATTTAGTTGTGGAGAAAAAACATTCCACTGCTCACTTTCAGCCATCTTGCATTTGAATATCAAATGAAATTTTTAATAGGAATTTCTCTTCTAAAGTTAAATTTCAATATGTTTTACAGGTGCCTAAAATTTTCCACACTGCTATCCCTCTATCAAATTTGATTGGAAATATCCAAAAAGCTCAAAAATAACTAATGGAAGATGACAGCTCCCGACTGCAATAACACTCTTCACAATCGGAGCACATCGGAAGCACAAACTGAAAAAGGGAAGACATGCTGCTAAATAGACACATTGCAATATTTCATTTTTTAAATATATACCAGCAAAGACACATCACAGTTTTCTTTGCTACTGAACATCTGCAGCCTCCTAATTAATCAAAACATCACCTTTGAAGCATGTTAAAAGTGTTAAATATTATCTAGAATTATAAATGCAACATCTAAATCTTAATGTAAAACTCCAACCATAAATATTTGTGCAGTTTTATGAGAACAAAAACTTCCAATGTGGTACCACCCACAACAGAAACAACCTGTTTGCAGAACTTCTGTATCATACACATGCTGAAGGATTTCCTAATAGCTTTCAGGTTAAAACCTATAGAAAAAAAATTGAATACTACTTCAGGTGTCTTTACAAAACATTTACGTGATATTTTCTATTTAAAGGTGATCAAGAAACACCAAGTTAAGGGTAAAAACAATTACTGGATTTGACAGCTTTCTAAAAAAAATCCTGAGAATATGTCTTGTTTGTTTCAATAAGAAGTTAAACTGACAGGCAAGAAAGGGACAAATAATAATATTGAGTAACTAACCCTAATGCCTTTTACAACATGACATTACATTATATGGATTCCAGTCTGAGCCACTGTGGTAATCACATGCTCCAACCGAATACAGAGAAAGACAGAAAAAAATAAATGCTCCCCTCCGCACCCCTGGATATTAGTTTTATTTGTCTGATCTACGTAGAGGCGTAGAAAATGTGGCACGTGCACATTAAACCACACCAGCACTGCCCGATGAGAAGGTGATTTATCATACACCTTACAAATGGCAAGCTGTAAAATAGGAAATTTATCCTGTTTGTGAAAACTGAGCTAGGAAGTTGAAATGCATGCTCTAATTGTCTTCAAGTGAAGAGTAAGACCTGTGAGAAGTCAGCGTTCTCCTTCACATTCAGAAAGGTAAATATGGCAGCACTGACTAATCACCATCTGACATTACTACAGAAAAATGATGCTAGAAGATACTGAAGATATTGATATCATCAGGCCAGTCAACTAGCTTTTATAGTATAAAACGTGAATGGTGCAAAGTTTGGGAGTTGTACCACTGAAATGTAAGAAACCCTGAGCCCTCACATAGGCTCGTTAAGAAACTATCAGTAATGTTGTATCTTGTACTGTAAGAGCCTCTGTTTAAGTTTGTAGATCATATACACAGGACTTTGTCACACTGTGGGCTAGTGCCAAAAGAATAAAAAGCAAAAAAGTCATATAGAATTGGAGATACCAACTCCTCTTTCTATTGCGAGCCTTTGTTCCTTAATGGTTCAAACACATACTAAGACCAAGAATTCATTTTGTAGAAGTTTAATGAGAATCTGAAATTTAGCAAACTTGGGCATTAGGTCAAGCGGAAGGAAAAGGAGCACAGAACAACATCTCTCCACAGAAGCATAAATACCCCATAAAAAACCTGGGAGCAGCTACAGACAACAGCAGATTTTTGTGCCTCCCTGTCATTTCAGGAGGCTGCACACAGCTCCGCATACCGAAACCCCATTTGGGACGCCCTGTATCTGCACTGGGGGCTCTGCAAGTACAGCTGGGCCAGCCAGGTGACGCTAGCACATCTATTTGCTTTTTATCAATCCTTCTCTTCCAAGAGAACAGATCCTTCATCTGCTACTTTATAGTACAAAACTGCAACTGGTTTTATTACTTCTAGAGAAAAACTTCATAAAACAACAGGCAGACTACAGAAAATGCTGACAAATTACTTTATCAAGACTGAATTCCCAGTATCCCATGTCTCAAAAAGTAGAAGCAAAACATTTCACACACAAAAAAATAACCTTTTCATAGCTACAGAGATATATTAACTCGTAGAGACCAGCTGCTGATTTTTGATGTATCAGCAAGGAACTGATACTGCAACCACAACACTTTTGAATTAGCCAAGAAATTCCCCAGAATATTAGAACATTCTTCTAAACAAATTGTAAATGTCTTTAATTAAAAATGAAACTGTTCTTGAATATTGTACTAGATGATTTCTATATTTTACATACATTTTAACTGAATAACCCTAAAAAGCATTGAAGTAACAGGAAATTCACATCCAGGGTTTTCAAGCTTTACACCTCCGAAACCAATAGTTAACTTCAAAAAAGAGTAGATAATTTTCTATACACAGCATTTGCAGAAAAAGTGACAGAAATATAACCACTACAAAGCAAATTCAGAAACACAAAAGAAAATAAGAACTTTGGAAAAAGCAGGCTGGAAGACTCTGATACTTTGGGGTACTAGCCTCTTCGACCCATCCCAGCCAACTACTTAATCATGCTATTCTAACTACACGCATATTCACTGCACTCACTCATTAAATACAGTGTCCTAATTCTGTAACACGAGACTGCGGAGACCTGAAGATTCCTTACCTATGCTTTGTTAACATACAACTAAGAAAGCTGGGTGAAGTAAATTCCTCCCTCTGCTCCATTTCCCAAATTCTGGTGATTCCCACAGGCCCTCCTAGGAACACTGGTATGTTAAAGGCACACTGGAACTAAAGCTAGAGAAGGGGAAGCCTGTAGCACAGAAAGAAGGTAGAAATATTCCAGTCCACCAGAAAAAAATTGCAGCTGATTTAAAATATTTAGCTCAGTACTAGGCTTTTCCTCTTGTATTACTCCTCATCTGCGTTATGGTGTACACAGCTCTCCTGCTTGCTAAGTGCAATCAATATAAAGCTATAACAAAAAGTTTTCCACACTCAAATAATGTACAGTGCATGTAGCTGAGTTTTATGTCTCGAGTTAAAATCCTACCAGCTAATCTGAACTATCAGATTTATAAAAACTGTACTCTCCTAATTAAGGTCAAGTCAACAAGCATTACATGTACAGAGTATCCTCAAACACTTTCACGAGCCTCACATTCTGGGAAAACAGAGTTCTCCGGAGTAAGTCAGGATTTGCAGCATACTGAAGTTTTCCCCTTAAGACTTGCCCTTTACAATCACTGAGCCTGAAATAAACCATCTTCTTGACAAACTGCAACCAGTGTCAAAAGAACAACCTTTAGCAAAGAGATCAAGATGCTCTGCTATTCATAGAATTACAAAACCCATGCTGCAATTTGTGACAGCCAATACAGCAGTAAACTTAAAATAGTATTTGAAAGTTCTGCCCAACAAAGTGGGAAACAAAACATTCAGGAAGTCTTTACTAGTTCTTCTTTTGTACAAATCTGTTAAATGGACACATGTATGGAAAAATCTGGAAAAAAATAAAGATCATACTGTTTTCTTTTCCTACTACATTTTTTTAACTATATAGATTAAATAATTCTTTTTTCATTAGTTCTCCTTTGATCTCCAGAACGTCATTACTTTTTTGTATACTTTCTTCACTCCAATCCAGTATTTTTGAGCACAAGATTAATTATAAGAAAGTGCTTCTGTCATTACCTAAAATAGATTCTGAGTGGGAGCACATGCCATCATGATGCTGTAACTCATCAGGAAATTATGATGCAGTACTGTCTTATTCTACCGGCACCTGCTAGCTAAGATCTGGTCAAGGTCGTATAAGCACTTCTCATGTTTTTCAGGACTGTTTGCCATATCAGATAAAAAAAAAAAAAAAAAAACAACACAAAACCATCAAAGAAAGCGTATATTTTTCAAGAAAAGAAGAAGTAAACTTGACACCAATCATTTTGAGCAACTTCAATTTCAATTTTACACAAAGGTGCCACTACCAAAAAAAAAATAAGATACAAAATGATAATCATGAAAATATTAAGTGTAATTAAAAAATGCACTGAACTACAATGAGGATTTATTTATCAAATAAAGTTCATAATTAAGGTGAGGAGAACAGACTTCATATTTTATTTCTTTATTCATATGGCATGTAAATAAGAGCTTGGGGGAGAAGACTAGGGAGAGTTCCCCCAGTGTTTTCTCCCTGCTTGTTACAACCTTATTAAAGCCTGCACAAGTCATTTTTGTTATGGAAAGACAAGGAACACGACTACATCAGAGAAATCATGGAAGCAAAACCCTCTTAAGCAAAACAAGCAGTTATTCTCCTTTTCTTTCAAAAAATGTTTGTTATTATTTAACTTTAACTACTGAAAGGAAAGCTTCACCTCTTCAGTTGTACTAATAAAGCTTCCAGGCTGGGCGATTCCAGAATTTTCTGAATGTTAAAATCCTTTCATTTAAATGTTAACAAAAACAAGAGCTCCTGCTGTTACAGCATTCGAATACTTCACAAACATTGTTGATATTTCCTCCTCATCTGCATGGCTTCTGAATGTATGGTAGCATCTGATAAATGCAGTTTTGCACACAAGCAAAATTCAGGCCCTCGAGTCCTTTACAAAGCAATCCACCAAACACCACACGATTTCTCTAGAAGCCAGAGATAATACATGCATTTCAGTTTTCCAGTGGTAACTTGGAAGGCTGGAGTTCCACGCGGACACCGCCAAGGGCACGCGCGCGAGGCAGCGCGGCAGCACGGCCGGGCAAGGCCGCGCAGGCCGGGGCCTGGGGAGCCACCAGGGGCTTGGGGCTACCGGCCCAGAACTTCCGCGCTGGATCCAGGCTGGAGCACAGCAAGTACCACAGAGGCAAGGAACGTGAATTTAATTCCCTGTTAGCCTATGGGGATTCAAACACACCCATTTATTTCCCAGAGGAGTGCCTTCATTAACAGACTAAAAGGCTGGATAGAGACAAACTTCTGGTGTTAAAGCTAGGTGACTACACGGCAGAGAATTACAACGCTATGGCCCCCAGACAATCAGCACTAAGGACCATGCTGCAGCACTCAACTCGGAGAGACGCCCAGATTCGAGTCCCCGCTCCATGAAGACTAAGATGGCTAAGAAACAGTCTTCTTTCTGTTTTGTCACTTGCCTTCTAACAGAGAAAGAAAATGCAACAATCGCTCAAAACGCAAAGATTTGAACCCTGTTCTCTTCCCTCCCACTGCATGTCCAAACTGCTAATTTTAAGATGCTGAAGCATCACCACATCTATGTCTCTTTTTGGATCTAGCCTATGAAGCATTACAGAGACTTGTTTGACTGACTATTTATATCTCTCTTCAGAAATATAAGGCTTGTTAGGATTTGGGCACCTCTTCAGCCATGAAGCTTTTTTAATTTCAGAAGTGTATGGCTAGGGAGGAGTGCTCTTCACAGCACTGCCCCGCAGACAGAATAAAGGCAATGCATTCCATCCTAAAGAATATTCTAAAGAATATTTATAATTGTAAAGAATTCTAAATAATATTTACAGTTGTTTCTCCTTTTACTGCTGCATTTACTGGAGCAACCATGATATCCTCAAGTACGTATTTGCAGAACTGGATCAATAGAATACTCTGCTCTCCACAGCATCCAAACTAGTAAATCCAGCCCTCAACAAGTCTAAAACAATGACTCAACAACTCCCCCTGCCCCCAACATCTATCAACACATTATAAAGTTGAAGTTCTTCAATTTCAGCAATTTTTTAATTTTATTTTAGCAACTTGCACCTTGTGGATCATATACTATTTTTCCCTCCATCCAAAATACATCCGAAAAGCTTCACTCCAGCCTTAAAACACAAAAGAAATTTAATGCTCACATAAGTTAACCAATATGAACTAGTAACTGTGAAGTATTTGTCCCTTGTTTCAGAAATTGCTATATGCTTCTGAATACCACGTAAGTTAAAGCTACTAATGGTGCTTTGCATCTTCAACTTTTCATCTCAAACTCTTATTCCCTGGAGCAAGGAGGGATGCAGCCAGAAGTAAGACCTCAGATTCAAGAGGAAGACAAAATCTATCACAGAACCACAGAATGGCTGAGGTTGGCAGGGGCCTCTGGAGATCATCTGGCCCAGCCCCCTGCTCAAGCATGGAGACCTCCATCAGGTTGCCCAGGACCACGTCCTAACCAAATGTTTCCTGATGTTCAGACAGAACCTCCTGTGTTCCAGTTTGTGCCCACTGCCTCATGTCCTGGCACTGGGCATCACTGAGCCAGGCTCCACCACCTTTGCACCCTCCCTTCAGATACTTACACACATTGGTAACATCCCCCTGAGCCTCCTCTTCTCCCAGCAATCTCAGCCTTTCCTCATACGAGAGGTGCTCCTGTCCCTTCATCTCTTTCACGGCACTGTGTTGGACTCTCTCCAGTCTGTCCATGTCTGGCTTGTACTGGGGAGCCCAGAACTGGAGCCTCACCACTCCTGAATAGAGGGGAAGTCTATCACTCTGTGTATGTCATTTCCAGTGGATTAGTAGTGCCTCAGTAAATGAAGAAGTTTGCAAACGTTAATTATTAAAGACATATATAGCTATTAATGTTAGAATATTTCTACTGCAAGCCCATCCTTTAGTTTAGTGACTGTAATTTAGCTCTCATCCAGAAAGGTATAACTCTGGTGATGTTGATCATGACAGATTATGAGGAAAATCAAAAGTTTCTTGACTCTGTTAGAGAGAAGAATATGATAAAAATATACATTACACACTTCTAATGTACAGAATTGTACTTCTCTGAATTAGCTATTTTGAAATGACTGACGATTGATACAGACCTTTGTTTACTACAGAACAAACAAACCAATTCTCCAGAATCTTAGCTATTCAGCTAACAAACTCTATACTAAAGGATTCTATTTAAGAACTAAGGAACCAGAGTATATGAGCCCGAGTACAAAGCTGTGTACGTGTGATGCTTTCAAGACATGCAATCCTTGTTACTTAATGTGAAAAGGCTTAGTAAGAAACAATACTCAAGCACAAAAAAATCCTAAATAAAAAAAAAAAACCTCTCAACACACAGAAAATCTCTAGTGAAGTAAAATTGTTGTAGGTGTTCTAAGAGCGTTCTCAACCACTACATTTTGTTTTGTTTTTCTTTTTTAAAAATAACTGTAGGCCTTGGAAGCAGAAACTGTCATTTATTAAATACTTATATAACATCTAACTTAATGCTCAAATTGACTGTGAAATCTAGACATCTATATTACATTGTAATAGTTCTCTACAATAATTCTTAAATAACCAAAAAGTGTGTTTTACTAGTAAGCCATATTTTAAAATTCACACTGGAATAGCCAAAGCTAATTAGGAGTGAATCCAAGTTAATACAAGAATCCAAGATTATTTAAGAACCCCACGTATTAATTTAGTATCAGTTCTTGTCCTCATAGACTTGAAAAAACATATTTTAGCGTATAGCTTATCTGGCATATAAGCTTCAAGACTTCTTTAAGACTTCTTTTCTACCTAAGAATTTGCAAAGTAAGGAAAAGATAAAAGAAATCTGCAAAATGTATAAAACAAAAGTGATCTACACAGGCAGAAAGAGCTTCATACAGATTTAAACAGCAAGCAATGCCATCAGTCACAATCCAATATCTGAAATTACATTCAATATAGAATAAATCACATAACAGTGACAAGCCATGCACTACTGTGAGCTTTAAACATCTTTAAACCAAGGCCTTACTGACACGATCTCATCTGGGCACCCAGTAAAAGGGTTTTCTTCAATTACATTCTCTTAACATAGTTAAAAACCTAGCCTGCATCTTAAGATGCATCATCGGTGCACAGTAATAGACATTAGATAGCTGTGTAACAGCCCAGAAGAACATTACAGATGTATTATTTGAGGATAGCTTCCTGGTTATATATTTGAGGATAACTTCCTGGTCC
>VXAA01003005.1:5681-23620 GCA_013399115.1 Anseranas semipalmata | reverse complement strand
AAAAAAAAAAAAAAACAATGTGGTACATGCAGACAGCTTCTACTGATTCTGAAGAAACATACTGGAGAGGGTTTCATGAAATAGTTTGGTGGATATTTCTCTCCTCTGAGGGACAGCAGTTAAATTTTAGCTGCAGCCGCAGCCCTAAGCTTTCTTGCCAGTAGAGGCTGTGTGACCTGCTGGTAGTTCTGAAGACCTATCTCCCTCTGAAGTAATGATATTGTGACTTATACTGTAGGTAGAAGGCGGAAAGTCTGTATTTGAAATACTGGACTGGAAATTTCTGGGGAAAAAAAAAAAAAAAAGAAGAAAAAAAAAACCTGTTGTAGTAACCATTTTTGTCTCTGGCTATGTCAACTTCCATAAATAGCAGCAAATTTTCCGTGTCTGCCATTTATAAAAAGGGAGCTAAGAGTCTTCCTGTATATGTTGTAAGAATGCATATGATTATTTTAATGTTTTAAACAGGAAAGGAAAAAAGAAAATCTTTGCAAAATGAGATAATCCATCTCATAGACATCAGAAAGACAACGCATAAAACCTTCTATGACAATTTTTATATTCTTATATGAAATACAAGGATTCTTTTCCCTATTCTTTTAGATTACTTATAAAATTTACCCATGTCTTTAGTGCTTTTAAGCAGTCCCAAGCTCACACCAGTAAAAACATTGGAATATTTTAGTGTATTAGATGTTAGTTTCATGTTTAATTACATTTACTTTCCTTTGTAGTGTTTGATGGGAAAATAAATAATAAAACAAGCAAACAAAATATCCAGAAATAAGTTGTCTGCACATCAATTTAAAAGTAAGGGACAGATAAGGTCTTGTGAAAATGATTCAGATTAATGAGATCTTTCAGTAAAACAGGATGGGAATCATTTCATTCTCTAAGAACCTCAGCATATAGCACAAAACAATATGAACATGTATTTTCTCCTTTTAATTACAGCACAGTGATGGCTTTGCTACAGTGAGACAATTTGTTTCTCAAAAAAAAGGTAAGAACATCCTGGATCCCAATAAGAATTCCAGATACAGATTGTGATAACAGTTTTAAAGAAGCCTACTTATGTGCAAGAGGGTTACCATTACAAATTATAGAATATTTGAACAAAATGTTCTTTAGATTTTAAGCAAGCAAACATAAAACTCCCAGATGAATCTTTTTATTTCTTCATCACAAAGTGGTTGAGGTTGGAAGGGATCTCTGGAGGTCATCTGGTCCAACACCCCTGCTCAAGCAGGGCCACCGACAGCAGGTTTTCCAGGACTATGTCCAGATGGCTTTTGAATATCTCCAAGGATGGAGACTCCATAATGTCTCTGGACAACACCTGCGTGTGCTCAGTCACCTGCATAAAAGTGTTTCCTTATGTTCTTAAGGTAAACAAATTGCATGCCACAATATGTTTTGTTATTTTTGTATTTTATATATTTGAAAATGCCTGCCACCATTTAGTTTGTGTCCAAAATAATCACAGATACTTAATATTTATCCCTGATAGCATAGGTCAGCAATTACTTCTTTAGAAAAATAAAACTGAAAACAACACTGAAAAAATGGTTTGGTTGTCAGGATAGGTAGCAGGCTAACAGTCAGAAGCCAAATAGACGACATATGTACACCAGTTTACTGAAAAGACCACAGCTGAAAAGATTTCTAGTCTGACAGTTTTAACTTGAGATGGGTAGCTCAGGAGGATTCAACATTAAGCTCTGAATGTCTTTATGCCTTAGGCATCTTTTCTGTTATCTGGGATTCTCCCTGACATCCTTACTATCAGTATGTTCTTAACTCTTCCTAAGACTAAGTACGATTCCCCTTGCTTTGCAAATTCTAATTACCTAGACAGGATTAATATTACATTTTGCAATAGTTTCCATAAAGATTTTTTGCACTTCTTATGAGGGATGTAGTACATCATTTCCCTAGTGCAATGCTAGCTGTAAAGTCTCAGATAAGTTACAAACTTATGTAAGGTTTTTTACACTCTCTAAATAGCTAATATATTTAAACTTCTACCTGGAGTATATCTCACATTTCTGTAATGCAGTGTTAAAGTAAGCTTCTGCTTTCTAAGTTAACTTTGAACTATTGAAATTATTAAAGGCTTTTGCATTATTATTTTTAAAAATAAGGTTTCTTCTTGTTATGTATCACAATTCAGTCCTCTCTAAAGCTTCTCTTTTTGTTCTTGTTGTTGTTTTTGTTTCCTTGTTTTTGTTTTTGTTTGCTTGGTTGGTTTTATTTTTCCAGAGCATTTTAGATATTGTGGCACTCTCTATTCTTGTAGTCTGTGTAATTGTCTTACTCCCTCTGTACTGAACATAGATGAGATGATAATGACTAATCTATGCCATAGACGCCAATGAGACTCTGTTTGATTCAGTTGTACTCAAAATGGAATACTGCAGTTAACTTCTGTTCTTCATCTCTGCTTCCTGAGAACAGGTTGACATGTTCAAGGCTGTCATTTCCTCTAATAAAGAACAGTTACCAACAGAGAAAAATGTCACTAGCTTAAAAAATCAGAGTGAGTATAAGCATTCCAGTGTCATATATATATAAGGACAAGTACCTTTCTAAAAAAGCTAACATTTCAATGTAAAACAACCTATATAAATTATTGGCCTGAAATGTGAAGATGAAATAATCCTTTAGTTACTTTCTGTATTTTTTTTTCCATTTACATATCCTGATCAGAAGCTCAAAGCTTATGGCACAGAATTCTGTTCTTCTGTGCATACACAAACACTTTAGGAATACGGTAATTTCTCAGGAGGAAAATAGCAAGAATAATAACCTTGTGTGCCAACTGTTTTCTATCCAGTAAGGTAAATTAACTTCTCTCAGCTGCTACAGCAGTTTATGCATATAATAAGAGCAAAACAAAGTAACTAAAAAGCCACTTTTGAAGTAAGAAGTGTCCACACTGCTCAGAGTCAACAGGAGACATCTGAAATGCATTTAAATACACAGCAACTTTCTCACACAGGAAGAGAACTACTAAAATCAGTGTAGGATTTTGATTATGTTTTTTGATTGCTTTGCATTTCATGTTGCTGCTGTGATTTCACTATTGGTATTCCATTAGTTTCCTAAATTACCTAGGTATTATTGTTGGGTTTATTTCCTAAAGAAGTTCATATTTATTGGAAATTTAGTAAAACTCAGGGTAGTTAGTACTAGGTTGCATGTGAGTCTTCTCTTAACAGACATACTGTGTTGATTAGTCAAATTATTCAACCAGAAGTATTTATAAAAGTGGGTTCAAAACTTGGATTAGCCAGTATCCCAAATTATAACTTAATAAAATAATTCAAGGAGAAGGCAGGTGATCTGCCAAGTGCCAGAGACGGAAAATAGGTAGCAGCACAGCCAGGAACAGAAAGCAGAAATTCTGTCTTCTAGACAACTTCTAAATAAATGTACAAATTCAACACGCTAAGATAGCTGATGGCAATGAATGATGTACATACATAAGTACTAAGTGGCAAAAATGAAAAATAGAGGGGGAGACAAGCAAGCCGAGTACAATATGTTGGATCGAAACAATGAGACAAATACTAACAGCAGAAATATTTTAACCACTTGAAATACAAAAGTACAACCCCCAAAAAACCTTTATTACTGTAAAAAGAGCAATAGTTGCTACCTAATCTATACTAAAATCCTGATTTTATACAATTCATAGATTTGGAATACAAATCACATTGTTTCCCACAAATAAGTGACTAGAATCTTCCTTTGCTTTTACAGGGAAGAAGGGACATTGAGGACAGGTTCTAAGTGCTTTATGTATATGAATCCATGTTTTCCTAAAGATGGGGGATTATTCAGTTCTACTGGAAAAAATATATAAAAAATAAGAATTTTAGCTCTTAAAAACAACTGGTTGCATCAAATTCCTTCCAGATTCCTTTTGGAGAAGAGAAGGCTCTGGGGAGACCTCGTTGCGGCCTTCCAGTACCTGAAGGGAGCGTATAAACAGGAGGGGGAACGCCTGTTCACACACGTTGATAGTGATAGGACAAGGGGGAATGGTTTCAAACTAAGACAGGGGAGATTTAGGTTGGATATTAGGAGGAAGTTTTTCACTCAGAGGGTGGTGAGGCACTGGAACAGGTTGCCCAGAGAGGTTGTGGATGCCCCATCCCTGGAGGCATTCAAGGCCAGGCTGGATGTGGCACTGGGCAGCCTGCTCTAGTAGTTGGCACCCCTGCCCAGAGCAGGGGGGTTGAAACTAGATGATCTTTAAGGTCCTTTTCAACCCATGCCATTCTATGATTCTATGATTCTATGATATGAATTAAAGTATAAAATACATCCACTCATATTGCAAATACTTCTTTCCAACACTATGTAAAAATTCTTCTAAGACTACAATTATTTAAAAAATCATTTTAAACCAAAACCACATTTGGTTTAAGTACACGTATGATACTTTACATATATATATGTATATTAACACTCATCAAAAAATTGAAATAAAAAGTCCTGAAAGAATTAATCACAAAATAAAATCATTCAATTCATGTAGAAATTTATGGGACTTACACTTTGTGTGTTTACCACAAGATGTCATCATAACTGTTGAGATATGTTTTCCTGAATTTGAAATATTAGTATTAGTGTATTAACATTTACATTTTAAAATATTGACAGATTGCATATTTCACTGTTTTAATGACTTAAAACGTACTGTTTCCAGGATATACCATGACTTGTCTCTGGGTAGATTGCAATTAAATAAAACATTTCCTTCAAACTTTCCCGATTTTAACTGAAAAAAAAAATATATTTTTTTTTAGAGCTATTCCATTACATAGATGTAATGTACTCTATGATGTAACCTATCAGAATTTAAAGTAGAATCTATAATAGCAGTGCTATGAAGAATTTTTTATTTTTGTATTTTAATTCATGTTGTTAGCACGGTCGGTTATTTAAAAAAAAAAAAAAAGTAATTTTTACAAGACCTAATAATAATATAAAAATATTTTGTGTAAAAGCACAGTCTATGCTAAAGATACCAAAACAAAGTCATATATTAATGTCTATCTATTCACTCATCTATGTATCTTTTGCATGAAGTCCTTTAGGATTCTTCCTTCTCTGAGAGATCCCAAGTTCATTATTTTGCTTATGGTCTTTGCAGTATGGGAATCCTGTTTCAGTCTGAAACTTAATAATGGCAGGTCCACCATGTTGTTTCAAGTCAAAGGAGGAGTAATCTGAAAATCTTACTGTGAAGCTTCATTAAAAGGTGAAGTTGCAAGCATTTTATGTGGCATGTCTTTAAGTTTCACATGAGAAACCCCCACAATTTTATGGATTAATAAGACAATGGTATGGATCATCAAATTATGTAAAACATAAAATACAAAAATATAGCTTATATAACAAAAATAGTTGTAGCTGTGATTTTCCACAATTCTCTAATTTCCATTTTTAAACCAATACATATTTTGTTTGCTATGTATGCCTGATGTTTCTTACTAGATTATATTGATTCATCTTGTGATTTTGACGCTTAAATTTCTTTTGGCTTTTCACATATCTGCCTTCGGATAATTCATTGTGTAAACAGAACCATTGGAGCAATTTAGCACTGACAGAGGGTTGATCCTTCTGATGGATTTTGCTCCACTAACTTTTTTATTTTATTTTTTAACAAAGGAATTTAAAAATGCAAATACATAATTACAGTGGTTCTATAAGTTTAAGTTTCAAACTAGCCTTTGAAAAACTGCAAATTTCAAAATGTATATTAAATGAAAAGCAAAATCTCCACCTAAAAATACTGATTATCTCATGACAAGTAAATGAAACATGAAACAAAATTTATTGTCACCCTAGGAATATAAGCATTTACTGCCTCTAATCCTAATATTGTTGCATATATCAAAAAAAGATCTTTACTACCATCATTATGCTGCTAACGCATGTCTTTTTATGTGTATTTGTAAAAAAAAAAAAAAAGTATTTGTTCTTTGTTTGGCTCAGTCTGTTTAATAACTATAAAATATGGAATAGTGAGGTGTACTTTAAACATACTTATTAATCAGAGACTTTTGACAGCAGATAATGCTTTTGTTTACAAAGAGAACTTTTTACGTCTTCAACATTTATGGTACAGTTTTCCTTAAACAACAGTTGATGGTATCCAAATAAATTAATTCTTCTTTTATATAGTAATTAAAATTATTACTATGTGGAGAATATACTAGCAACTGTTTTCCCCAAAACCACTTCACTCCTTTTACCAGTACTCTGTGTCTGCGTTTATCAGGTTATCCTCAAAAATGTATTATATATGGCTTAATTCTCCAACAAGTATGTCTTCATTCTTCTTATCTGTTATCCCTCCAGGAAATACCATCTTTTGATGTTGTCTGGAGAATGGCTAAGTTTATGAAGTATTTAGTGTTCCACTGCCAAAATATAAAGTGAAAAGGTACTGCCTATCCACAGGCATATTATGTATCTTAATTTTATAACACTTGCAGCTACCTTATGTGAATCAATTAAGAAAGTATGAGATCTGGGAAAGAGATTTAATTATTTCAAATGATTTCAGAGGAATTGTTGAAGTAAATGCTACTGTTACATATAGAGTTTACAGGTTTGGGGCTTGTTTAATGTGTGAGGGAAAAATGAAATTTAAATCACTTCAAACTTTGGAGAGAGTTATTCTTGCAACTGCTGAATGCAAGGCTCAAACTTCCTATTTTTAGTTAAAAAAAAAAAACAACACCTTGATCACTAATCTAGATTCTAAAAGAGCCTTCTGCCATGAATAATGCTAACAGTATAATAAGAGATGGTTAATGCAGCATGAAAGCAGAGGATATACACACACTCTTGCTGCAAATATTGTGTACAGTTCTTTCTTCACGTCTTGTATATTTTCTCTTGCAAACCTTCTAGTGCTAGAGTAATGAAAATTCTGATCATCAGGAGGCTTCTTCATGCCTTCTCAGTAACTAGCTAAAATTTTCATGAAACATGTCATGTATGTTAAAGTGAACGATATCAAACTGTATCTTAATAGATGGAATAAAAGCTTGCAAAGTTGTGCAAGAATGCTCCTTTCAAAAATGGCCTATCAGCATTCTTCTGTTGTCTGTTCCTTTACCTGTTATGGATTGTCTAAAACAATTTCTTGAATGGAAGCTTTGTTTTGCAAGCATAACAAGCAAAACAAGTGACATTGTTTTGAGTCATGTATATCTTAAGTAAAGAATTCAGAGACTGGAGGTTCAGAGGTTCAGAGACTGGAGGTTTATCTAGTGTGAAATACTGTTTGTTCTTTTAGTGAAAATATAAAACCACACTATATTTTTACATTTTTACAAAATGTCAGTTATGTAAAGGTACCTCTCACTTTAATGGCAGCAATAACTATCTTAAATCTTGAGTTTCTGAGATGCATTTCATAATTTAGTATGATAGATAAACAGTAGAGAGAGTCCTTGCTAATGTAAACCGCAAAGAAAAAAAACACACATAGGAAACAGTTTTTATTATTATGTCGGTTGACAAGAAATGGCAAATATGTATATATATATTAGTTATCAAAAATGGAATCCTGTAAAATCCGAATATAAAACTAACTAGTATTTCTTTTTGTGCCATCTACTGTGCTATTAATAAACAATCCAGATAAATGGTGGTTTTGACATGAATCCTGAATCTGGAATTCAATGCTCCAATATACAACAGCTTCATCTGAATACAAATGGAGAAGAATAATTTACATATGAAGAATCTGGGAATAGGCAAATAAAGAGTAAAGGCATGATTCAATGACAATCTAGGTAATCTGAGGAACATTAATTGTTAAGAGGTTTATTAACAGCAACTGTTTCTTGTATGTGATTGAAGCAGCCCTAGAAATTATGATCTGCATAGAAATCCTATAGAATGTGATGGACTTTTTCTGAACTTATAGTAAAAAAGAAAGAAAAAAGAAAAGGATGGGAGAAAAGTTTCTTACTTCATTAAACAAGGAGGTCACATCTCTGCAATGCTGATAATTTCTTGCAGATGTACTCAAAGTGTAATGATAACAGAGCCCACAACTCTGGATAAATATCACCCACTACCAGTACACTACCACTGCAAAGATAATGAGAGCATTTATGTATCCTGATACATGAATGGGGAAACACAGAAAACTGACGTTTCTCTAACAGTCATTCTCTAATGCTGAGGCTTTACAGATGATCAGATTTTTCATTGGAAAAGGAACCAGAAATCTCTTTTGAAAGAGATGAATGAAAATGATACAGTCTGTATTTGTAATGGCTGCAAGTTTCTCTTTCCTGTACTGTACTGTTAATTAGCAGCCTGCTAATTAATCAGCCTGATGATTTTTTTTTTTAATTTATTAATTACATTTCAGTAATTTCATACTTCCCTTATATTGCATGGAGAATTAAAGTCCTTAACTAAAGTCCGAGTCAACAGTCTTCCTATTAGGAACTGCATTACTAAGTAATGCTGTTGCCCGTAATACTTTTGGCTTTTGAGTTTAGTTCTAAGTGTTTCACTCTAAATAGAAAGGAATTTTTTTGAATGTACGGTAGTGGATCTTGAGACGTTACTCAACAAATGAATTCAAAGCTGATCCTCTAACCCTTTCCAGAGCTCTTGCTTGACCACACTGGTAGTAGATTTATTAGATGATACTGAAACTAAAAGATAGCAGTCACAGGGAGTTCCGTGCATAGAGACAGATTAGTTAGGACATGTGATACTCAGTGATTACTAAAATTAGGTACCTAATCCAAGATCAGAAAAAAAAAATCTTATCCACAAATATGATAGCTGAATTAAAAAAGAAAAAAAATAGGTCTTGCCTATCAATGTGTAGCAACACATAAAAATAAAAGTGTTCAACTAAGCCTCTGACGCAAGTATCAGATATTTGATCTGAAATCATAGCCTCTGAATCCTTACAGTCAGCCACTCTCTTGACAGTTTTTTGGGTTTTTTTTTTGGCTTCATTTACAAAACAAGGACCCCTAATTATTAGTACATGTGGAGAGCACAGAAAGCCACCAGAGCTCACACAACTGAACCTCAGGACATATATATTTATATATGTGTGTATGTTGAGCTTTTGGAGCTAGTATAAGAGTCTTATGCCTTTGGGAAATGGAGAACTTTTCTCTGAAGACACTGCCATCAGACTCCAGAATATAAGCAACAGACCAGCGTAGCACCTGGGTCCTGTGGACCGTATGGGTCAGCTAAAGAGCATGGTATGTGAAAACAAGTCCTGTAATTATTTGTGCGTGAAAGATGTTGAAAGACACAATATTATTTTATGATGTGGTTCTGCAATTTATTAAATAATTCATCACTTAATTTTGATGACTGAAAATGGCAACTGACAAATGTCTATGGTATCTCTGTATAAGTACAGTTATGTAAATATATATGAAGAAGAAAGTGAACCTCTAAATTCTGTAATTAGGTAATATTATTCCTTATGCACATATTTAAAACTTTTGCATATTTTTGTCTTGTAATGCAACCTGAATTTGGGCCCTGGCAGATGGGCAGCTTAGGTCTCTCTAAGGGGGCTATGGTGGTCTTGGCTGTTTGGAGCTGTTTGGAGCCAGTTCTGCCCCCCTCCACACACAGTTCTTATGCGACTGCCACCACCTGGCAGGAGCTCCTGCTGGCTCATGGAGCTCTGCTGGCCAGTCAAGGGCAATGGCCTGATAGACCCCTGTGTAGGGGGAACAACAGCCCTTTGTGTTATGGGGTGGGAGGACACCTGCTGCCCTCCCCCACGGGGCCCCATGAGGAGCCAGCAGTATTTGCCATATGATGAGCAGTGCAGCCTTGAATAGACTGTTTATAAGCATCATTTGACATCAATCTTGAGAAATGTTGAATGTTTAGTTAATGCTTAATTATCTCGTGAGGTTTTTCATCTGTGAGATGTAATTCATCACAGAAACGTTCTGCCTTCAAGTATTTATGTGCGTTTGTTGATTTGGCTTTGGCATGTTTTTTTTCTGATGCTGTGCTTTGATCTTTAGTGTTTACAGCATCCATTTTCCCTTTCTGATACAAAACTGGAAATCACTCACCATAATAGAGATAATATATTACTGGCAACCAAATGCTATGCAAGCATAAATGTCATTTTTATTTACTTCTCTGATTCTAATTTTTATTTTAATAAGCAGAATTTAACAGACATCTTTAATTCATTACAGTTCATGGATTTATTTATTTTTTTTTAATTCAACATATTACAGAGAATCTTACAGTACTCAGTCACTGGAGCTTTCTTATTATTTTATTATTTTGCAAGCTTTCTTCAATGCTGGTTGTAACTTTCAAGTTATGCATTTGTTAAATCCATCAGTATTTCTTTTTCCTTATTTTTGCATGTATGTAAATCCAGTCATTCCTATTTTTGGTTTGCAAAATAAAAAGTATAAGCATTTTAAATAACGTAAGATGCTGCCTTTTTATTGATATGCCATAAAGGGAGAATGACATTCTTAAACCACTCAGGTTTGAAAACCCTGCTGGGCATTCAATTAACTTCTGTTTCATCTCTGTAGTCTACCTGGTCTAACTTGTCTGCCTACACTAGAATTTAGGCATTTACACCATCTATCCTAAATCTCTACTGTCATTGTGTACTTTTCATTTGCCCGAAAGTTTCCCGGATAGAGCATTTAAAATCTTTGTATTGTGAGTGTGAAGAGATAGGTATCTCAAAATGTGACTCTCACCACCCAGCATAATGTTCTGAGTGGGGTAGTGTATTGTTTGTAGGTTAGAGTTAATATTTTTGTACATAGGCAAACTGAGATGGTTATAAAAAATTGAGAAAGCCAAATACAAGTTGTGAACAATTCCTCCATTGTTTTTTTTTTTTTTTTTAGGTATATGTTGAGTAGACAATCTGTGATAACAGAGGCCATTACTCCTAGTGTCATGTAGGGAAAAGAGGACAGAGAGAGATGATAGTAGTTAAATAGTTAACTTCCTATGGGAAGGAGTGAACGTAGAGAGTGAACAACATGAACAGAGCTGAGCCACATCAACTTCCATGGTATAAATTACTTAATTCCTTAATATTCTGTCCCTAAATGACATAGCCATTCATTTTGGGGACCAGAGTCAGAGTCAACTGAGAATGAAAGGTGAAAAGTCTTCAGTCTACAGTATCATGAGTCACCTTTTAGCATCCAATTTTCCTATTGTTTCTTGAAGTAAGTTGCACAGGATAGAAACTAGTCTACCTGCTTTGGAATTTAAGCAATTGCACTGTCTATCCTAAATCTCAAATATCACTGTATACTCTTCATCTGTTTCCCAGATACACATTTTCTTTTTGTGCTGATGCATAATCATCACCTCTATATTCAGAATAAGGTACTTGGTAGGTCTCTTTTGAAAATCAAATGAAGATTATATGGCATTCTTTGAAGGTGTAGAAACTGTGGGTTTCTTGCTGCAGATGAAGGAGAAAAATATGCCTGCTGAGTGGATTTAGTCAGTGTATCATTTAATCCGGAGTTATGTAGGAAGCTAAAATCCCTTTAGAATTTAATTATGTCTTTGAATATTGTAATTTTGTATGCATAAAATTTAAGTGTGGAATGTATCTTGCTTACAAAGATGCATTCAAATGTGTTAGCATTAAAACTTAAAAGTGTATGTTGACACACAATTTTGGAAAAGGAATTTTACGAACATGTAAATGGAACAGTTGTCATTTTGATGCAACTGGTGCCAATGTTCAGAGGGAAAAAAATCTGCTTATTTTTGGAAACAAGCCAAGAGAGGTAAGATGACCAGAGACATAAGAAAGAGTATAGACTTGTATCTTGCCAAGCATATGAATCTTTAGAGAAACTAGGAGACATTCAATTTTGTCTAAGACAGTACTCTTTTTTCCAGTCAGCACTGAGACAGTGGCTTGCTTGGAAACAGTACAGTTGCATCCTTGAGATGTATCTTGAATCTCTGGTTGCCCCTTCTTATGGAACTAATCTGCTCAGTCAAGATAACTGTAAAAACTGAGAGTATAAAAACACATAATTTGTCTGGTCTAAATAAAAGTCTACAGGAGACAGAGGTGTTAGAATGTTAATCCTTTTTTAAATTTTCATTCCTGAATATTTTAAGTATTAGCTTTACGCTCAAATTCTGTTTTTGTTTTTTTTTTTTGTTTGTTTGTTTTTAAATACCTTCTTCCTAGACAACACTGTCAGAGTTTTATTGCTGTTTCAACACAGTCTGTGCAGTAGTGGGTACAGGGCAATGAAGTACAAGCATCTAGCAAAGATGGCTTCAAGCAGCTACCAAAGGCTTTCTCATCCCTGGTTAGGGATAAATATGAAGCAATTCAAGAAGCAAGTCTGAGAAAGCAAAATTCAACTTTTCAGTTACTTAGTTTTCAGTAAGCTTTGAAGTTCTTCTATTTGTTACCTTCTACTTTAGGACAGTAGATTCTGTATGTACTCTACTATAGTACAGTAGATACTCCATCACAAAGATACTCAACTTCAGTTTCCATGCCATTTGTACAGAGTGTTTCATGTAGGTAGTTACTTAGTATGGTACACTTTCAAACCTGAAGAAAACTTTTGCATGACAACTGGAATACTTAGCAGTGAGTACAAGTCTTGGCTCAGAAAGTACTTATGTATTTTAGCAAGTAGATTTTTATATCTCATTTTACAGCAGACACACAAGGTATTATTACAACCTTACACTCTTTCCAATGACATTTTAGCTATTTAGAGTCCTCAAAGCTGTCTGTTTTTGATGTATAAAGTTTCTACCCTTACCTGTATTTCTTTTTGGACAGCATTTTAAAACTTTTACTAAGTGCTGAATTTCTTGTTGTCAGGTCTAGAAGGCTGCTTTTTCTTTGTGATTATCATAATTTCCTTTGTACTTTCCTCTGTTTGACTGTCAGATCACAACTGCCTAAAGAAGAGGAAAAGAGATGTGATGATCTCGCTGTGGTGAAGAATGAGAGCAAAGAGGAGACAACACTTCTTGCTTATTTCGGTAAGTTATTTATTAAGTATTCTATTGCATATTTTGGAAGAGGAAAACATTCATTTTATGCCTATACAGGTGACAAAAAACAACTGTCTTCATTCTTTCATTGCTTAACAAAGCATTTTTTTTTTCCTCAACTGTGTGAGGAATCTTCTTTGTAGACTTTTTACGAAGCTGAAGCGTAACACCCAAAATACACAGGCTAAATGTGGCTCTGTGGTTGAAATGTTTTTTGGTCTTGAACATTTACCCAATCTACAACAGTGTTTCTTTGATGACTGTGTTCAAAATTGCCCTTAGATTTAAGTAAATTATAATACATTTGTTCTTTCCAACTAAATCCATTGAATGCTTTATAGAAAACTAAAAGTCACAGACGTTTAAAATTCTGTTAAAAATAAAACGTAACAATGAAGTTATTTGTTAAAAAATTGTATTGTAAGGTCTATAAAAACTCATTGAAATGTTTTCTGGGCAATGATGATATCTTCTTTGAGATTAAAGGATTGACTCTCAAAGATACAGATACTGGAATTCTTTTAATTAGGTTAGTCACTTCACCTTTTAAAGCATCATTACGTTTCTGTACATTTCTTCCCTGAACAGTGAATCGTGGTGTGTACAGATTTCAAGGCTAGCAGCAAGTGAGCTAACTCTGGAATCAGAAGTTCCGTTTATCTTCTACAACTCATTGTACAGAAACCGGGTTAATTAGCCTGGATAGAGCCCTTTACCAATGGAAGCACGATGTCTCTGTTGACCCAGGCGAGTACCTCTGTTTCACGCTGTGGAACACTACTCCAGTTGCTGAAGGTTGCTGCATGGATATGAGAAACAGCACTGTATACTGTGTGGCTCTTAGAAGCAGAAAAATATTTGTAGATAACTCCTTAAATGCAGTTGTATCATCGTGAAAACAAAATGCATTAGCTGAACTTGTATACCTTTTGTATCTGAATCGTTACCTGACTAACAATGATATTTTTACAGTATGCAAAATCTTTTGCTATTGCCTATATTTCCCAATTTAGTTAATAGATCCTAGTTTGGCACTGGCTGAAATGTTCTACTGAAACTCAGGTAGATGTCATTTGTTTTGCCTAAAAGTTGGCTAACAGCAAAGTAATACATTAGAAACATGTTTCACCTGGTGAGCTATGCCTGGTTACCTTTTACATTATTTTCCATGTAATTTATGTTTTTAATGAAACTTTATTTCGAACCTTCTTCTAAACCGTTGCATTTAGAAACAGAAGCTTACAGTAGTTACTATATCATACAATTTAAGAACTTTGTATCTCACTTTTGTCTTGTAATTAGCAAATTCTGGTCACTAAATTACTAAGGCATAGATAGACTCTTTCCTTGAAGCCCAGGGATCACCTAAGGGCATATTTCACCTTTTTATTACCTGGCTTTATGAGAAAAAGCAACACTACAATAATCACATTGAAAAGTGGCTCATCTTCACTTCTTTCAGAGTACCTGCTTCTGGCCGGCAGTAAACCTTTCTTTGGGTACAAAAATCACATAGGATTTAAGATTTTATCTTAAATTCCAGATGTGTCTATTGTTCATGGACTAGCTAGTGTGATAAAAACCTTTCTTTTACTATACAAATATACCAGAGAATAGTCATATTTCTTTGTGAGTCACTTGCTTTGGATTTGCTTCTTGACTAGTATTACTCCAAACTCATGTCAAAATAACAAATTGATTGTCATACCCAAACTTGATGAAACACATAGCTTATTCTTTTCCATTGTCAAAGGTGATTAAATGCAGTTTTATTTCAATGAAGAAAGAAAGAAAGAAAGAAAGAAAGAAAGAAAGAAAGAAAGAAAGAAAGAAAGAAAGAAAGACAGACAATGAGCTGTTTTTCTCCGCTTTGTTGTTTTACCCATTTTCCTCAATATTCCGAAAAGCATAGGAAGAAGTGAAAGGTCAAGTCAAATGCGCACTAAAATTTCATTAGACAAAAGAGCTGAAATAATTTATTAGTTTATTACAAAGTCTTAACAGTTACTCACACCCTTATTTTGTATTAATCAGTTCCAGTTTCCATTGGAACATGAACATATATAATATTAATTCCTATAATTATTAAACTGTTACAGTTAAGACTTTTATTCAATGAAAAATTAATAAAAATAAATATAAATAAATAGTATCTAAAATGTTTAACCACTTATGTATAGTAATGTGGATTAAATTATTCAATACAAATTTGATTGCCTTCTTAAATGAAAGTAGTTTGGGGCTAAGCCTTTTGTACACACAAATTGATAGTAGGTAAAAAGATCAAATAAAGAATAATGACTTTATCTGACAAGCACTTAATAGGTTTTAATGATTCATGAAATTGTAGAAGTACTTAAGGCACAGAGTAACCTTTTACATAATATAAATATAAATAAAGTTGCATTTCAGTATTTGCTACATCACTTTAAAAACTTAGCAGCTGAAGGAGCCATAAGTAATACGTATTTATGATTTAGTTTACAATGAAAATATATATTAACATAACAAAGTTCTAAATTGTAATAATATGTCACAATTGATTATTTCAAACTTCTCTCAGAAAGCACAGAGCACTTTTTTACTTCTTTCTGGAAGTGCAAAACCTTCTTCCGTCTGCCTCTTACTTCAGACAGTGGACAATAAAATAGCAGACCCACGTGCTCTCCAGTGCTACCCTGTAGTTTTTGTACTTTTATCACCCAATCCACAGCTTGCAGGCACAAGTGCATGTGGGAGGATATGACATATACCTAGCTCTCATCCAGTCATTCATTGAGCTGGAAAATGCAATTTTGGACTAATGTGATGTACTGCACTTACCTGACAACAAATCATATCATATCATATCATATCATATCATATCATATCATATCATATCATATCATAGAATATCTGAGTTGGAAGGGACCCACAAGGATCATCGAGTCCAGCTCCTGGGTCCCCATAGGACCACCCCAAAAATCAGACCATATGCCCGAAAGCATTGTCCAGATGCTTCTTGAACTCCATCAGGTTCATAGAACCATAATATAATATGCAAGCATCACCTGTGTCCACCCCCTTCATCCAACATTCATCTTGTTGTCACTTAAATCAATCCAAAATGAAATCTATAAACTCTCTATTTGAATAGCAAATGACACTGATCACTTATGTGTTCATTTTTTAATTTATTTTATCTTCATACATTTAGGAAGAGAAACACAGCATATAATTTTAATTCTCATGCTGGAACTAAGTTGAAAAAAGAGGACAAGCATATCAATTTATTAAAGCAGTATGCTTTAAAAGGGAACAGAACTGCAATGGATTGTTTTGCTAAATTCAGTAAACTAGACTATTCATAGAATCATAGAATCATTAAGGTTGGAAAAGACCTCCAAGATCATCTAATCCAACTGTCCCCCTACCACCAATATTATCCACTAAACCATGTCCCTACGTACCACATCCAACTTTTCCTTAAACACCCACAGGGATGGTGACTCCATCATCTCCCTAAGCAACCCGTTCCAATGCCTAACCACTCATTCTGAGAAGAAATTTCTCCTAATTTCTGACCTGGACCTCCCCTGGTGCAATTTGAGGCCATTCCCTCTAGTCCTACCACTAGTTATCTGTGAGAAGAAGCTGACCTCCAGCTCAACACAACTTCCTTTCAGGTACCTGTAGAGAGTGAGAAGGTCTCCCCTGAGCCTCCTTTTCTCCAGGCTAAACAACCCCAGCTCCCTCAGCTGCTCCTCATAAGACTTGTGTTCCAGACCCCTCACTAGCTTCATTGCCCTTCTCTGGACACGCTCCAGGGCCTTGATGTCTTTGTTACATGTAATTACGTATATTGTTAATAATTGATATTGTTACATATAGTAATATACTATAAATTTCAAAGCATATCAGATTTTAGTATACAGTTCTTGACACTTTAACCCTTATATTTATCCATAAAAATACAGCTTTATTTTCATTTCAACGGCCATGCAGTTCTCCTTTTCATGAGTAAAATAGAAAAAAAAAAAGAAAAAGAAAAAGAAAAAGAAAAAGAAAAAGAAAAAGAAAAAGAAAAAGAAAAAGAAAAAAGGAAACATATTTACTATTTAATATCTACTTTTCAGTTAAGGATAGCAAAAATTCCAAATATATCTGTATTTTTAAATTTGCAATTCTGTTGCTTTGTACATCTGTTATCTACATAGGTGACCATGTATTCACTGATTTAATCTCCTAAAATTGAGACTATTCGACATGATTAACAATAGATGAAGATGATAAAGAATTGCACAGCTGGTATCACAGGCAGTTTTTCACTCTGGGTCATTCCGTCTTGTTATGGAAGAGTTTAAACATTTTGAACAAGAGAATTAGAATTCAGCTCTGTACGAGCAATATTGCACATGATAAATGTTCTGTAAACCAAGTGTGCCACTTGCATTGTAGATTTTTTTTTTTTTTGATAGAAACAGTAGGCTAAATACTTCATCCTTAATTGAACAGTACTCTGAATTTCCAAGGTCTGTTACAGTGTTTCACTGAAACCAGAAGTTTCTGTATGTCTACAACACCCCGTCTGTGTGTAATAAATGGCAGTGCTGGACGTCTGTTTTGGATGCCATATCCTCTTGTCTTATCCATTTTCATCAAATGCTTTTCTATCCAAAATACAACTTCAACAACAGTTTCTAATCTTTTAATCAGAAAAGGAGTACTGAAGTACAGAAAATAACTATTGCACTATAGCTCCACACAACTGTTCCATTCTGTGAAAGAATAAACTTCTTGTATCTCTGATGAGGGAACTTGGAAGTTTTGCAGTCTTCCACATCACTTTTACTTCAAATCAGGAATAGAAAGCTATGGGAAAG
>VXAA01003004.1:607969-670350 GCA_013399115.1 Anseranas semipalmata | reverse complement strand
GGGGTGGGGGGGCTTTGGGGGCTGCCCTGTCCCTGCAGCAGGGTGTCCAGAGCTGGCACAGCAAAACCAAAGGGCCCCTTCCTGCCCCCGCCAAGCCAGGCTGCAGGTCTCAGAGGGGGTTGCCTCAGCTGTTTCTGGCTTTTTATTTTTTATTTTTTTAGCAACATACGAATAATCAAGATTTGCATTTTTATCAGATGAGCTAAAAAAATATTTCTCACAGTATTACCGTGGAGATCTCTTACACTAAAAACGGTCAAATATCGGTCAAATAAAGCAAGAGGGTCTATCTTGTGTATGTTGTATTACATCTTTTTTTTTTTTGGACTGTATGTTTACTGTTGCTTACCAAAAAGGGAAACCAGGCCGCTTGTTTGGCGTGGGGCTGCTGTTAATAATAGTAATAAAACCATGCAAACACAGCCGATACATTCAAAAATGGCAATTATTAATACAAATTAAATATCAGCCGAGATAAGCACCTTTGAGGTGGCTGAGTAGTGCACTTCTTCCCTTGCAACAGAGCACTTCTGCAGCAGCGATGAGATAAATGCCACGGGTTTCCCATGGAGGTGTGGGTGGCCCTCGCCGAGCGGGTGCTCGAGTGGGCGCTGGAATTCGGCGAGAGGCGAGAGGCGCTTGAGCACTGCCCGCGCCCAGCCCCGGGCCGACGGGGAGACGCCGCACCGGTGTTGGCAGGGTCTGTCCCCGCTGCGCGGGATGGGGAGAGGAGGGCTGGAGGTGGGGGGGGATGGATCCTGGGGACAGGCACGGGAAGGGGCGTGCAAACAGAAAATGAGGTTGATTTCTGCCTCTTGCTGTATCTATGAGCCTGTTTGCACTGCCTCCTGATGGTGCTCAGGTGTGCAGGCAATTATCCCCTGCAAAACGCAGAGCGTGAGCAATCTGTCAGTGCTCCTTCCTCAGTAACTTCATGCTGCGCATTTCCTCCTCTCCTCTACAGACACCAGTTCCAGGGAAACTTGCTATTATTATGTTAATCTTTGACCCACGAGTAGGTGAAACCTTTCATTTTCCTTCCTGGGACATGTTCACACTGCCAGGATTTCTGTGATAAACCCAGCTGTGATTTATTGTTCCTGAAAGATAGGAGTCCTCCTTGTTCTGATGTTTTCTCAAGAGGATCTGTGCCGAAAAGCCTGACCACGTGCAGTCGGAGCGGTCCCAGCAAGTGCCCGCGCCTGCGGCCCCTGAACCTGCCCAGGGGATTTCTAAGGATGCATCGGTTGAACTTAGTATGATTCTGGATGGCCTCAAAAATTGTGTGGTTTCTCTCATCTCAGGCCAGAATAACCCCTGTCTTTCAAAGAATTAAAAGGCAAAACCAGTGCCTATCTTTTCCTTATTCTTGTAGCTGCTCTGGTTGCAAGAGTCACTACTGCTTAGTCAGACCGTTACTTCTTGGCCCTTTTGATGTTTGCAGGGGATGGCTGGGGAGAGTGCTCCTGATCCCCTGGTTTACAAACACCAAAACAGACTTTTTAAAAAGCTAGGTGAACAATTTCTGCCTAGGAACATGCGAGTTCACTGAGTGAGCACGTGTTAAGGAAAGCAAAACTTCCCCTCACCACCGTGCTGGCCCAAGAGTTGTCTGAATGCATTTCAACACCATTTTTTAGCCACTTGCACAGACCCGTCCATCGCCCATGCGAGGCGGCGAGCGGGAGCCCCCTCAGTGCCAGTGCCAGCGGGGAGCTGCACTGCAGCAGCATTGGGGCGAGCAGGGGCGAGCAGCTCCAGTCCTGGCTTCCCTGGCTGCTTGTCTGTTTTGCAGTCTGACATGTGGTGGTAGATTTGATCTGTGCTGATACTGAAGGAGAAGAGCCACGTACTGCTATTAAACAGAGAAAAATCCCCATTAATATTCAAATTAAAACACTTGAAATCTGTGGTTTATTTTTTTCCCAGGCGCAACAGCCAGAGCAGAACCCGAGCCCTTTGGTGCGCGGGAGCCCGAGCTCAGCGCATCCTCTCCGCAGCCCCTGCCCCGCGGCCCCGTGTAGCGTGGGACCCTTCTCTCTGTGTTTATAATGGGAATTTCTGCTCACCTTTTCTGGGGGAGCAGGGAGGGAGCGAGGCGGTGGGCTGCCTGTGGAGCCCCACGCTGTGGCCGGCCACCCCCAGCTGTCACCTAACAACTCGCTGCTCCGTGCACGTTTTGGGGTTGTTTTGCTGCGGATATCTCCTTTTGTCCTGGCACCCATCTCCAGGAACGTCTGCACTTCGGTGCCAAATGCATTTTTATCGATAGCATGTGCCAGCTCTGATGAAACCGATGTTTTCCCTGCCAAATAAGTTAAGCGAGTTCAAAGCGACGCGCAGCCCCGCGGTGCTGCCGAGCTCGGGGCGGCTGCACTGAGGGCTGAAGCTGGTTGCGGGAAATTGCAATTTTTGTTTGTGGAGCTCGGCGTCACCCCTGTCTTTTTGTTCTCCTTTAATGTGCTTTCTCATGGAGGAGTAGATGCTTTGTGGGTGCAGAGCAGGATGATTTTGCACTGATTATGTTTCAAGAATTTGGGCATATTGTTTTTTGCATGGACATGATTTGACACCTGAGGCTTGTGCTTGTTACCGTAGCGATCAGAGCCGGGTTCAGCGTGAAGATGCTCCGTGCTTCTGCACCTGTCCGCGGGGCTCCCGACACCCCACTGCGCGCATCTTGCATCACCGCTCCTGCGCGCTGGTGCCCCGGGCTGAGCCACCCTCTGCCCTGGGTGCCCGCACCTCTCCTGGCGAAAGGTCAAAGCAATTAACGGGGCTGCAGAAGAAATGTGTATATGTGTATTTAGCAAAAATTAATTATCTTTAATCATTCACAGCTGTGGCCTGGCCAGCAGTGATGAGTTCCCTTTGTTTTTGCTGTGGTGTTGTTTTCTAGTTTACGTGTTTTAACCAACATGATAGCGATTGCTATCTCTAGCACAAACCATTTCCCACTTATCAGCGTGGATGGTTGCCATCGGCCCCGCGGGGCGGCTGCTATCGGCCGCAGCCCCAGCGATCCAGCGAGCACCGCCCCCGCCACAGCCCGCCGGTGGACGGGCAGGGCTGGGCGCGGAGAGGAGCGCGGGACAGGGGGCTCGCGGCTGCACCAAGCGTTGCTGGCAAAGGAGAGGAAGAAGAAATCCTCCAGGGTCTCCTGCCCAAAAGCACAGCCTGGTGTTTGTTTTGGTTTGCCAGAGCAGACAGCCCTTGGCTGCTGCCCGCGCAAAGCCCCGCGGGGCCGGCTCCCCGGCAGTGGGCACCGTGCTCGCCGCGGCGCTTTGGGTGCCCGGCGGCTTTGGGAACTGCTGGGGTGCCTGGTGCCGCGCTGGGGCGGCTGCTTCCTGCAGCAGTGTGCTTTTCCTCCGGTTGTTTTCCCCGTTTTCCCCCCGAAGGTGCAGCAGGCGATGAGGCTGACGCCTCTTGGCACAGCAGGTCTGATTTCATCCCCGTGGCAGCTGTTTATGCTGCTGTCTGGTAACTATTCATTTGCTTGATTTATGTATTACTTCCAGTAAGTCATTCTTGTCCAGGACATTCTGGAAATTTCCACTAGCCTCTGAGGCCTTTAAGATACGCTTCTCTCATATGTTCTTCGCCTGATTTGGCTGCCAAAAGAAAATAGCGAGCGAGCTCTCTTGACCTTGCATGGAAAGTCTAAGCAGCGTTCCTCCCTCGCCGCTGCTCCCTCTTCCTTGCTTCGGAAATGCTGTCCATGCCTCGCGCTCGCTCCTGAGCCCGCTGCGTCGCGGTGCTGCTGGGGCCCTGGAGACCCGGAGACCCGGTGCTGCGGGGGGGCTTTGCCGACAACCGGGGCAGTGCCCCGGCTCTGCCAGCCCCGAGCCCCTTGTGCCCCCTCCGGCGCTCAGCCTCCTTGCATTGGGGAATGCAGCAGGACGTGGAGCGTTTGAGTGACCCAAGGATTTGGGCGCTTGTGTAGGTAGCGGAAGGCAGGTCTTACTGGGAAGAAAGCTGTGAGGGTCACCTGCAAGCTGGCTCCCTATGCACATGATCTTCCTTGCAGAAGTTGGGAGAATCCTGCTTGGGACCCATCTGTTCCAACTTCTCCAGTGCCTTTTTCCCCTTTCCTTTCCGTTCCATTCCATTCCCATTCTTATTTCCTGTTCTGTTTCTTTGCTTTGTGTCTTGGTTTGAAGCATCGGGTCCTTGTGCTTGGGGAGCTGGGACAGGGATGCTGCTGCACTGGCGCTGAGCCGCAGCCGGAGCCATTCCCACCGGCACTGCTGGGCCTCCCGCCCCGGGACCACATCATGTCAGGCACTTCTGCACGAGTTCTTTGTCAGAGGGCATAACAAGGCAAAAGTTCTGCGTCAGACCTGTGCAATAAGGACAGACCCAGCACACTTTCTTTGCCACCAGCCTATTTCTGTTTAACTTCTGCTGTTTGCTTTTGCGTTGGGGCGAGTTCTGGATCGCGGTGCTGTGCCCGAGGCCGGGCTGAGCGCCGCTGTTTTGAGATAAGCCAAGTCCCATCTGAAGCAGCATGCTGTCTCGCCAGTGGCCAGTGCTGGCGATTCAAGGGAGAGGCTGAGATGAGACGCTGAGGAGGGCGAGTCCCGGAGCTTTGTCCCAGCCACCAGTGGCACCAGGGCCATCAGCTGCTGGTTTGCTTTGGGCAAGGGGTGTATGTCGGTGTAGGTGCATGCATTGCCTGTATGTACCCTAGGTGGGCACGGCAAAAGGTGTGAACCAGCACACAGAGGAAGGAAGAAGGAAAATTTAGACTGATCATGATAAAAAAAAAAATAGCAGCAAGATACTTGGCAAGAGCGCCAGGAGCTCATGAATGTGGTATGGGAGCCAAGGCAGCGGGCGCAAGCTGAAACGTGGGAAATTCCATCTGAACATAAGAAAAAAGCCTTTTCATTCAGAGGGTGGCCAGTCACTGGAAGAGCTTCCAGAGGGGTGGTGGAGTCTCCATCCTGGGCGATGCTCAAACCCAGACGGGCATGGTCCTGCGCAGCCTGCGCTGGGCGTTCCTGCTCGGGTTGGGGGCTGGAGCAGACAAGCCCCAGGGGTCTGTGCCCACCTCAGCTATCCTCTGATACTGGGACCATGCTCCTGGCCCACCACGGCCTCATTCCTTTGTGCTATGGGGGTAACGGATTGTATTTCTCTTTCCTGGGTTTGAAAATACAGCTCTAAGCAACTATTTTAAATTGTCCTCTTCCTAATTGGAGTCAAGCTCGTGAAGATCAATAAAAATCCTTTTTGTTTTAATGCTTTGACATTATTAGCAAGTATAGCCAGTCGTCTGTTTATTTTTTTGTTCCTGAGTGGGGGAAAAACCCAACCCAACCCAAAACAGCAGTAATTCAGTTGGCTCCCTGCAAAAGGCAGGAGAGAGGGGGACTGGAAAGGTGACGCCTGCGGGTGCCGAGGCAGCGGGTGGATGCGCGGGGGCCGGGGCACAGGACCCGCTCCTCGCTCACGCATCCCGGGAGCAGCGGGAAATCCTCTGGGCTCGTCCTCTTCCATCAGATGTGGCTTTGTGTAAATCTGGGGTATTTTTAGTGTTGGACGCAGGCAGCAGTGGAGAGATTGCTCTGCAGATTAGTTTGAAATCTTAGCACAACCATGTTGCATGGATAATTTAATTACAGCATTTAACTGGAACCACCTGTAGCTTTATGGGAAGACAAAGGCCGCAGAGGGCCGTATTCCCCTCGCAGTGCCTCATGGCGGGGGCTCTGCTGGCTCTTGGGCTCCTCCAGGCTCACACGCATTTTAAGCATTAATGAAATCTGCATGTTTTTGTCGTGATGTTTCAGCCTCCCTTGTTTTCTTAGTTTTTGTATTAGGTTCCTGAAGATAATGATACCTTTTACGTGGTTTATTAGGGGTTTTGTTTTCTGAACAAGATAGATTTTGGGGGGAAACTCCAGAAATGCTACTGCTGGGTACGAGCCCTGGCGTATCGCGGGGCACTGAAGACAGCAGACGTGCCGTGGAAATACGGCAAACTTGAGCTGCAGATCTAGACTGGAATGTGGCTTTGGAGCCAAAGGCTGAAATCTTTGTTCATTTGCTGTTCAACTCCCACTAAGGTCAACTCTGCTCAAGTAAAACGAACCTGAGCATCGCTGAAAAGGCCACCTAATTTCAGTAGAGAGCAGCAGTGCGGGAGGAGGGAGAGCAGCGCTGCTTCAGACTGCTCAGCGCAGTATTCACTCACACTGCAGCGTGAGACCCCCTGGGTTTGTGTCTTGCACAAAAATGGTTGTTGGAAATAGATGCATCGTTCTCAAAAACAAACAAATGAGGTCCATGTAGCACAACAGGGCTTTTCAGACACGGAGGAGTCTCCCTCTGTGCCTTTCCTGCCTCCCGCAGAAATCCTTTGTATGCTCAGGCCATGTAAAGGAAGAGGAAGCACTTAAACGAGGTCAGTGGATGTTCAAACCTCTCTAGCAATTGCAGGCATTCTCTTACATGGTCTTGCATCTGCCTGCAAATGGCATGGGTCCATTTTTCTTCTGTTGCTACATAACAATCCACTGGGTAATTGATAATGTGGCGGCGGATAGGCACCTTCCTCATACCGCGGTTGGGAGCGCGTTGTGCCAGATGCGCAGCAAGAGGAGGCTTGGGAGCGAGCGCGACGCCGAGCTGCCCTAGTGCTTAGCAGCCGGGGAGCTGTGAATGCATCCCCTTGTTTGCTGGTGTTTTCTCTTCCCGAGACTTGAGGCGAGGGGGATCCTTTACCCCTGCCAGAGCCTTCCTGCGTGGCGGCACTGTGCTGGTGGGAGGCGTGATGCTCCTGGGGCCGGGGCCGGGGAGGCTGGTCGTGCCACCGGCCGTGCAGGCACTGGGCTAGCTGCAGCGCCCAGGCATGAGCCGCCCTTGCCAGCTCTGCTGGCCCCTTCCTGGTCTGGTTTTGTTTTTAATAGGAGATTCTGCAGAATTAAAAACAAAAATCCCGTAGGTGTTCTCTGCGTTTCTTGTGCTTGGCTTCCTGTAATGTGTAAATTAGCAAAAGGTTTTGTTCTACTTCTGCAAATGAACTCTTAACCTCCTAAAACTAGATTGTCAAGAGATTAGCTGTTTGCATTTTCTAGTTGCTTTTTCTTCCATGCTGCTTCTCCAGAAGGGCCTTGTGCTTTCTGGAGAATCCCCAGTTCTTAGCTCAGAGGAACACACGTCGCAGGCTGCAGCATCTCTCTTACCAGGTTCTTCGCAAGTCTCGTATCTCCATCGCACATAAGAGTCGTCCCCCTGGATAGGATAACGATAACGGGTGTCTTCAGTCAGACCGGGGCTTGCACCGCCGGGGCTGGCGGGACCGCTCGCGCGGCAGCACCTAACGCGGGTGCCGCGGGCTCGCTGGCCACGCGGCCCTGGGCCCGCGGCGCTCCTGGATGGGCTCCCCACAGGAGGGGAGGCTCGGGGGGTCGCATCTGAACCCCGTGCTGTGGGGTAGGCGTCGTTGCTAGCACGTAATTATCTGGATTCTTTTTAATTGTTTATCCTGGTGAAACTGAAACTACGTGCAGAAATGGATTGAATCTAGAGTGAGCGAAAGATTTCCAATAAATAGCTGGTGTCTCTCCCTGGTTGTGTCTCCTGCTTCCCACAGACAGAGTGGGACTTACTTGGACACCTTAATGAGGGTTCCTCTTGAGTGCTCTGTCTGTTGAACAGACCCAGGACTGAATCACGTTCACTTGTATACACTGCTGGTCAAATCTTGCTCCGACAGAAGGAAGGGCACTAAAAGTCACCAGCTCCAAACGTCTCTGAGCTGCAGTTTTCCAGGGGTGCGGGAAGTGATCCCCAGCACAGCCTGCAGCTTCCCTCTGCCCGCCTCGCAGTGACTGAGCCGCACATCTAGCTGCACTTTGTGCTTTTTGCGACTGCGTTCAAGCTCAGAAGCGCGTATTTGTGAAAACATCTGCTGGTGCTTGTGGAGCGTGTCCTCGGAGGAGCACGCGGCCACGGTGGCAGCGGGCCGGGGAGCTGCGAGGACAGGAGGCCTCTGCCAGCCGGCTTAATCACAAATGCAGTCACAAATTTCATGTAGAAAAATGCAGGCAATATGGAAACCCGCACAGGGAACGGAGTTGGTTTGCACAGGAAATTCTCTGGCATGATAGTGATGCCTGGCTCACCAGGATCAAGTTGAGGGAGCTGGTCCCGTTTCCCGTGGGCTGTGTGTATGTGTGTGGGGCACGTGATTGTGGGAATGCATTTCTTCACTCCTGCTCCCTTGGTCTGCCTCACCCCGCCGCGGGAGGTGAGAGGAGCATCAGTGCATCAGCTGCACAGGCACCCACTTGGAGATAGGGGATTAGCAGGCCGTTCTTTTATTACATTCAATAATTATTGTACTCTTCTAATGTAAATCCATGGAAGTGTGTTGCAATTTGATGGTTAGCGACTGCCATGAAAACAGGATGGCCTGCGTGGGGTGAGTGGGTATGCCCACCCGTGTGTGCGTGGCAGGGTGCACAAAATCCGGGTGGATTTTTTTTCAGCTACTGAGCAAAACCTCCTTTCTCCACTGGCAAAGATGGGATGAGCATTTTATGTGCTGTTTTTAACTACAACTTTAATTTATTCCACAAAGCTGTAGATTTCTGTATTCCATTTCTTTCCATATGAACAATTTAAAAAAAAATGTATTTTGGGGTAGCGGTGCTAATCGTGCATTTGTCAAGTGAATGTGCTCCAGACTACTTCTAAGGTGGAAGAAAAATGTTAAAATCCGCTTTGTTACTCTCCATTGTGGCCAATGCACTTGCATGGACGTGCAGGTGTGGAGAGGGTACCTCTGCTCATTGCCCTGCGGCCCGGCTCCGGGCTGCGGCTTGCTTCTCGGCCCCGCCTGGAGGGCCAGGCTGCGCGGGCTGGAGGGCAGCGGGAGCTGCACGGGCCGGAATCGGTGCCTGGCCCCGCTGGGGGGGTTTCTGGCAGCCCCGTCACCTCAGGTGCTTTCTGCCGTTCCAGCGCGCTTTGGCATGTCGCTTACTGTCGTGGCAGAGCTCTCGGAGTGCTTTCTGTTGACATCTCCTTTCTCTTTCGGGGTTTTATTGCGCTGACTGCGGGCCGTGTAGGTTTTCTTGTTGCAGCGCTGCTGTGAAAGCATTGGCCGTTTTGAGTTGGACTCGATGATCCTTGTGGGTCCCTTCCAACTCAGGATATTCTGTGATACCGTGATTTCTGTTATCGGCCGAAAACCCACTCATGTGCCCGCGGAGGTGGCAGTGCTGGGGGCACGGGGACGCACCACGGCTCTTGCGGGGCCGTGGAGCTGGCCAAAACTCTGCTGCGGTGGTTGTCCCCACGGGTAAAATAACTGTTACTGTTGTAAAGAGGCGAGATGTAACTGAGCGTAACTGACCAAAGTTCTAAATGAGTGCTGTGCTCGCACACAAAATTAAGGCAAGAAGTGAAAGGCTGCGGGTTCCGGGTGTGGGAACTGCGTTCAGCTGGTGCCATCTCTTCTTCCCCCAGCGTGATGTTGGCGGAGGGGCCCTGGGGCTGCGTGCGGCGTGGGGACGGGTGGCAGCGCCTCGCGGTGCCCGGATTTTGTACCACAGAAATCGAGGCTACTTGAGAAGCCTGAATCGGAGGAGCATTGCAGCACCACATGTGTTTTACTTGCAAGTCGCTGCATGTATGGTATTCACACTGATTAGGCTTACCGATGCTGAATTTAACATTTGGCCTGTGCATCTGTTCAGTGTGATATGAGCACTTTTTTTTTTTTTCCCTGGGAGTGAACCCAAGCATCCAGCTGTGGCCAGATTCACCCAGCAGAGAAAGGGAGTCTTGTTGGAGCAAGTCAGATCTCACAGAACCCGTGCAGGCGCACATCCCGTCCTAGCTGAGCGGGGAAACCTGAGAGCCGTGAGGATGCTTGCTGCAAACCCTTTTTAATTCTCAACATTGTATTTGAATGCTTTGTCAACTGCCTTTAGAAAGTTTCTCCTTCTCTTTGCTGGGAGGTTTTGTATTTCCCTGGTGATCTGTCCTCCTTTTGGATCTGCTGGCCTCCATTTGCATTCCTCAGTACTTGGCTGTCCGCACGGTGCTGAACAAGTTGTGATGCTGTACATCTCGTCAGCCTGCAGGAAGCTCGAGCTGCGTGTGGTGTTGCTTTATCCACGCTCCAGTCCCTGTTGCTGCATGCTGGGGACGTGCAAGCACCGCGTGGCAGCGGAGCCAGCGCCCAGCGCGCTCGTCCTCCAGCGGCTCGAAAGTGCGCTGGCCCTCGCAGAGCTTCCCTCGTCCAAGAGCGGCCCAGAGGAGCCCAGGCATATCCAGGGCCGTAATAAACATGACAGGATAAATTACAGTTATGCAACTTGTAAGCATATCGTTTCTGTATATGCGCGTTCTGGCTTGGGAGACGAAGCTTAACCGGTTGTGCTCAGTGGTTCTCCGGTGCCGGGCGCTCACGGGGTGCAGCAGCACCGCCGCCTGCCTGAGGTCACGGCTCTCCCCTGCCCTTATGCACTTGTGCCCCTGAAGAACGGTTACCCAAATGCAGGACTGGCTGAGGGAGCTACCTGGGACACTGCCAGTTAGCTCTGCGGGTGTAATTTCTTCTTCAGGTGCTATTTTGATTCTCTTACTGTGAGCTATGGGTGGCATTTGTGTCTGCAGTGGTACTTGATGAAGAACTTCTGTTTCTAGTCTCCTCTATTTCTGATATTGCAGGAGGGGAGCTTTGATTTTTAAAAATTCTCCTTTTAGTAACTTGGAAACACTTCCATGGTTATTGTTGTTAGTGCTGTTTTCAAACCTGAGCTGTTTCTTTCCTGACACAAGTTTGCTTTTGACAGAACTCAGCGTTAGGGCTTCCCCAATTTTGGATGCCTTCGGCGCAGCTTTGTAGTGCCATTGATAACTCTCCTTCCAGGCGCAAGGAGGTGGCCGCGTGCAGACAGATTTCACAAGCTTTGTGTTGAGATACGCCTGCAATAAAACACCTGCAGCATTTCCCCCCTGCCTGACGGTGTCCCCAGGGCGCGTGGGCTGGGCATCCCGTGCTGGCTTTGGGCGAGGAGCGGCAGTCCCCAGGCAGCAGGGTGCCCTCCGTGCCTTTCTCCCAGCACCTTGCCTCCCCTTTCTCCCGGCTCGCGGTGCTCGCGGCGCGTCCTGCACCAGCGCCGGTTCCCTGCGGTGCTGCTTCTCCAAATCCGGCCGCTGGCGTGGCAGCCGGCCCGGCCCCTCGCCCCGCTCTCCACCTACTCGCTCATCAGCTGCAGCCCAATTAAGCTCAATAATGTGCAGGGATGACTTGAATGCACCCAGGAACATTTCCCAGAACTCATTAGATTTTATCCGATAAATACCACCAATTGTATGCTCGAGCAGCCGCCTGCTGTCTGTCCGGGAGTGCGCGCGACCCAAATTAGATTGATGGAAATGGGGGGAGCCGAGGCGGGAGGGCCGCTGCCTGCGAGGCTTCACGGAAATGAAGCTGCCTGTGAAACCCCAGCCACCCCCGAACCTCCCCGAGCCCTGGAGCTGTGCTCCTGCCCAGGCAAGGCTTTCCTTGCAGGGCAGCCTCGGTGGGAGCGCAGCTTCTGCTTTGGCTGTGTCTTGCCTGCGTGGTTTAGTACGGCTCTCGCAGCTATTGAGTTACCCCCACACTGCTGCTGAATCCAGAGATGCTTCTGTCGCCCAACATGCTATCTATGTTCTCTGTGCTTTTTGTTTTTAATTCATCTCCAGAGTCAAATGCACATGTTTAATTTGTAACAAACTGCCTGTAGCAGCCTAAATAATTTTAGGATTGCTAACCTTCTGCGTGGTTGGGTTTTCATGTTAAATAGAAGCTTTACTAGCGGTGGCAGAGATGAAATATATTTTGACCTGTAGCAGTATGAATTAGCTGCGTTATTTTCTATCCTATAAGGTCTTGCTAGGCCAGCCATAACAAGCACTTTGTTTTCAAAGGTTTGTCCCAGGAATGGAAATAGAAACACTTAAGACTTAGCCTTTGCTCCCTTTCAGATGTTTGTTTTCTCAGAGATTTTTCACTGAATCGGGGAAGATATTTGAACTAATAATAACACTTTTTGGCTGAGGTGTGTATACATTTTATATGTAAAATGCACGCACAAAATAATTCCAGCCACGGAAAGCCGGGGCTGCGTGCGGAGCGGCGCCAGGTACGCCGGCACAGCGTCCCTCGGGGCCGCTCTGCTCCGGGGCACGGGCTGGCAGCTGTGCCTGCGGGGCTGCGGGAAGCCAGCACCGACCCGCCTGAGCCACAGGAGCGTCCTAACGCGCGGTAACATCGTGTACGAGCCGAACCGCGTCCACCCGTATCAGATAATGCCGCTGATGCCAGTTCACAGCCCAGAAGGTCAAGTTCGTGCATTTCTTGTCGCCCTCTGCTCTGCGCGTTGCGTTGGCTGCGGCGCGGGCTGGGCAGTGCGCGGGGCTGCCCCGGGGCCGCACCCCCAGCAGCACGGGGCTTCTTTGCGGATCGCTGGAGAGGCAAATGAGTCCTTTAATTGGATTTCCGTAAGAATAAATAGGAGCTGTTGACCAGAGAAACTGAAATCATTAACGTCTGTAACAGAAAAGAGGGCGAGGACAGCGTTTCCCACAGCTCGCTGTACCTCGGCTGCAGTGCGTTTGTCCTCTGTTACCTGATGCTGATTTCAAGCCAGTGCAACAAAGAAATATTTACTGTTCCTGGATGCTTTCTCTGCACTGAAGCTTGACTACCAATTACTCTGTATTAAATTATGTTTGGTCATGCAGGTGATTATACAGTATCCAAGCAACCCAGGCATAATCTAATTTACCACACAACATGGAGTGACTCTGCTCCCTTTCCCCTTTGTTTTTCTGAAAGTGAATGCGAAGCGAGCGGGCTTCCATGGAGCAGGGGAAGCCCACGCTGCCGGTGGGCTGCAGCAGCAGCACGAGCCCTCGGCTCCCGGCTGCCCCGCGGCCCCGGCTGCCTCGCTGGGTGCTTGCAATGGCAGCGTGTGCCGAGAGGAGGAGAAGCAGCCCGCAGTCCGAAAGGCAGTCGATAGCCCAGCACGTTGCAAGCACCAAGCACCGCTTAAGAGGTTGTTCTGGGTTCCCACCTCCCATCTGTGCTGGAGGTGACTTCTGCAAAGTGTGGATGGAGAGAGAATTGAAAACGGACCCATCTAAATTACTATTAGTGCAATTGATTTCAGAGTGCACCAAGGGCCAGGAAGAAGCAGCAGGATAAAAGGAAAATACAGGAAATACTTGGAAACCTTCTGAAGGGCAGCTCCGGTGTGGAACTAACGATGCCTGCAGAAAAGCGTCTGTGAAAAGCACCAACATTAGGCACACTTTGGGATCAGATCACCCCATCTTTAGAAACTAGAGCATTATTTGCTAGTACAAAGGATGATGAAGAGGTATAATTTATAGTAAATCATCATGTGGATAATGGATGTGGAATTTGAAGGATGTGAAAGGTGAATCATGTTTTGTAGCATAGCTTTAGTAACCAACCACTATAAAGACTACTAGTGGAAAAGTACCCGTGTTACAGTTCAGAAATTCATGTGCCACCCTGATTTATTCCAGAAAGGACTGAGACCCGTACGGTCACAAAATGTCGTTCACACTTCACAGAGTCACAGCACCACGGCAAAGAGGAGCGTGGTGCCAGCGGTGGCATGGAGGCGTGGGCCAGCGCCTGCGCTGGGGGGGCTGCCGCTGGATCCTGTCCTCATTGGGAAGCCATTAATACTTCAGTCTGTAATAATTAACGGGACCATGTACAGCTGCCTGGTGGTAATAAGTCAATGACAAAGCAATTTATTAGAGTGATGTATTATGTGATAATGGTAATGAGAAATGAAAGAACCTAATTTTGCAAGACTTAGATCAATTCGGTTGTTTTTTTTTATAAATGAACATTGTTTTAGTAACCACAGAATATCATTAGAATTATTATTTTATTAGTACTATTCAAAACTATTTCAGTTTCAGCTGCATTTTTCAAAATCCAAACAGGAGTATGCGAGTGTGTGTCTGAAATACAGGTATTGCTGCAACATAAATATTTCATTGGCATTTGTAAACGTCTTGTTAAGGAGGTGGGAAACAGGCTTGGATACGTTACTTCGATTTATCTTGACAGCGCTACGACCTGCAGCCCAGCTCTGATTTTGCATTCAAATGTGAAGCTGAAGCTGTTTAACATGGCACGAGGGATGCGGTGTGCGGAGGGGTCACGCAATTTGCTTGTGTCGCTTGCGCTCCGTGTCAGCGCCGTTTGAGCTGGCGGAGGCACCGCTTCCAGGCGTCTCCCGCGGTGCTGCCGCTGCCCGGGGACGTGGGCGGTGGGGACGCGAGGGCCGGAGGGGCACTGCGGAGTTAGGTGCTTCTCCTGGGGGGACAGCGATAGGAAAGAAAATTACATCCCTCTGTAAGCAGGGTTTTTTTCCTGTAAGTAAGCAAGTTTTTTCCTAAGTAAGAGTTTTTTCCCTGCCACACTTCTGCCTTTCTCTCCGCTCCACAAGGTTGCGACTTCCTAAAGCAAATTTGCTTCTATTCTGCTAGCTGTGTCGGTGCGGGAAGGCTGGTGTCTGCGCTGGTGTGCGTGCGGCTTTGGCGTGCTCCTGCTCACCAAATGGCGATGGGAAGAGCAGCACGTCGGTAACGGGAGCCTCCCGCCGGGCAGCCCGTCTCCCGCAGCGCGGCGGCTTACTGACAGAGGAGAGTTCTCAGGCACTTGCGATAAAATATTCAGAGCTTCCTGACACTGGGGGAGGTTACGGGTAAGAGGGAGGTCCTGCAACGCTCCCAGGGGACTTTCTCCAGGGTTTCTGCACCTTTGAGATTGTAACCCAAGCCCAGGACGTTCTCAGTGCGCTGGTGGAGCTGACGCCTCTGCATGTCTCTCGGGGACATAGCACACACCACGGGTGAGGCTTCTCGCCTGCACAGAAAACAGGGCTGAAGCTGCATGGTGGAGGAGCTGGGGCAGCACTGCTGACCCTGAGCACCCCTCGGTGACAAGGTCCTCTTCTGCCTCCTGAGGAGCCCTGTACAGGGATGAGGAATGAAGAGTTCTTCACTGATTCAAGCGAGAGTTGGATGAAAAAGCATGGAAAGCCTGTTTTCTTTTAAGTGAACCCTAGTTTACACTGTGCTGAAATAAGCTACTCCTGCACACAAATGAGCACTATGGTCTTGGCTCTGTGATCAGTAATAAAGGCTCATGGCAGTAACTTCTTGGGATGATCCAGCAAGATCTGAGAATCTCACGCTCACGATGTGCTAGCCTAGTGTATTTTTCCAGGGAAAATGAGAGAGAAAGACTACAGGGAAAAGGCACTCACATAAAAATGTAAGCTAAAGTTCTGTGATAGCACAGCCTGAAGTCACCAAGTTTCCTGGTTGAAGAGGTCAGGAGAAAACCACAAAAGAGACTTGCAGAGATAGGGCTGCAGGGCTCCCACGGCGAGCCCTCACTGTGTCACTTGCGCGTGTCATTGCGTGACATGTCGCAGCGTGGCTTGGACGCGTGACTCAGCCAGGGTCCGCGGCGCCAGGCGAGGAGGTTTGGGCTGTTGCCGAAGGGCAGCCACGCACCTGGGCTCCCTGGCGCTCGTGGTGGGACGCGGCTGGGTTTGCTCCCCGCAGCGCCTGGCACGTAGCCTGCCCATGGTGCGTGGCTCCACAGCGTCCTGGTGCTGAGCCGGGCCGGAGGATGTGCCCGGGGCGCGCTGCTGGCGCTTCGCACCACCAAGAGCAGGGCCAGACCGGAGCTGCTCCAAAGCAACCCCCCAAAACGCACATCAGCGGGGTGCCAGGTCCTCAGCGTGAGCTACTTCGCTGTGCTGAACTGACCTGCTCCGGCGGGGCCACAATACTTGCTGGCATAAAAATAGCCCGAGATGACAGGGAGGAAGGCTCGAGTGTCCGCCGGTCCCCTGCCGGGCGGATTCCTTGCTGGGGCGGGGAAGGGCGCGAGCGTGCGTCTGCTGGTAACGCCAGGTCTTCGCTCCCCGGCTTCGGTTGGGCTGGATGGAGCTGACCTCTGGTGAAGGCAAAAGCTTAAATGGGTGAGAAGGATTTGGATTTTGGAACATATTAGGTCACTCGTTCAGCTGGAGAGCAGCGTGTGTCAGAGGTCCAACAATTTGTTTTTAGAAGGGTTTCAAGCATTAATGATTCAAGATGTTTTCCTGGGAGTGGTTTGCAACATGAGACTCGGTGGCCAGGGTAGCGTTGGGGTTTTATGGGATTAGTCAATTCCTGAGGCTGCAATGCCTCTAGTAACACAATAGTTAACATTGTACTTTTCCACATGGCTGAGCCTTCAAGGAGCTCACCAGGAGTGCCAGAAATGTAAACAGAATTGTAAGCTTGGTGCCAGCTGCGAGGTGTGGGGGGGTTCCATTCTGATTATTTCTATCACCTACTTTTTGTTTTGTTTTTGTGTTGCAGAGTTGCAAATAACCACAAGCAGAACCTGATGACTGTTGCTAATCTGGGTGTGGTATTTGGGCCAACGCTGCTTCGACCCCAAGAGGAAACAGTCGCTGCCATTATGGACATCAAGTTTCAGAACATTGTGATCGAAATTCTAATAGAAAACCATGAGAAGGTAACGACTTTACTTGCTCCTTTCAGTGCAATTCATTTCTTAAGACAAATTTGTCCCTCTTTGCAAGCTGCAGCCCACTTTCCCGGGGCCCTCCTTGCTCTCTGTGGCCGGCAGCCATGAAGGGCTAGGCTTGGTTCCTGCTTTTCTGACTAAATCTGTGTTTATTCAAGTACTGGCTTTATCCGCAGTGTCGGTCTCCTACGTTACGATGCAGTTGTGTCTGTCTGTTGCAGGGATGCTCCCACCTGCCGCTTGGCTCTGCCAGCGGAGCCGAGTGCCGCAGTGGCCTGTGCTGCAGCCAGGGCACTCCTGTCCCTCCCCGGGGAGCTGGCTGTCCCCCTGGGGTGCTGGCTGTCCCTCTGGGGAGCTCGCTGTCACCCCCAGGGACCTGGCCACCCTCAGCGTGGCGCAGGGGAAGGCTGTTGAATGACTGCCCATGGAAGGCTATGTAATTCTGCAAATGGCAGCTCTAAAAAAAAAATCCATTTTCTTCTAAACTCAAACAGTTTTCTTTTTGTGGTCTTTTGTTTGTCTGGTTTGGGTTGGAAAGGAATACTGATTTGTGCATTCTGGCTGAAAGACAGAGTGAGACTTGCCCCGTCCTAGGGGAGCAGGGGTGCCGCTGCCAGGCAGCACTGCAGCTCCGGCCTGGGGCTTTTGTTTGCGGGCACTGTGAAGCATTGAGCGTTGAGTTGAGCGTTGCTTGCAGGTTGCGTGCAGCTTGCCTACGCGTACACAGGGTGGTGGGGTGAGGCACGTTTGGCTGCCTGGAGGCAACACAGTGCATTGCTAGAAGCACAGCGTTCTCTAAGTGCACCAGCCAAACAGGATGCATTGCCACGCTTTCCTGTGCAGTGCTGCTGGATGCCCATAGCATGAAAGCAGCGTGGGCTGGGAAGCTGGAGGATGTAGGATCGCAGGACCCGGTTCTCAGTGCTGCGAGGTACCCAGGGCTCTGGTTTCTCTCTGGAGAAGTTTGGCCCACAATTTCATGCGTAAGGTGCAAGGCTGAGTCCCTGGTACGCGCGGTGTGGGTAGCAGTCCTGGGGCGCGTCTGCATGGGTCTGCCGAGGGGCAGCAAATGCATGACCAGCAGGGATGGATGGGGAGGCTGTCTGTGGTTTGTGTTCTCAGAGAAATTGCCTCCATGGGCAGATAAACACCATGGTATTTATTTAGCATGGAGAAGCTATTTTCTTCTCTGCTGTGTGGGGTGTAATGGCAGTGATTGCTTAATTATGAGCTGCCACGCAGAGGAGCGTGCGAGCAGCGGCAGCGAACCTGTGGCTGTGGGCAAAGCCCAGCGCCCCCAGCACAAAACCTCGTGTTGGCCCTCAGTGGCCATCTTTGTCTGTCTGCGATGTCCCTGCATCAGCCCAGGGAAACCCTTGCCACCGCGCCCTGGCTCTTGGTGGTGACGAGCTCGTTGGCTGCACCGCCAGCGTCCCGAGCAGCGCAGCATCACTGCAAGGGCGCTTTGTCGCCCCGTTACTCGCTGAGCTCTGGGGGTCCCTTCCCCTCGCGGGCCCCATTGGGAAGAGGTCTTCAGACATTGATTCTTATTCTGCCTGAGTCTCCTGAACTGAGTCTCCTGCCATCAGTTGGCATCTGAAGGAATCGATGACAGATTTCTACAATGATCGTGTCTGTGTGGGCTGCAGTGCTCATCTCTGCTCACCAGCAAAATTACACCTGATGTCGCAAGGTTCCCGAGCACTTCCATGATTACCCTTCCTTAGAAGTAATTTATGGCACCAGCAGGAGGGGGAAGCTGTGACTTGGTTATGTGCTTTCGTCACCAATTAACTGCGGGTGGGCGTATGCGCCGCATGCAGTCTGTGCACCGGGCTGCTCCAGTGCAGCGGGTGCTGATGGTGCAGGATGGCGAGCTGCCTGCAATGCCCATACTGCCTGCACTGCCCATACTGCCTGCACTGCCCGCGCTGCCCGCACCGCCTGCACAGAGGCGCAGGTACCACTTGGCACAAGGATGCTGCACGCAGCAGGTCTGTGGACCCGTGTCCTCATTTCTCCAGGGCTCTCAGGAAATGATCCCAAGAAGGAGGGAGATAGCAAGAGGCAACTACTGGGAGGAAAATCTCTTTTAAATTCAGTATCAGTGCTGGTTCGGCTCCCGCTTTAGGACTGTTTCATTTCAGTGTATTCCTTAATTTGAATTGATTGGAACTCACTGAAGTTTCCCCACAGGAGCTGCTGTAGGTGATTAGCAATATGCAAGTCCTCTGTGCTTCTGCTGCTGGTGCTTTATATTGTTTTACACTGGTGACTCACAGACACTGTTCATGATTAAGTGCATTCGCAGGGAAAATGTAATTGATTTGAATGGTTCCTGGCAATCAGCAACTGTCTGGTATTACATTATATTTCCCTCAGGTAAGTGGGATGCCTGTCCCGTTAAAATTACTGTCGTCACTGTGTAACCAAAAAAAAAAAGCTTGGTGATGACATTGCTTGGTCTGAATAACTGCTGGCAGCTTGTTTACAGTCGCTCCAGCAGGCTTATCTGATTGCTGGAGCCATGGGGAAGGTTTCAGTGGAGGCAGTCACCCTTCTCTACTCACCGTGCATTTGCAGTAACCCCACGTTTAGCTCATCCTCCCTCTGAGATTATCTATGGGGAATAACATTTGTCTCGAAGCCATGAACGTAGCAGAGGAGGGTGGTGCAGGATACGGCAGTGACAGTCCCACGTCGGCACTGGCTAACGTGAGCTGGTGCTCCCTTCACCCGTGTCCCTGGCTTAACGCGTGCCCTGAGCACACGGTGTCTCGGTGCATCTCAGGAGCGATGCGCAGTTTGGAATCATAGTCAGCAAGATGGTGTCTTTATGAGGGTTCCCGGAACGACTGGTAAATTATAGCTTGCTCTGTGTTGCCAGAGCCTCCGACACAGGCCATTAAGCTCTGTGTGTAATCCAAAAAGTTGAATAGTTTCTGGGGATTTTACAGGTTTCCAGGTCTTGGATCCAAATTGTTTGTTATACTCGCAATAGCACCAATAAACTCAGACTGTTTGTAAAGCTTCTCAGACATGTTCTCCTTGAGAAGGTCTCTGCGCGTGAAGTTATCGCAGTCCTTGCGTTTATCTTTGTAATTGCAGCTGTCAGCGAGAACTGTTGCACTTCGGGTTATTTCCCATGGGCTGTACTGACACCAGATCTTCTAGAAATGTGGAATAGTGTTGGGATGGTGCGGAGTCGGGGCTTAGGGAGGAGGGGGGGAGACAAACAAAATCCTAACGGCTGCACCATTTGAGTGCCAGATGCTACAGCAGTGCAAACAGGGACCCTGGAAAAGCTGAGCCGGAGCAAACGTGCCTGGCTCTCGACTGCCCAGCACCGCCCAGCGAATCAACAAAGCCTGGAGTTGTTCCTGAGCAAGATTTCTCCGTTAGGGATTCTCAGCCTTTGCTGTATATGTTTGTGAATACAATACACTAGCGTAATGTGTTGTAAAATGCACACTGATTATATATTTTTAAATGGATAAAATGATTTTTCTCCTATGGCTCTGGATGTTGCCATGACAAGTGAACCAAGAGCGCATTTTCTTCAAAAAGACAAGGATGCTGTGTTGTATGCCTGGTTACTCAAGAGAGTGCTATCTAACACTATATTTCTTAAAAATTGACAATAAATTGACTTAAACCAAAAGCAATATTGAAATATTATTACATCTGTTGGCATTTAATTTTCTGAAAATTGTGGCTGTCCATCCATTTTATTTTCCAAAGCTTTTATTTGTATAGCTCTCTGGAAAAGCCATTGTTCTGAAGTGTTACAAAATTAAGACACCAATATACTGGTTTGATGATGTTCCCTTCAGACAAAAGATTGACCAGCTGACATGTTAATGCACACAGTACTGATGACAAATGAGAGACCACTTTGTGCTGGGAGTTACACAGACCCAAACACTAGGCTTAGTAAATGGTAAGAATTAATACTGAAGTCAAAGCCCTCAGCACCTCATCTTTATTTTATTCTTTTCTGTAATTAGCAAAAATTTTTAGTGATGCTGTTGGCATCCGTTTTAATTGCCCTCGTATAAAACTTTGTACCACCTCCATTTTGAGTGTCATGGCAGCTCCTTATGCTCCCAGTTCTTGGAGCGAGTCTGTGCAGTTGTGTGCGTGGGAACGTACCGAGCCGCTGGCTGGAGCAGGGACCAGGGGGTGTTTTTGTGTGCTCTTGTATCATATTCCTCTGATCTGGGAAAGAAACCCAACTTGCCCCTTTTTCAGCTTCTTTGTAATAAAATGGGCATGGCGCTTCCCCGTCTCACAGGGATCAGGGTTGCGAATGGCAAGCACCTGAAGTCCTCCGCAATGCACCTAAGCCGCGTGTGCCTGGTGACTCTGCTTCCTCCAGAGCCGCCGTCGGCACTGCGGGGCCATCATTTGTAAGCAGCTCCAGATAATGAGGTCAGCGGGCAGATTCCTGGTGCTCTGGAACAGCCGCGGAGCATTTAACAGCACTTGGATGCGTTTCACTCGGAGGTGGGGGCGGTTCCAAAAGCCCTTTTGCTCCCGTGCGAGACGGGGTGCTGTCGGTTCCTGGCCGTTCTGCAGGCAGGGGAAGGTGGCTGCGGAGCAGCGGGATTGCCACTTGCATCAGACAGAGCAAGCACAAGGGCTGTAAATGTAATTTATGAATCCTGGCTGCTCCTCTCCCCGTCCGACTATTAAACTGTCTTTCTCTCTCTGTTAATTGGACTCTGGGACGGGGAGAGTTATAACACAGGTTTGCACAGTGAGGAACACGTCTCGCTTATTCTTGTTAAATTAAAAAATGAAACAAACCTGCGAAACTTTCTGGTGAAGAAGAGTGGAGTTTTTATGCAAGCGATGCTGCAGCTGGGGGAAGTGGAGTGGGAGTTTTGGGGGCTGCCGATGGGGGTTTCCTTTGCTGCTGAAGCAGCCAGCGTGGCTTCCGGGCGCACGGTACTGGCAAAGTCACTTCTGGCACGAACTGTTTGTCTGACGGGTCTCTGAGGCTTCAGGCTCCTCCCTCCTTGGACCTTCCAAATAAGCACTGGCGCTTTTTAAAATGGAGCTATGTACTGACTTCTGCTTATTGCGGGCCGTTCGGTTTGGCTGAGGGGCAGCGGGGCGGCTCCCGCAGCCCTGCCCCTGCATCCAGGTGGCTCCCGCGCTTCCCTCGCCAGGGGATGCTCTGGGGGCGGGGGGCTCCGGCGGAGCTGCGGGACCAGCCACCTCCAGCTTGCCCCTCTGAAACCGGGCGGAAACATGAGCACAGAGTGGCGTGAGGGTTGCGGTTGGAAAGCATCCCAGAGAAATTCAGGCACTCCCGTTTCGTCAGGTGGCAGCGTCGTGCCCTTGTCACTGAACGGCGTGTCGCTCCGAGCCCTGCCCTCCCCAGGCAGGGGAGCAGCGGTGGTTGTGCTGTGTCCTGCTGTGTCCTTCTGTGTCCTGCTGTGTCCTACCATGTCCTGCTGCGCCCAGCCATGTCCTGCTGTGCCCAGCCATGTCCAGCCATGCTGCCAGGCCCAGGACAGCAGGCTGGTGCAGCCCTCAGGGCTTTAATCTTTGTATTTTGCTGCACAAGAGGCATAAAAGAGCTTGTGGCTTAATAAAAGAAGTTTATAATGTAGCAGGAAGCAGCATATTTACTGAGCCTTTACAATTGCAGTTGCGTCAGTGAATAAAGTGGAGGCTGTAAACCAGGCGCTTCGAGTGGAGCGCGAGCACATCAAAGCCTGCGATGGGAAGGGCGGCGGAGCGGAAGCGGTGCTGGGGAGCGTGGTGGAGGACACGGCTCCGGGTGCCGGTCCTGCCCGGCCGGAGCAGCATCTCCGTGCCTCCGCAGTCACAGCGGAGCGTGCTGGCACGATGGCGAGATGTGGGCTGGCTGTAGGGTGAATACTTGGGCTGGTTAGACGTTCTAACTCAAGTAGAGTTGGTTATGGTAAGTTGGGGGGTGAAAGATATCACATGATGAAGCTTTTTAGTTGAACTGTTTCATAACAGCGTTGCAGCTGCTTTGAAAAACACAAGCTCCTTATAAGCTGAGGCTGGTTTTAGTCGCTGAATTCATAATTTAAGCACATATATACCTTCTCTGATTGAAGATCAAAAAAAAGAAAACAAAAACCTGGAAGTTTATTTTCAAGGGTGCTGTGGGAAATCATTACGTAAGATGCGATTCCTAAATGAACACCTTTATTTGCCTTGATTATATATCCCATCATTTCCCCTAGCAAAGTGAAAAGCCCTGTAAAGCAGAGAGTGGCCATTCCGGGCGTGCAGAGATGAGCTCAGGCGGGCGAGATGCCCGCTGCTGCGGGTCCCGTGCTGCAGGAAGCCGTGCTGGGCACACGGAGGGAACGGCTCCTGCCTCGGGGCTGAGCGGCCGGGCCGGGCACCTGAAGCACAGCGGCTGCACGGCGTCGCGGCCTGGTAAGCAAATGACACTGGGTGCCAGGGCAGCTGCTGGTCCCCGACCTCCTGCCGGCAGGGACGGCTATGGGCAGGCTCACGAGAGCAGGCGCAGTGGAAGTGAGCGGGGCTGCGTGCAGAAAGCGTGGCTCGGGCTGGTTCCACACCGGGTAATCCATGGGCCCGGGAGGAATGTGCGAATGAGATCAGCGGGGCTCTCCTTCCTGGGGAGGAAGGCCAGCTGCGGCGCTACATAATCCGTCCATCTGTCCGCAGCATGTCCAGCTATGTGCAGGCTCCAGTGCTCTCCCCTCCAGTGCCTGTATCGGGCCTGCGATGCGTGCAGGAGTTTTGCTTGGTGACTCATCTCTGCTTCCTCTTCCTCACGCCTTGTGCGGGCTCCAAACCCCACCTGAGCCCAAGCAGCAAGCACCCACAGCCCAAAGGGCCGGCTGGGGCACTTTTTGAGATGACCTCAACCGTGAGGTGGTTGGTCAGTTGGGAACAGTTCATCAGTTCTTTTATGAAGGGCTGTGACTGCTGCCCTTTCCACTTGCCTCTCTGTGCTTCTGGGGAGAGATGTGACATTACAATTTTTGGCTAAAGCATCTTGGCAATTTAGCATTTATTTGTAAGAATCAGCATGGAGGGTTTATGTGTGTGTGCGCGAGGATTTTGTCGCTATTACACCAAACTAAGCAATTAACTCCTGGCAGCGGCTCATGCTGGCTGGTGGGCGGCATCTTGCAGCTCTCTGCTGCCTGCTGGGGCAGCTCCCCTCCGGCATGGGGGGCAGCTCCCCACCACCACAGCACAGGGCAGCGGGCTGCTCTCAGATGCAGTTCTCCTGTTGGCAAACCACAGCAGTGCCATTCAGTGCCTGGCTGCCACGGGCATCTCTGGAGGTGCTGGGTAGAGCCAGACAAGGTGCTGAAGGATGATATTTAATACATTCTTGCAAAGGGAGACCTTGGAAGAACTGGTGTTGAACACTGATGTTGTCTGAGCCTGGGGTTACAGAAAAGAAACAATAAATAACCAAATATTAACAACAAACAGAACTGCTGGTTGTTAGGTTCATGCAGTTTAAAAACTCCATCCCCTTGAGAAAAATGTGATTACTCAGTTTTCTGACAGCTGTGGCTGGAAGTTGGGAAGACTTTCCCAAGCTGGTTTGCATCACCGGGCGCCGAGCCCGTGGCAAGGACGGGCGGATGCTGGTTGTTCTTGCCTGGGGGCACTCTCCCACCGACACCTGCAAGGGCACCGCAGAGCCTTGGAAGCTGAAAAGCATACCATAATATCAGAGTTTTTCACATTTTGCAACAGCCGTCTTGGGTGAAGAATAGAGTAAAGGAGTGCAAACAGGGTGGAAATGTAAAATTTAGGAAATTATACCCGGATGTTACTGTGTTGAACATACTTTTTCTGTTGATGCTGTTCTTTGGCGCGATGGCAGGGTGCTGCAGACCAGGCAGGTAGAGAGCTGTTCTGTTCAAACGGGCCATGCCAAAGAAACTTATTTGTTATTTTTAACAGATATTTAACACTGTGCCAGAGACCCCGCCGTCGAACTCGCAGCTGCTGCTATCCCGCAAGAAGAGCACGGACTCGAAGCCTCCCTCCTGCAGCGAGCGGCCTCTGACTCTCTTCCACACCGCGCAGCCCAACGAGAAGCGTAAGTGCCGCTCGCCCGTTTCTGCCCTAATTGTCACTACCAGGTGGCAACTGCTGTGCTATGAAATGCAGCTGTATAGGTGTTGATGAAAGATGCATCCTGTAAGAGGATAGGGCCTCGGTTTCCTGCACTAGCGTGTTGATGGGGAGTGCGAAGACCGTCTGGCATCCCGGGCTGTAACCAGGGGCTCGGCGGAAGCTGCGTTAGCACAGTGTAGTGTTGCTGCCCCGTCCCCTGGTGCCTTCCCCGTCTCACATTCCCTGTCCCCTCTGTCCCCAGCCACCAAGGTGCTGCAGCGCGCGAGGCAGAGCCTGCATCCTCCAGAGATGAAGATGATCCTCTCTGGATGCCCGCGGGCACTTTTCCTTTTACAGACACAACAAGCTCAGCCAGGAGGTTCTGCATTTTTCTGCGGATTAGGTACCACGGCAGTTTAAAAATGTTGAAGATCATCTTTCCGTTTCTGTCGCTAATTGGTGCTCCAGATACTCGGGTGAAGGAGTCAGCATCCCCGCCCATCTCATGCAGCGGCAGCAGTGTCTGCTTGCTGCTGTCTCGCATTGCAGCGCAAGCCCCGTCCCTGGCTGTCCCGCTCCGCGTGCCCGCACCGACCTGCTGCCGCGCTGGAAGGGCAGGAGCGCAGGCTGGCCAGCTGGGCGCTGCTCTGGGGCTCGCTTGTCTGCTGGAGCAGCGCGAGGCTGGCGTTAACCCCTTGCCCCAGCGCTGGAAACCACGATGTAGCAGAGAGGATGCTGTTTACTTTTCTGACTCTCAAAACATTGGGGCTTCTCTGCCTCTGGTTGAGTTCCCAGTAATTATCAAGCACTCATTTCGGAGGATGTCATAACGATACGTGTGGTTTTAGGAAGCAGTGGCACTACGAACGTGTGCGCTGGAAATAGTGTATCACAGCTGTCAGTGGAACCTTGAATATCAGAAGCTGCTTTTACAAAATTTTAGCCTAATGAGTTTATTTGCTGCTAACTAAGCAGATGTTTGTCAAATGCTCCTGGCCACGGCTGCTCCTGGTCTGAAAGGTGGCGAGAGGGCTGCGGGAGTGCAGGTCGCTCGTACATCGAGGGGTGCTCCAAGGATGAGTCGGGGCAGCTTTCCAGCCATGCAGCCTTGCAGGATTTGTCCTAACTGTCCTTAAGTGCGGCAAGGTGCCTGGAGTTATTTGGCAAGTGCTGAGCCTTCCCAGCTCCAGCTGTGTTTGCAGCTGTGTTGCTGGTGTTCAGAGGCACCGTGAGGTTCATTTGCTGGCCGAGGTTTGTGCCCAAGATGCCTGCTCCGTCCGCCCCCACAGAGGGCTGCTCTGCGCGGGAGCCACACGCGGCTGTGGCCAGGCTGCGCCCCGGCCAGCGTCCCCATCACAGAGCCCCGGCTGCTCCCCTTTCGGGTGGAAGTGCCTTCTTCTTCACCATTAACTGTCGCCGGGACAGGGAGCCCTGGAGTGCTCGGTCACTTGGGTGCTCACGCCTGAAAATCTGTATCAGAAGGGATGGGGGCTCAGAGGAGCCCTCAGCATGGCGGGGTACTGACGGCGTGCCGCAGGCGCCTCACCTCTGGGAAGCAAAGACCCGGTAAGTCCTAATAGCTTGAAGTTGAAGCTAGACATGTTCAGAATGGAAACAGCGTGCACATTTTTTAATACTGAGGGCAATTTAACCCTAAGGAGCTAAGTGGGGCAGCGAATTTTCTATTATTTGAAATCTCTTCATTGAAATCAAATATCTTTCTAAAATTTTCACTGAGATTCATCATACAAAGCTATGTGTAACTCAGAAATTATCACGTTCAACACACAGCTCTGGAGCTGATGGGAGTGGAGCGAGAGTGGCTGGGTGACGGGGACGTGGCTGGTCAGTGCCTCGGCAGGACCGCAGAGAGGGGACGCGGCCGCGCACCTGGCGTGCTGGTGGTTTGCAGAGCGGCTCCTCCGCCTCGGTGCGTCGGAGCAGAAATAAGCTGCGGCAGGTCGGCTGTTCTGCTCCCGGAGCTGTAAGACCAAATTAAATACCACAGCAAAGAATCCTTCGCTGAAGCTGTTAAAATCACGAAGCAAAGCACGATATCAGCCTTTTAAGAAGGAGGAAATAAAATAAAGGCATGGTTTCCAATTCTGCCATTCATCTCCCATCCTCTGTAGATGAAACACTTCCAGTTTCTTGCCTGATAGGGACTTTAATTCAATGTTGGCTGGTAGCTGCGTCTGAGATTACACAGGCAATTGACACTGATTTGTTGGGTTTACAGAGCTTATTTTCGACTTCAGCCTTGGGCAGAAGGTGTTTGGAAACAACAGGACATCGCATCCGAATACGCTGCAGGGCGCAGCTCTGCGCTGCCGGGGGCTGGCGTGGGGAGTGACGGCCAGGGGCTGCCGGGCGCAGGACGGTTTAGGAACCTGCACTATCGGGTGCAAAGATCGAGGAGTGATTTGGATTGGCCTTTGGGGGTTTTTAGGTCCTTTGGCAGGTGAATTTCTCCCTTATTTCATCTGCTGGCTGCTCTGTCTCCCAGTCAGCATTTGGAGAGTTCAGCACTCTGCTTTTCTTCACTTTTGCTTCTTCATATCTTCTGCTGGATAATCTTTTCCATCACAAAGTGCTCATACCTCTGTCAGCACGGCTGGGAGGCAGAAGCTTCTCATAAGCTCGTTACCTCCCCCGAGTTGATGGGAGCGAGCTGTGTTTGGGCCGTGGGTGCGATGCACGGCTCCTTGCGGTGGTGCTGCCGCACAGAACCAGGCTGTTTGTGCCGGTGCAGCCTCGCCCCGAGCTCCCCAGGATGCTGGAGTGGAGGTGACGTTTCTTCCCTTTGACATGTGGTTTCAGAGATGCCGGTGCGCAGGAACGCGCCGTCCTGGTCTCCAGACACCGTGCTGCCCCGTGAGGCTTGCGCTCAGCCACTGCTCAGGCGTTTCCTCCCACCCCTGCCCTCCGCGCTCCCCTTCTGCCGTCACTAAACCAGGCTCGGCAGGGCGGACAATTAGCTCCACGAGCTGTGTTCCTCCACCTGCGCAGCGCTCGCAGCCGGAGCCCTCCGGTCCCCAGCCCATCACTTGCTGCTGGAGCTGGCCGGGAACTACGGGCCAATAAATACCTTTAGATTCGGCACTCCGGGGAAATCACTCTTGTTTGTGAGCCTTTCTGACGTGGTTTAGGGAAAGCAGGGCTTGTCGTTTGATCCACCATATGACTCATCGCTGAAGAGGTCGTTTGTATTTTGCTTTTAACAGGCGGCAGCAGGCTGGAAACCAGGGCTGGGCAAAATATCCAGCTGGGTGCATCACAGGAGCAGCGGAGGGGACAGAGCAGTGTATGAGATACCCGTTCCCTTGTTAGCATACTGGAGATCAAGACTAATGACATGCAGTTTCAGGAACCTGTTAACATCTATCGACATAGTTATCACATCCTTGGCTTTGGCTAATCATTGGAAGATAACCGAGTTAAACTGAGTTTGAGCCCTCTTGCTGCTGTGTAAATGCTCAATTTTGTCCAGGTACCAGGAGAACTCAGCGACCTCAGTGAGCGAATGTGACGAGGAGCGTTAGACTTTGCTCCTCTCCCTTGCACCCACAAACCTTTTGCTCATGTAATCTTTTTTCTCTGAAACGGTGGCAAAGGGCTTACACAATGCCATGCTCCTCTGTCCCTGAGACAACACTGCATCTGAGCTATTTTACAGAAATGTAAGGGCTTTCTCTCTGCTGCATGTTCAGGATTAGCTATCCATATAGCTCAGGGGTTGCTCTTACGCTGTTTATTCTTCAACTGTGTACGGGATATGGATGAGTATTGCATGTTGTCCTTCTAAGGCAAGCAGATGTATAATTTGAAGGGATTGAGAATAAGGCGTTCTTTATTACTATGTGTTTTTTAGTAGCAATGTGATCATATTAGTGTGCACCGGAAAAATAATTTCTTTGAAAGATTTATCATTAAAGTAGCACTCATTATGTTTTCCAGCAGGTGCCTGTCTTTCAGGAAAACATCATCACAGAAGTAGCAGTTCTCGCAACAGAGCTACTTTCCATGCCATCAGCAATGATAATTGCTTCTCCCAATTACACTTACAATTGCTGCTTATACGGAAAAGGCATCTTATGAAAATGAATTAATGTGATTTTAGGTAATTCAGCGCGGAGCTGAGGAGGGAACCCATGCTGCGGCGCTTGCTTTGGGATGCGTAATATTTTCACACCTCTGTGCTGAAGTTACACAAATAAGGGGGGAAGTCTCTTAGCAGAGTGTGGTCAGGGGAAAAGAGAAGCTCTGAGAAACCTCTGGGTTGTCTGCAGGGTGGTGCGGGCGTGTCCGCGGGCGCGGTGCAGCCGGCACTCCTCCATCCGGCGTCCCGGCACCGCCGGAGCTCCCCGTGCGGCACCGCGCCAGCTCCGGTGCGGGGCTGCGGCTGGCCTGCGGGGCTGGAGCAAGGAGCTGCCAGAGCCTGGGCGGAGCGGAGCAGAGACGAGACCCCCTTCACCTGCCTCCTCAGCCCCGTTCTTAACGGGGCTGCTTTGCGGCTGTAGACCTGGCCAGAAAACATCGATAGTAGTTAATGTCACGTCCTAGACTGTAGCATTTTTTTGCTGAGATAAACTTTAACTGGGTGATCCGTCCTTTCCTCCTGCTAAAATGTTATCCCACTCTGTCACACAAACGTTCGGTCCCGTGGTAGCTGATTTCAGTCACAGAGAAATTCATTCCTGTATGTATTTTGCATTCTAATTTTTTTCAGGTTATGTGGTACTTTGGAAATCTTTGGGAATATAAAATATTAATGTCTTGAGAAAAATAATATTTTCTTTAAAATGTCATTTAATTTAAATTTCATTTAAAATGTACTTGCATCAATTAAAAAAAAAGAAATGGTGTAATAATTGTATATTAATGTACAATATATAGAAAATATGACTGCAAACTAACTGCCTGTCTTTGGGGATCCAGTAGGACACTGCCCTATGTACATTAGGGCACGGATTATTAACAGGAACGCCATATGCCTTCACAGCAGTGTGCTCTTTTTTAAGTAATAGCAGCCCTGTGTGGTGTCTGATGGTTCTTGGTTTTCGGTGTTTTTCAGAGGAGAACAGGAACAGTATCATCAACTCCAGCCTGGAATCCGTCATATCTTCAAACGTCAACAGCTTCCTCAACTCCAACAGCGCTCCCCAGCCCAGCCTGAACTCAAGTGATCTTGAACTAGAAGTAATTAAACCCAACAGGCCAAATTCACTGTAAGTACAGTAGTAATTAGTGGTTTATAGGCTCTCCGTCCTTAATCTTTAATCAGGGCTGCTTCTTACTCTGAATCCCAGCAGTTTGTGGAAGAATACAATTTAACATTTTAATTTTTAATGGGTGCCTAGCATGTGTCCCGCATTTTTAACTCGGTCTAAGTGGCGGGATTAGTGACTGCGGGTTAGATCTGCTGGATCTGCTGTGAGTTCAGCCCTGGTTATTTTGAGCACGCGGGATATTTTTCAAGCAGAGCTCCGTGTTGCTGTTTGAACCGCTTGACCCATCTGGAGATAACTCCAGCAAACACAAAGGACTTTTCTTCTGAGTTAAATCCTATGACTGTTGTCAGTACAGTTGATCTCCAGCCAAATCTGTGCCATTGCTTCTGCTATTGCTTCCTTCATCTGGAAAGTTCAAGGGAAAAAATAGCGACCTTAGCAATGACTCCCTGGGGACGGCCGAGTTATTTATGAAGTCCCCTGGACTTGACACAGCCGAGCCCTCGCACCAGTGGCCGGCTCTGCTGCGGGGAATTTCCTTCCTGCCGCGGCCCTGCTGGGCCCCTCGCATTTTCCCACAGAACCTCCCCTCCCGCACACGTGAAGATCCGCTCAGATCCCCAGCAGCCGTCGCGGTCCCTGCGGATCGGCCGGCAGGAGCGCTGCTCCGGCAGCGGCAACGGGCGCATGGCGACCTTCGCAGGGAGGGGAGACCTCCCCCCGCGTCCTCCTGCAGGCTGCACACATGGCCCCTTCCCACCCGGCCGTGCAAGCCCCCAGCCCCTTGAGAGCACGTGGTGAGCACCTGGCCCGGGCGGCTCGCTTCTGGCTACCTGCAGAGGTGGCGAGGTGCCGGTGCCGGTGCTGGGGGACCGGTGATGCCGGCCATGGTCCCCTGGTTGACGGGAGGGGATGGGCTTGGGGACCGGGGTGCAGCACCCACACCCCGGCGGGGAGGGCTCGGCCCTGTGGTGGCAGGACGGGCAAAGGTAGGTGCGCGTCAGCACGCATCCGGGCAGTGAAGGGCTCTGGCTTTCACCCGTCGGCTCCACCTCTTTCCCATCACCACTGCTGCCACTGAAACCCCTGCCTGCCTGCGTGCAAGCCCAGCCGGACCTCATGTAAGGCTGCTGCGGGCCCCGGGCCTGCCGGCCGTGAGAAGCCGCCTGGCAGGGTGCTGGGGGTGTGACTTGGAGCGCCCGCAAGGCAGGGCAGCCGCGCTAAGGCCGGGTTGTGTGCGCGGTGAACTGAGTCCAGATGTGCGGATCTCTCGTGCCCGTGCCGTCGGTTGAAGCTCTGGAGGTCGGTCAAATACCATTCCCCCCAGCAGGATGTTTTTAGTTTATTTATCCTCCGAGGGAAGAAAATTATGTGACTTATATTACAACAACATTTGTGAGCCTGAGTCTCGTCATGACCTTACAGGAATTGTTTGCCAAATTTGCAGTTTTTCAAATTCCAGGAGTTGCCTCTTCCAAATCATTTATTTTTTAAAGAAAGTCATAAAGAAGTTCAGCAGAATGAATCAGTTAAAGCTGTGTGGGGCTTTGGGGAGCGGAGGCATCTTGCTGTCACCCAGAACGTGAGTAGACTGGAGCGGAACCGTTTGCTTGCCCCCAATAAGGGGCCTTTACGCTTGAGCAAAGTGAGACAGTGCTTAGCAGGGTAGCCCCGGCAGCGCTTGTGCCTCTGGCAACATTTGTGGCATTTGGCATTTTCCCTTACATCCAGTGATTACACACAGAAGTGTGCAAGCTTTTAGTCCAGGTTGAGCTAAAAGTTAAAAAGTGAGTCTGAAAGTGAATACCTCAAAGCAAATGTTTTCTTCTCAATAACCCCAATTATGTAAATCAAATATCTTTAATCCAATCTTTCAATAAGAAATGAAGTGTTTGACTTCATGTTATTCTTTTTCAGTGCTATGTATAGATGTCTCTTCAGCCTGCTTGCCCATGAGCCCAAGACTGCTCCACACGAGCCCATTCTGTTCTCCTCCTACTTATCTGTGCTCCTGGGTTTTAATGTTTGCTGAAACACATTAGTTTGTCTTTAAATATTTGCTTTTAACCTAATTTGTAGTCCCATGAAAATTTTATTGCTAGATTTCCTCTGCGGTGCTGTGGTAGTTAAACATACTCGGATTGTTTTCACATATTTATTTGTAGCCGGCTCGAGCCAGCTAACGGTGCTCGGTCCCCACTCGGCATTTGGGGTGGGCTGGAGAGAGCCGCGTGCGCAGGAAGGCTGGCATGCTTGCTTGGTGCTGGGGAAGGAGTGCGCGGTTCTAGGCAAGCAGGGGCTTCATGCGAGTGGTTTTTGTTTCCACACCGGGGTCGCAGGTTGGGTGATGGTTGGGTTGCTCTGCTCGGGGCAGGCACTGGAGTTGCCCTCAGCCATGGTCAGAGTGGTGGCAGCGGTGGTCCCCGCACCAGCCCACGGAGGTGTGGGGCTCCTCTGCTTCATGCTCTGCCCCGCATGGGTGCTGGTGGGCAGCGGTGACGAGGATGAAGATGAGGAGGAGGAGGGCTGCCAGGGGGGAGCGCAGCGAGCAGCGCGTTTCCTGCGGCTGTGCAAGGGCTGCGCTCTTGGGGCCGGGGTGCGCTGCCTGAATGGTGCCAGTGTCCCGGCGGCGTTGTCCTTACTGCCCTGCGGCGCTGCGCAAATAATGCCTGTATAAAGCCGTCCCTGTTTCTTCAACCAGCTGAGTAATTTGGGCTTTGCAAGACCTCAAGCAGCTCCGCACACTGAAGTCAGTTGCTATTATCTGTTACTGCCGTGCAAGGGTGTCCAGTGCTCCCCTGTAATTACCGGACCCACAATGAGGTGCCCGGCAGCCGGGAGCGTGTCAGGGTGCCTTGCTCTCCGTGCTCCTTCACAAACCCTGCCAAACCCTCTGCCAGTCCTGCGAGACCCAGCCTTGAGCCCTGCTTCAGGAGTTTGTTTTTTTCTTGCATTCTTCACCATTTTCTGTAAGTTTTTGGCCATGGTCTGGGGCTGTCCCATCTCAGGACCTGCTTGGGAGGAGCAGCTCGCTGTGTTGGCAGCCAAAATTCAAACCCTGCAGCTGAGGAGCTGTAAAATTCCAGGTGTGAGCAGGCCAGGAAGCCCCGCTTTCCTCCTTTAAAGAAAAAAGGATTTCTCTCTGAACAAGGAACTCTTTAATAAAGAGAACAAGTAAAAAGGAATCCTAGATTCTGTGCTTCCTTCCCTAAAGCGACAACAGCAAAGGTTAGTAAATTAAAAACTACCCCAGACTAGAATTGATTTTCTTCTTTTTTTTGGTGTCTAAAGTCACCACGGAAACAGACAAGCCGATGGACGCTTCTGCGCAGGCCATCGTCGACCGGGGCCTTTTACTGCTCTGTTCTGCCGCTGGGAGACGGAAGGGTTTGGTGCCTTCAGGTGCTGATGCATCTCTGGCCCTTGGCCCACGTGGGCAGGGGTGACACGGTGGCCCCAGTGCCCCTGCCTGCCCCAGTCCTGGCTGAAGCTGTCCCAGGGTCCCAGGGTCCGGCAGGACCGGCGTCGGGAGCACCCAGCACCCAGCACGCCGGCCTGGCTCCTTTGTGCCCCGCCAGAACACCGCATCCAGCTGTGCCGCCACATCTGCAGGCACCCGATGCCCACCCATTTGTCGCAGGACGCTCACCTCCCCGCTGCCAAAGTGCTCAGGGATGCTGGCAGGAAAGGAGCTGTATCGTTTTGGTGTTGTGCTTCTTATTAAGCTGGAAACCGATGTTCGTGTGGAAATAAGACGATGGAACTCCTACTGATCTCAGTGCAGACTTGTTGGAGTCAAGACATTAAGGATTGCAAGTTTGGGGGATTTCTTGTTTTTGTTTTGCTGTAATGAGCACTGATGCGTTCAAAGGTGGCCTTAAGTGTGTGATGTTAAAAAATTTGAATGCTGTCTGTGGAAGTAGAGAAGTTTGTTTGAGCTTTGTCTGCAAAGCTTCTCGGCTCGCTGATAAACGCTGGTGTGTAGCTCAGGTCTGCTCCACGTGGGGCTGAGCCCAGCTCCTGCTTCTCAAATCCCTCCCGGGGACACGGAGCCTGCTGCTCCGCTGGAGCTTTGCACGTGAGCAGGGCCCGGCGGCTGCGTCGGGGCGTTGTGACAGCGAGCGCGCCCGGGACGCGGTCTGCATGCTGCCGGCACCGTGCCCGTGTCCTTCAGCTGGGGGAACGCGCTCCTTTTCAGGTTTGCCTTCCTCAGTCCTGGTCCTCCATCACGAACCAGGAGGGAAATTGCTTTGCTGCAGGGCAAAGGCTCTTCCTTCCCAGCCACCAATCAGGGTTTTACGATGGGAATGCATTTATTTATTAGGGCTGGTTTTATTTTTATGGAAAAACTGCTCTGGGCGGGAGTTGTACTGGTGAGTCAGCAGGGCTGCTGTCCCCTGCCAGGAGCTGTCGCTGTGGCGGCGGGCGCGAGGGACCGGAGCTGGCTGCCTGCTGCCACCAACGCCCCACACGGGGATTTTTTAGTATTTTTTTTAAATAAGCACTGGTTTTCTTTACGCTTGCCATTGCAGAAAACTTCTTCCTTTGAAAACATGGCAAAACAAAAGCCAGAAAAGCCTGTATTTCTAGCACGGATAGATACTTCAGCTGAAATGGGGGAAGTTTTCAAACTACATTGTGAGATCACAAAGAGCATAAGATTTAAGAGTGGGGTTTTTAAAATCCTTAAAAACCGGCACCTTGCTCTGGTGGCTTGGTAATGCACACCTGTGAAGCCTCTGCTGTGGGTCTGTGTCTGCAGATGACCCCGGGAGCTGCTTTCAGCGGCGTGCTGGGCACGTGGGGCTAACAGCTTCCACCCTGGTTGGTGCCTGCCTTGTCCTTGTTGTCCTCTGGTTTATTTATTTCCCAGTCTCGCTGGTGTGCCCCTGCTGTTCAAACCCCTGCCGCCTGCAGGGCCTCTGCCATGCCGGGTGCTGCGCAAGCGGCTGCTCCGCATGCTTGCATCTGCGCAGCGGCCGAAGCAGAGGCGGGTGCTGCAGGCCAGGTCGCCTCGCGCAGCCTCGCCAGCATCACCTGCTAGCGCGTGAACCAAGCTCGGTGCCCGAGGCTCCAGCTAGCTGCTCGCGGTGACACGCGCTGCTGCTGGCTTCCTCCCTCTCGCCTGCGAGCGACTTCCTGCAGGCTTTTACAGTTCTTTGCAATGCTGAACAATTAATGTGCTACAGTTGGTAAAATAAACAGCAGCCAAGTCTTACTGGATGTGGTGGATGGAGTAGCGAGGGTTTCGGTTTCTCCTCTCACAGCAATTTCTGTTTGTGCGTGACAGTCTTGAAGGTGGGGTGGGGCCAGATGATTTCTCGCCGTGTAACTAGATGGGCTGGATTTTTGCATTGCGACTTCATGAAGTCGTCAGCCTGCGCTCTTATAAGTACAAGCGTGCAAAGAATATCCAGGAGGCTTCTCCCTTTCCTCTTGGAAGGGGAGATTTTCATCCAGAGCGCGCAGAATGGTTGGGGCGGGTGGAAGAGCACCCCGAATTTGCAGCTAGCCCGGGTGGTGCTTGCCCTGTCCCCCAGACATCCCAGTGCCGCTGCAGCAGTGCCCCAGCTCCATCCCCCAGCCCCTGCCAGCACTGGGCTTCGCGCTGCCTCACCGCCTCCTGCTCTCCCAGGGCGCTTCGTGCTGGGGCAGGCTGCCCGCTGTTCCCTGCCCAGCAAGTGGGACTGCGCTACGAACACTTCTCTCTTTTTAAGTTCCTTGGCCATGTCTTTGCAGTAATGTTTCCCGGTGGTAGCTCTGAGCGTTCATTTTGTTCCCTCCCACCCTCTTTAATTTTTTGCTACCACTGAAGGACCATTCCACTACTGCTGATAAAATAAAGTGCAGCCTGACAGTACTTCTGGGATGTTTCTGAGTCACGTGGAAATTTCCAAATGGTTGCTTCTTACAGGTTTCTAACGCTCTCTTAGGGGCTTGTTGATTTCTGAAGTTACAACCCCCCCGTATGTTATTTAGCAGCGTTCTCAGAGGCGAAAGCTCACGGTTTCTGGGCTGCCTTCATGGCAGGGTGCCCGGCGGGACCTGGCCAACTCTTGCATGACCTGGCTGGAGTTCCCTGCGGTGGGGGGGGTCGTGCAGATCTGCTCTGCCTTTGGCCCTTGGGGTTCAGCATCCAAAGTGCCGCACAAGCCGTGCCATGCCATGCCGTGCCATGCTGAGCCATGCCATGCCATGCCCAGTGCTCTCCTTAGAGCACCGCAAGCAGCACGCGGCTCCCCAGACCTCTGAGTGGTTGCGGGGCAATTCAATCTCAGAGCTAATTTTAGAGCAGCTTTGCGAGGCTGTCCTTTCAGAGGGACACCGTAGCTCAGGCCATTGCTGGCGGGCGCTGGGGGGGCAGGATGAGGCTGTCCTCACACGCCTTGTCCACGCTGGGCGTCCTTCCCGTGCCGGCTCCCTTTCTGCTGGCACGGTGGCATGGGGTGAGCCTGGCTGCAGCGGCCAAACACGAGCTCTCCGAAGCACGGCCGGGCGCTCGGAAATGCCACCTGATGTGAATTGGGAGAGCCTGGGAGAAGCCCCTCTGGTTCGGGACCCCCGCACAGCCCCTTGCCACGGCTGCACCAGCTCACGGCCTCTGCACAGGTGACTGGGAGCCCGGGCAGGGGCTGCACTGCCACCACAGCCATCGGGCTGAGCGGGCGGCTGCACGCCCGGCCCCAGGCAGTGCCCCCCTTGCCTTGGCCTCGGGGGGCTCAGCCCTGCCGCGGGAGGACCCTCCTGGGTTTGCTTTGCTTTTCTGAAAACCTGAGAAGGGCCCTGTGCAGCAGGACATGGAAAGGAATCCCCTGGGATGGGAACTCTGCTGCATGCACAAGGAAACGCCAGAATTAAAGTTGCCTTAAGGCCCTCGTGCCTAGGCGATGCGTCCTTTAATCCTTCGTGTTTTCTTGTGGAGGATGCAGCGTCGTCCAGTGCACGGAACAGCTGCTGGGCTGAGATGGTGGCTGTCCCGCTGGGGTGGCCGTCCCTGCTGTGGCCACGCAGCCAAAGGGTGGGGCGTTAGCAGCGCTTTGCAGCTGACTAGTTCCAGCATTTCCCAGCTTGGGAGTTCATGACTTGGCACCTTTAACATCCTTTTTAGGGTTCGCGTGCCTGTCCGCGCGCACTCAGTTTTGTGTCGGTGTGGTAATTACAGAGAACTCCCTTCACAATATCAACGCCTTTACCAATTGCTCTCGGAATCAGATTTTTATGTGCAAACCAAGTCAAAAATAATGAATGTTGAAAGAAAAATCACTTGATGAAGGAAGTATAGTCTGTTGCTTCCTCAAAGTGAAATAATTGTGTTTATTTTCTTGCTTGCTTGTTTTTAAAGGACCTAAAGGCAGCAGGTTTTTGAGGTCTGTAAGGGCGATTCAGGGCACTGGGGTTTCTCCTGGCGTAGTTTCACCAACAAAGCTGGTGTCCATGGGGATTGGGCTGAGCAGAGAGTTCCTCTGTTAGGGCCCAGCAGGAGAGACACAGGAGAGGCAGTTTTACCCAATTTCTCAAGGGGATACAACCGGGTTAATGACACTGCCTGTGTTTGAGGGGCCCCCCGTTACGCGTGGCACACACGCTGATGCAGGCCAGCAGTGTCGTTCCCTGCAGGACACGCAGCAGCTCCTCCCTGGGCCGGCTTTTGCTTTGTCCTCATCTGCGTGCCCTGGGGAGATGCGGTGGCCGAGTGATCCCGTACCTTCTTTGCCCTGGGGACACGGCTTTAGGGAAATCATAGCTTTGGGAAACTTGGATTTAGTCATCACATGTCTGTTTGCATTTTATTTTATTTTCTTATTGACCAAGTATGGCTATTTCTTGCCCTCCATGGATATGGAAAGAAATGAGGAGCAGATCTGAGGTCTAGTGGTCATGAAAAAAATAGCCCAGTCAGTGTAAGGAAGAGAGGCTACTCCCATGTGCTTTTGACTTACAGGACCAGAATAAATCCTCATTAGGCATGCCAGTTAAAACTTGAACTACATTTCTCCTTCCCTTCCCGAAAACAAAAGGCCTGAGACAAATTCCAACTCTTCACGCGTTTGCCGCAGAGCCCCTATCAGTGGCTTCGTACCGGGGACTGGGACGCAGCAGGCAGGACGTGAGACCTTGCCGAAGGGCAGCGGGTATTTTTTGGAATAAATAATCTCTTAAAAACACAAACAGCTTCAGCAATTATCAGTTTTAACACAAGTAAGCAAAAACACACAAGAAGTAAATAGATCTTTAAATGCTGCTGGGTCCTTGTAGAATTTAAGTCACCTTTTCCACTCTGAAAAATAACTACGTAAATGTGACACAACTTTATTCAGCAGCTCTGTTGCCTGTACTCGGTCAGAATGCAGATATCTGCAGCAAAAATAGGGGGAGTTGTTTGGTTTTGTTTTTGTTTTAACTTTTGTGGAGTCGTCAGTAATAGGAGAGAAGTGAACTTATTCTGTATTGTGCTTCATTAATCAAATAATTCAAAGAACAAATCCTTCTTATTTCAGGAGCCGTGCCACTACATCACTAGCACTAAGGTTAGCCAGGTGTGAAGGGCAGCAGAAGCTGGCGCTGGTTAGTAATTCTGGAGGAGAGAAACTTGCTTTCTGGATGCCGTGTGAAGTTGGCAGCGAGAAGAACCTTCTTTTGTTTGTGGAAAGGCCCCCCAGAAGGCTCACAGAGAGCATGGCTGGGGAGGTCCTTGCAGGCTGTGAATGCCCGGGAACTCTTTACAGCTTTTATTTCATTCACTGCAGAGCAGCCGTGAGCCAGGGCCATTTTATTTTCTGAGCAGTGCTTGGCAAAACCACGGTGAAAAGGTTGTGTGCGCGAGTGCCGTAGGAGCGTTGCGCCCAGCGGGGTCGCGGTGGCCGCCCCGGCAGCCCTGCCTGTGAGCCAGCCTAACGTGTGAGGTGAGCGAAAACTGTCCTCAAGGATGGAGGTATTTTCCTGCAGAACACAGTGCTTTGAAACATTTGTAAGCCCGTGCAGGCCTGTCAGAGCTTTCTCGTGGCTGCAGAGTTAACCCATGGTTAGTCAGTGACAACCCTCATGTCTGTCTGCTGCTGTCACAAAATATTGTAATTTCTGCCTTTTTAGTTGAGATTCTTAAAATGCTCAGCTGCATTTTAGTTTTGTTTGTTTTGTTACAGGTACAGGGAATATACTATGCCAGGTGTCATTTGGGTAAAAAGAGGCGCAGAGGCCGGGCGGCTTGCCCGGTGCCGCAGCCAGCAGCAGCACTCTTCACTCTGCCCTCTGTGCCGCGCTGGGATCTACATCCGAAAAGTAAATCCCACCCTTACCGCACCGGGTCCGGCAGCGGGCACTGGAACAGCAGCTGCTCAGGAGTGTTCAGTTTCAAGCTAGGAAAATGTCTGAAGTTACCGAAGTTACTAATCCCGACAGGGTGTCAGATGAGCTGTTGGGGCGCAGTGAAACCGGCTGGTCTTGCTCAGGAGATGCTCGTTAGTCACTGCTGTATTTTCACACCTGTGAAAAGTGAATGACAATGGTTAATGACCAACTGGTGTACTCATCAGATAATATCTGGCTGACTTGGCAGAAAGGTTTGGCATCCTTGTCTGGTGCTGGGTGCTTCTGCTCGGGGCAGTAAGGAGCAACATGTGTGCTGAGAGGGTCATGCCCGGCATGTTTGCACACAGGCCCCCGGCGGCAGCAGCATGGAGGGGTCCGGGGGTCCTCGGCCTTGCATTGCACTCATGGCAGCAGCAGGGCCACAAAGCACCAGCCCCGAGCATCTCAGGCTGGTATTGCCCTGGTCAGGGTGTCCCGATCCTCTTAGGGCTTTGGGAGCTATCAGTAACACCCGCGTCAAATGCCTGTTCCCCCTCTTCCACTGCCTATTGCAGCCTCCTGCTGAGATTGTACAAATAATTCTTGCATTAACTGCAAAGCCCCTTTAGCCTTGGGGTCTGAGCTGCAAACCACCGCTCTGGAAACACCAATGTAAGATTTTATTTTCCCATTTCAGACTTGCAGGTCAAATTTGCTCAGGTTAAAGCCCAGCTGGCTTTTCTCGCCAACACTGTCCTGTGCTGGAGGTGGGGACGGTGTTGGGCTGTGTCCTCTCCAGCTCCTGCACCGCTGGAGGCAACGTGGCCGCAGCAGAGGCAGCCTGTGTGTGCGGGGACCCTGCTTGTCCTCGCGGGGATTGTGGGGAATGCCGCAGCAGAGCGTGCCGCGGGACATGGGGACCTCGCAGCGCTTGGGTGCTGGAAGCCATGCTCAGCCCCACTTGCCAGCACATGTGGGTGGGCAGAAAGGTGCACACACTGCTGGGTCCCTTCGAGTTGTTTATTCCTCTTCTGCTTTTTAAAGCCCTCCCTGCTGCCCAGGTGGTCACAGATAGCATTGGAGGGGAGCTCGCCGTGTCCCCTTGATGGGGCGTGGTGAGCGCCGTGGTGCCGGGCTGTGGGAGAGGCGCAGCCTCAGAGCAGCGACCAGGCAGGAAGTTCTTGGGCTTTGGGTTCCTTCTTCGCTTCTTGGAGGTCAGGCTTTACATGCCAGGATATTTCTGAAATAATCCCTTTTATCAAGTGATGTAAGTGAAGCGCAGACCCGATGCGCTTCATGATCTCAAGCTGTATTTTCCATATATTACCCCGTACTGCTTCAGAAGGATGAATGGAGAGGTTAGGAGCTACAAACTGCACAACGGTGTCAAAATGAAAAAAAAAAAAAAGGATTACTTGTAGATTAATGTAAAACCAGGCAGCGGCCGGCATGCAGAGGGACCACCCTGCACGTCCCCGTGGGCGCGGGCTGGTGAGGGGCTGTGGCTCGGGGTGGCTGAGGGTCGCTGCTCGCCCGGGGATGCGCGGCACGGCGCAGGCGGGTGGCGGCCGCTCCGCCCATCTGTCCGTCCTCCGTCCGGGCGGGTTGTGGTGTCTGAGAAATGAGCCCTTAACCTGCACGACCTCTCCAGTTCCTCTCTCTTGCTCACTTGCAGTTGTTTTGCAGAGGCTTTTGTGGCTCTGTTTTCTTTTGCTCCTGTTGTTTATATTCGTGAAGAATAATGGCAATTAGAGGTGCAGAAGGCACAGGAGCGGGTCCCACCCTCATCCTGCCTTCCCGTCAGCCTCTTTGGGAGTGTCTCTCTGAAATGGCATCTCTGGGGCTTTTGTCTGAGAAGTTTTCTTCTCAATCAAGCAGTACTGTCCCTGAGAAACCTGTGTGCCTACCTGCTCTCCCCCACCCCAGTATTCAACCCCACTTTAAATCTGGAAAAACACCAGAGCCCGGTGCGTGGCTGTCACCGCGAAGTGACCTGTGGCAAGTCACCGCCCAAGGAAGCGGCTCCCCTTGGAGCGGCTCCGTGCCAGGCCCTGGCAGCCCTGCAAGGCGCAAAGCCCCGGGCTTCTGCCTGATCTGGGTTTTAATCACCAAGGCTGGCCTCGAGGGGCGGATCTTCTGATTGTGCGAACCAAAACACGGCGTTTTTAAGGGAGTAGGTAAAAATCTCATAATCGGAGCTTATCATGAAAAGCCGTATCTAAATTAATTTTCAGAAGGTCGGACCTGTCCCGTCTGCAGTTGCGGGCTGGGACTGGGCTTTTACACTCAGCCTGTGTGGTCCCCGTGGGGCTGCGGTGGCACAGAGCTGCTGTCCCCAGCCCTGGCCCCCAGGGACATTGCTGCTCGCAGCGTGTCCTTCCACGCTGAGCCACGATGCACAATTCTCGCAGCTTTCCTTCCCTCGGTACCTCCTGGTGCGGCTCGCGTTTCTTCTGACCGAGTCGCGAGGTGCCTCCCCGCTGCTGGTGGATGTGGGGAAGAGCTGTGGGACGCTGCTGGCGGCTCTGCAGAGCCGCTGGGGCGAGGAGGGTTCTCCGAGGTGGACGCTGATCCGGGGGGAGTTGGGCAGGCGGCTCCTGGGCGCTGCGCCATGTGCTGCGGGCCTGGGGTTGGCTTCGTGCTCAAGAGCAGTAGAGATCATTTACTGCTCCAAGCAGAAACCGCGCATCTCCTGCTTTTCCTACTTGAGGACAGATCCTCAAGTTCCCAGTCTGTTGCTTGGCTTATTCCAGATGACATAATATTCAAAATATCTTATGACTTATTTATTTTTTTTGGTTGAGACTGTTACAAGGGTGTCTGTATGTTTGTTTTTTGTAAAGCAATTCTAACTTGGGAGTCCCAGATTCTGCCTGCAGTTAGAGAGCTCCATAAACTGTAGTGATTCAAGGGTCTGGCAAAAAGCTTTAAACCCATTTCATGAAAAATACAAGCGGCATACTCAGTAGACTCCACAGATAAATGTGCTGGAGGACCTGTTGATGATGGCAATACATTTTAAAACTTGTGTATATATTATATATATATATATATATATATACACACACATATACACATACATATATATTTATATGTATATATATTTCATAATTCTTTCTTATGTTGTGTTTAAATAATCCTGGGTTTATTTTAGAAGCATTTGTATGCTTCCATAAAGTATTTTAAGATACGTGAAAAAGAAAGATGCTTGTAGGCCACAAGAGCAGTGATCTTGTTTTGGGAGGGCAGAGGGAAATTACAAACTTTCATTTGAGGGGAGATATTTAAGGCTGTTTGGTCAAGAGGAAAAGTCCAGTGCTGAAAGGACGCCAGCTTTCCCAGCATCTCTGCTCAGTGGGCTTGTTGCTTTGGGCTTGGAGGAGGAAAAGGTCGAAGATGGATGGTTTATCTGTTTTTCTGCTGTGTGGGCTTTTCATTTGCCCAAGACTTTGGCATAACAGCTTTTAAAAGCGTTAGCTCTTTCATTTTTCAGTTGGTTCCTGGACTAGAAACTTTCCACAAATTGACCTTGAAAATTAGGCCAAATATTCTCATAAAGAAGGTCTCCAGTTTTGTGGCTAGCCCCATGTGAACCAGCAGTCATACATCAAAATATTTTCTACGCGCTCATCCACTAAAACAAAGCTAATCTGTCGGGTTAAGTGTCCTTTTTACTAACGCGCACAGAAACCGATCTTCCTTTTCTCAGCAGGAATAAAGTATGTGGTTGCTTTGAGTCTGCATCTTTGGAGTTAACTTGAGCGTACTCCTGGGGACGTTATTGCCTGTACGGGGCGTGCGGGCCGTCGCAGATGGGCAGGCGCACAGCCTCTTCACAGGCTCCTCTCTCCAGGCCTCTCTGCAGCTCTTCCCAACCTCCCTTCTGCTCTCTGCAGCTTTTTGCAGAGCTGCCTCCCAAGAGACTTTTCAGAAGTTTCTGCTTTTGAACTGCACTGCTCTGTTTATGTGATCTGCTCTGGGAACATCTAAGGGTGCTTCTCACAAGCTGAATTAAATTAGAATTGTACAACTCCCTCCAAGAGATCTAAAAAAGTGCCTTAGACTTCAGCATCACATATGCTTAAAAGACAGCTTTCTTGAAAGCCTGGGGAAGAAAATACAGACATTGCACTTTCATTGCTTTCTTAATTCATATAATTAGTGTGGAGATAGCTGCATAGCTGTATTTTCTTCAAAGAAACTGCCTCAGACAAATATTGGCTAATGGAAATTTTACTTTCAAATAAAGCGGTATTTGAAAATACATTAAGGCCATTGTGGGGAAATGGATGCAGGAATCAAAGATGCTACAACAAAGCCTTCCCCAGGGCAGCTAACAGAACAGTGTGTATGCTGTTAGGAGCTGATGGGTAGAGAGACTCCTTGCTGGCCAGTACCTTCTGTCTTGCCTTCTCCTCTCCTGCCTTCCTCCCCCTTCTCCCCTCTGGTGTCTGCAGGGCTGGGGGTCCTGGCGCATGTGTTGCTCGCTCTGGCTGTGCAGTGCTTGGCCCAGCCGGGTCCAGCCCACACGGCTCCGCTTTGCGTCCAGTGCCTCTGCTCGTGCTGGGCTGGACTTCCTTCTGGGCAGAGTCTTTCCAATGTGATCCTAGCCAACAGTTTTATGGACACCACTGAAAGCAAAATGGTAGTAAATTAGGGCTCTCTGCCACCTATAAATGTCACTAGAGACAAAATATTTAAAAAAAACAGCTGAATGCATTCTTTGATTCCTCTTTCTGCCAGCAGATTCAATTCAAAATCAAGGATGCAGCCTAGACTTTCCCTTGTAAAAGTCTTTTGACGAACGTGGGACTGCTTTCTGAAGGCAGCGCTGCCTTCCGGCCGTGCTGAATGCGCTCCCCCGTCGCCGCAGCCGCAGCGGCCGGGCTGTGAGCGAGCCGCGGCAGACGAGGAGGGCGCGTGAGCGGGGTGCGGATGGGGACCACCCCCGCGGGGCGGCTGTGCCCCCTCCCGCCGGATCCAATTTCTCAGCAAAAAGCTGACAATTCCCCCCCGAGGGGCAGGGGGAAAACAGGGCTGCTCGGTCACAAAGACATCCTGTCTCCCTCTGAAAGAAGATCCTGGTGCCTAATTAACTTCATAAATTAGCTGGAGCTGTAAGGCCAGCACTTTAACATAAGACGGAGGTAACACAATCTCCCCAGCCCTTTCTGCTGCGGTAAGGGATCCTGCCCACCGATTAATTTGCCCTCGTCCGCTTTCCGTCCAGCTGCATTCTGGCTGTGCACAAGCCGATGTGCAGACACTGTTGACAGGGCTGTGCTAAGCTGGGAAATTATCAGTAGCATAAGAACCGCGGCCAATTATTCGCCGGCCCCTGCGCGCTGGCACCGCTACCCCTCCTCGCCCCGCTCCGTGCCGCGAGGCCGCCGGCCGGGTTTGGAGCAGCCCGCAGGCTTCCTGCGGTAGAGGTGTCCCGGCTGGGTTCGGCGGGCAGTGGGAAAGGAAATCCCGGGAGGAAGTAGCGCCGTTTCATCTTTTGTTGTTGTCTGTACCGGCGCTTGGAAAAACACGAACGCAAGCAGCCGCGTCCCCTGCGGAGGAGAGGAAAATCCCCTCTGCCTCCTGCCCGCGCCGGGCGGAGTGGGTGGGAGTGGGGAGAGGAGTGGGAGCCTTTGGGCATGGAGACCAAGAGCCGAGTGCTTTAAGCAAGCACACAGAGCTCGGTTGCTGAGGCCCCACCAGGGAACTCCCAGGGCCAGGACTATTTCTCCCCTCTCGCAGCGCAGCCGGGTGCCCATCCAGCTGCGCGCTGCTGCTTGGCGTAGCGCTGCTGGCGGTGGATGCCGCGGAGCTTCAGCAGCTGCGTGCCTTCCACGTGCTCTTCGGCAGCCCCGGCCTTTCGGGTGGCAGTGTGGGTGTTTGCTCTGCCCCCCGATGGCTCTGCTGGAATCCCAAGGAGAGGGGCCCTGGTCACGCAGGGTTTGTGCAGGCACGTTCACCTAAGCTTGAGGGCAAAGAGGTCTCTGTATGACAAATGGGTTTCTGTATGACAAAGCCAAGGCTGAGCCTGAGCCGTTCATTGGCGACCACAAGGGAGCTGGGGCTCTTCCAGCCCGGGCTGGTTTGCCCTCCGACCACTGCTCCTTCAAGTAACGACACTAATCACCTCTGTCCGCTGTATTGCCTCGGTCCAGTATATCTGTAGCTTTTCAGTATGGAAGCCCAAGAAGTGGCTTACAATTTTTTGTCTTTCTGTTGCTTTAGTCGTGGCTGACGTGATAAAAGGCGCATTTCAGGGCTCTTGCAAGAGCCAGACTCTTGCACATGCAACGGTGCAATACTAACACAGTGTCAGCGCCTGCGGTCTCCGTCCTTGCTGGTGTCCAGGACCTGGTGGGTCGACCTGCTCTGGTCTCACAGCCAGCCCTGCCTGAGCAGGAGGCTGGCTCAGAGACCTCCGGGCCCCCCAGCGACTCCGTCGTTCTGGGCACAGCAGTGGGCACAACCCATGGTGAAACCTGGGAGAGCCCATGAAATGTTACAAATAGAAGTGCAAAAGTAACCAACCAAAAAAAGTGAATGGTATGTGTTCCTCTTCACTATATCTGATTAATGGGAAGGGGGAAGAGGCTGCATCTTCACCCTGACTGCAGACAGGCCCTGAGGCTGGCCAGCAAGCTGGGAGGTTGTGGTGCGCACCTCCCAGCTCTGCTGCACTGGGAGGGGGCGCGCAGCTGCAGGGGGAGGATTTTGCTGATTAGAGCTGATGAGGCAAAAGTATTATTACGGAGTTCGGGGTTTTCAAATGGCAAAAGAACAGAACAAAAACTAAACCTCTTTTGATAAAAATGATCAAATTGGATCATTTCAGTATTGTAGTTTGGGGGTTTGGGAGTGAAATATTCTGATCAGCTCTGTATAACTGATGTTTGCATATTACTTGCAAAACACAAGGTGGTACAAGAACAAATACACAAACAGAAATCAGGCAAATCAAGAAAATGAAGAATATTACTATGCAGAGACTTTACTCTTAAATCACTTTTACAGGCCAAAAGAATCCTCATTGTTTTTCCCAGCATGTATGACTTAGGTGGGCAGGTGTTAGTTCTTTACGCTGCGTGAAGAATAGTTGCACAGTACAAAACCAAGAGTTTTAGCTTGTGGTGCTGATGAAGGCGTAAATAAATGTTGTTTGTTTTGTGTTAGGATTTAAGTCTGGAAATGGCCTTCTATCAGATTATGCAAGGAAGATTACTTAGCAAGCAATGAATTTTTTACAGCATGGAATAGCTTTCCTGACCATTTCCAGAAATTACTTAAAAAGTAAAAGAAATTGTTCTTCCTTTGGGGAACTGACAGTAGCAGATTGTGGGGTTTGGCTGCTGCTGCTTGTGCTGCAATGCCTGACCTCCTTGTCTGTTTGCAGAACATTACCTGTTCTTTGGGGCTCCGGCTGGAGTCTGAGCATGTGGGGGGTAAAACACTCCCCTCCAGCACCTCCACTTAGGTTCTGCAATCATGCTCAGCACCGCGGCAAAGCAAGGGCCCCTGTGCACAGGATGTGTTTAGCTCAAATATTTGATCCTATCAGACACTCCCCCCCCCGCCCGCTGTTCTGGGGGCTGTGATCCCGCAGGGCCTTCAATTTCTTTCATTTTGCAAGAATCCCTTACGGTAGCTGGGCTGGCAGACGAGAGGGTTTTCTTTTCTGGGGGATGTAAGATGGCAGTGGATTGAATGCCAGAGAAAAATGAGAGCTTTCTGGAGGACTGTCGAGTTCTCCTTAATTGTGAATACAATTTGTTGGTGACTAATGCATCTAGACTTGCAGAATTACCTCATGAATTAGAAGCAGTAGTGTGGTGGAAAAGATGTGACTATGATGCTGGCTCCTGATTTACCAACACTTCCCTCCTAAACTGCTGTTTGGCTTCCTACTGGCACAGTACAACTTTTCTAATAATAATTTAGAGCTCAAATATGGTTTGAATGCACTTGGTTCAACATAAAATCTGCTGGCTTGATTTTTAGTCTGCTGAGAGCCTTTTGAGCAGAGAGGAAGCAGGGAGGGGGTTATTTATGGAGCAGAAAATACAGCCTCCGAGCGAATGGTGGAGCAAGGCAGATCAGGGCTAGGTGCCGCGGAGGACCCAGGGGCGTGTTAACATGGACCCGTGCTTTCCCTGTCTCCCCTGCTTTTCCCATTCCCTGTGCTGGCGCGGTGTTTCCATCAGAGCAGTGACGGGTGGGTTGGTAACTTGCTAGTGATACTGCCGATTTTTTGTTGTAAAGGAGTTGTGCAACCGGTAATGAACCGTTCCCCATTGAGACGACACGGTGCTTCCAACGCCTGGATCCCGCCGCTGTGGGCGACACCTTCCCACGGGTCGCGCTGGCATCCCCCCCACTCCAGCAGGCCTCCTTTCCGCAGTGCCTCCAGCGCTTCGTCATGCTGAAAATGCATCCATTGCTGATTCTTTGCTTATTCACCCAACCTTTCTTCAGCATTAACATCAGTCTCTAAGCTTCGTGCCAGAAGGCTGTACCAAACCAGCAATGTCATTGCATCGCTTTGAAACACTGAGCATAATCTGTCTGTATTTGGAAACGGAAACATCTGTTAAGCAGGACAACGAAAACTCCAGCTCTCCTTCCCAAAGTCAGAACTCTTCCCAGGCTCTCTTCTTATTCAAGTGGAAAAGCTTTTAGATGGTTTATGAAATTACTAAAGCAGCCATAGCATTCTCTACATGGGAAGTAAGCCAAGCAGCAAAGTGACAGGACAACCGATGTGCTGGGTGTCTTGAAGATTACAAAGAGGGGACACATCCATATTATTGAAAAGAAGATCATGTAAGCCATGCTCATGGAGACAGAGGAAATAATAAATGGAGATGTGGAAAAGTCCACGCTGAAGCAGTTGAACTGTTTTGGACCTGTTTAGTCAAGTGATGTTGACCACAATGTATTTTGGCTGCTTATTTCCCCAAGTGTGTCATTATTTTCCACCTGAGTTATTTATACAACAAGATAACTCCTGGGAGAAGAATACTGGAGAGAGATTTAGCATCATTTTTCTTGCATTGAAAGTACCAAAGAGAGGAAGAACCCTACCAATCAGAAGCCTGTGGGCTCATGGTAATGTATAGGATCGTGCTTGGTGCCATCACTAACCTGCAGTACAGCCAGAGCCTGGGGAGTTGCTTGCTCGAGCCCATCCAGCGCTGCGCTCCGGGCTTTGCTAGGGTGTGCAGCATTGCATGAACTTCATGTGCTTCTCTGCCCAAGGCTGACTCCCATTTCATTTAGGCAACAGAACCATGTCCATCAGTGAGCTGCAGTCTTGGCCTTGTGTTAGCAAGTTGAAGAGCCCTGGCATTAAATCATGCTGTAATATTTTTTCTGGCTAGCTTTGAGAAGAGCCTTATGTTCAGCAGCTTTGTTTTATAGGAATAGAAGAGAAGGTAGAGGGGTGGGTGGTTCTTGGTTTATTTTAATGCAGTCAGGTACTGATAATGTCAGGATGGGAATATTGTGTTTATTCTTGAGGTGATTTCATCAAAGGGCTTTGCTCATCGGTAGACTGTGCCCATTCATAGATGTTAGATGTTCTGTGCCAGAAATAGCCTTGAGTTCCACAAAAATAAACAAGTTGTAAACATTTTTTAAGTGGAACTGGTGTTCCTCTCAGCCAAAAGAACAAAGCAGCAAAAGCTGTCTGGAAACCCTGCTGAGAAGAATTCTTCAGCCCTGTAAATGCCTTGAGGCCTTGAGCTGTGTAAAGAAAATGCCAGAGACAGTCTGGGCAGGCAGGCTGCAGAGAAAGAGGGAGAAAAAAGAGGTTATGAGAAGGGAGTAGAAAAGAGGTTTTTTAGATACAGCAACTGGAAGGTAGACCAGTGTCTGGAAGCAAGGATTGCTGCGTTTTTTGCATGCTCAGGCAACAAACTAAGCATCGGAATGGGAAAGCTAAGCTGTGCAGCAGTCACAGGAAGCAAGGAGGAGGCTTTCGTTCCACTCATTCCTGTTTGTTCGCGGGCACAGCGAGATTGCCGGAGGGGCTCGGGGACCTCCTCCGTCCCACTGCTGCTCCCAGGGCACCTCGTGCTGCCGCGTGCCTCGCGGGGCTGCGGGGCTCAGCTCTCGGGGACGCAGGAGGAACCAGGAGGAACGGCGAAAGCCTCGGCACGTTTTGGGCTACTGACTGATGGAGTTCCCTCTGCTGCTTCTGCTTGGGAAAAGCTGGTTTGAAGACTAATTTTAGCCACTACTTTGTTTCCTGCTTCTGGTATTTTTGGTTCTTAGCTTTTTTTTTCTGTTTTGTTTCCCACTATGCACCCAACAGGAAGAGCCCCTCGCAAAGTCCTCAAGAATAAGAAGAAGGGAAAAAACAGGTCCAGATGACATTTGCTTTCTGCAGACAACAGGCAGCAGCCAACATTTCCAAAAAGCCCATCACCACCTCTGCTATTTCCATGAGAAACAGAAAGGAAATTGGATCCTGCAGGAAAACTGTTTTCCAAAATACAGAGGCCTCATTAGTCTGATCACTCGAGTGCACTTCTCCAACAAAACCAGACTTAGGCCTTGCGGTCACATAACTCAGCAAGGTGATACTCGAGCAGTATCTTTGAAAATAAGTGTGTGTTTTGCACTGGAAGGAGAAAAGCCCTTAGTGCGCATCACAGCCGCACGGTCTGTAGGCGCTTGGGGGGGCCAGCTCAGTGGGATCCTGTGAAGTCCGTTTGTTCTTCTTGAGGGAGCTTACTGGAAGGACTTGCAGAGAAGGACTGGGAGGTGAGCAGAGGTGTCTCAGTCGTCATAGGACCATCTCTTCTGCAAGTAACTTGATTGAAAGAGGATGATCATCATACTTAAAGACCTTCATGCTGTCATTAACTAATATCTCTCTCAGTTGTTTCGGTGGGCACAGTGAGTGTTTTCTTTGCCATCCAGAATCCAAAGATATCAAAATCCTGCTCCAAATTATTGATAGCTTCTTAGATAAAGGCTGGCCTGAGAGCCAGGTTCTTGCTGTAACACTTTTTTACTGCAACATGGCAGAAGTAATTCTCTTCTCTGAGAATCATATCGATTGCATTATGCACTGTAATCAGTGTAGCAGACTGAGCAGTTGGTGTGGCGATGACAGAGCTGACTTTTACAAGTAGCGAGAGCTGCATTCTTTCAAAATGATTTCATCTCAAAACGTGTGTTGGGAATTTCTAGTCCCGGTGCCTCGTACCGTTGGATGGGTGCTCTTCCAGCGACGCGGTGAGGACCGGGGGCCGGTGGCGGCTGACCTGCGACGCAGCGCACCGTCCCGCTGCACCCAACCCAACGTCCTCTCGCACCCAGGGCCCGCTGCCTGCAGCACAGGGCGGGCTGGTGGTGTCGGTGGCCACTCTCAGAGGGGACAAGCCTGGCCGTGTTTTGGTCACCATGTCATCACCCCGCCCCACAGCACCTCCTGACCATGGGCAAAGCTCCAATTTGGAAAAGGCTGTGCTGTGCATTCGCTTGTGCTGTCCTGCCCTGGCTGGGGCCTTTGTGGTCCCTTGGGGACTGCTGCCCACGGGTTTGTAGCCAGCAAGAAGATGAGGTGGTGGCTGGAGGTGTCCCAGCTGTCGTAGGACTCATCCTGCCCTGCAGATGGTTCAGTGAGACGGAACCTTGCTGAGGCAGGGGCTGGGGGCCGAGAGGTCTGTGTCCCAGTGTAACGCTCCTTGCAAAGAGAAAGTCCATGTATGGGCCAGGTAACGGGCACCTCTGTGAAGAGCTTTTTCGGATCACCAGGATGGAGGAGTCCGCGTGAGTGGTGAGCGGCCACAGTGAGATGAAGGGCACAGCCTCCGCTTCCAGGTGCTAAACCCACACAGCCATATTCCATTTGTGCTGCAGACATGCACCATCTCGGAGGCTTGCAGAATAGTTTAGCTGTGTAGAGACAGCAAACGTTGCATACAGGTATTACAACCATTGGGCTTTGGCTTCCAAAATACTGGCTCCTTGTGGAGTCCTAACAGTGAGGGAGATGTTCTAGTTCCTGATACCCAGAGGAGTGCACTCACCGTCTTCAAATGGATCTAACATGCTCTCTCCATTAGAGGGCAGAAGCATGCTTATGCACAGATAAAATAAAACAAAATTACATGCCCTATGTGCTGCATAACTTCTTGTGTTAAGGGAAGGTAGGATATCATCGCAGATTGCCAGACAACTACACCTGATAGAAAGAAAAGGAAGCAGGAAGAACCGGCGCTTCAAGGGTTAATTTCTACGATTTGGGATAACTTGGTGGTCTTTGTAGCACCTCCTTCTGTTTAAAGTTGGAAATAGATTTACTATATGGTAAGTACAAATGTCTAACAGATTTGTTAAAGATTAACTAATGCAAGTAATTACTCATTTTTTGAAAGACTGACAATTTTGATAGAAAAATACAAAAAGATTGCTTTTGAATACTGATACTTATGAGGTGAGTATTTTGAGGATTTCTGTTAACAGTCTGCCTATGAACATTCCCTGTTTTACAACCCCCGGTGAAAGTTGTGATGCACTGCTGTATTCAGTTCTATATGCATGTAATCCTCTAAAGTAATAAAGAAATTGCCCGTAATTACACGGGGAGATTGTAAGTTTCTGTTGAATTCAGTGACGCAGCTTCTGCAGGGAGTAGAGAAGCCAAGAGCTTGGCCTTAAACAGATAGGGACTTTGGGGTAGTTCAGGGCAAAAGCTTAACCTTCTTTAGTGTCCTCTAGGTGCCAGCTGTGGGGGGGATACTTGTGACATGGCCGCTTTCTCCCTGGGAGTTGGACCGAATCCACAGAGTTATCCTTTCAGTTCCGAGTCGTCACAGAGAGCCCATCACAGAGCTGGCTCGAGCTCTGCCGCGGGCAGGCGGAGGGGCGCGGTGGCACGGGCAGGGGTCATGGTCCCGTGGTCCCATAGACCCTTGGCAGAGTCTGGCTGTGTCGGAGGTCCCAGGCGCCAGGCATCGAGGAGCAGAGCCGAGCGTGGTGCAGGCGGAGAAGGCCCCAGGACGCGAAGGGCACCAGTGCATGAACTGAGCAGCCTGAAGCTGCTCCCCAGGTGGAAGCTGGCCCACGGGGTGATGTTTTAGTCTTAAGCTGCTAATTTGTAACTCAAACTGAAGGGAAGAGAACTACAGTCACTCACAAAATTCAAGATTTATCATAAATATTTCCTGGAGACCCTTCTGGATTTTGGGGGTGGTTGGTTGTTTTTCTTAAATGGTAGAGGTTTTAAATACAGCATGAAATGTTTGTTATACTCCCTTCTCTGTTAATGTGATGAAACATCTTGCACTGGACTTAAGAAACAGAGGGCAGGCGCTGGAACAGTGACCTTCCATTGTTGTGATCTAATAGTTATTGAACGGTTATGGATTAACCCAGCACCCGTTTTACAGAGACTTCATCCTTTTAGTAAAGGTCTAGAGGCGCCTGTGGGCATGGGGCACGTGGGTGGCCTCAGCCCAGCAGGGCCGGGATGCGTCCCTGCCATGGCAGCCAGTGTCCGGCCGGCGCGTACGAGCCCTCCCGCGCTGTGCCCTGCTGTAGGTGCGCTGCTGCTGCCCTGGGCCCCTTGTGGTCATTCCGGAGGGCAGGGCGTTGCTTCCAGCCTTTTCTGAGACTGGGCTTTTTTTTTGCAAGTTGGCTGTTGGCAGGAAGCCGTGCTTCTCAGGAGGCTTCTCCTTGAGCGTGGAGGAGGCACATCACTGCACGCCGCGTGGTGACTTGAGGAAGTCCCTCGGGGGTTGCCTGCAGGGTTGCCCCCTGTCTCCACCTCGTCACAGACCTGCGTGATCAGAGGTGCCATCCGTCTCTGAGAAACAAGGCATAAATCGTGATGCTTTTACAAAACTTCATGGTTTTACAGGGGCATTTCCAGTGTTGAGACGTTTTTCTGGTGTTTTATCAGGGACAGAATTTACAATCTGAATTAGATAGAGAATACAGATGAGTTGCTAAGCATAGAAACCGTAGAAGATGAATCAGACTCAAACTGGTATTTTAGTACAAAAATTGCTTTTCAGTGAACTTGAGAATGACCTAAATATAACAGTTTTGCAGAAAACAGACACTTCTCACTTGACTTCTGTGTGCAATTGCTAGTAACTTGATTTGACTTCAGCTGACAGCAGTAACTTAAAGGAAAAGTGAGGAATCAAGAGCTAATAGTCAAGAGCAGTTTAGATGAGGGGAAGAGAGTTCCTCAATGTAAAACACGAAAACAAATCAATTAAACCTTTACAGTGCTGTGATTTAACAAGCATGCAGGTACATGGCCGCTGCAGCAGCCGGGGGTCCCAGCACCGCCTCGGGTGCTGCCGGCGTTTCCCCGTGACGGGTGCAGACCAGCGCGTGCAGCGGGTCCAGCAGCGCCTGCGCGGGCACAGCCACAGCAGCCAGCGCCCTGCCGCTGTTCTCACTCTCCTCCTTATGCCGGGAGAAAGCAGGTTACCCATGCCTCGGCCTTGCTCGTCGCTGAGGGTGTGCAGCCGGCTGCCGTCCTCTGGGTGTCCAGCTTTGGGGCCCCCTCAGACGTGCTAACGGGCAGCGGTGCTCGGGCGCTGTGGGTCGCAGCCCAGAGAAAAGCCTTCTGGAGCTGGACGCGGCAGCAACCGCAATAAAAACAAGGGATGCAGGCTGCTCGCAGGCATCATTCACGTACGGAAATGCGGTCAGCCCTTTCTGGCAGCAGTGGGGGAAACAACAAAGCAGGTAAGGTGCTGGGAAGCCAGAAGCGGCGAGCAGCCCAAAAGCACGTGGGTTGTCAGGCTCGCCGGGATGTGGTGATGGAGTGGGGGTTAACTGGAAGATCCAGCTCTTGTTGTCCAGAGAAATGCAGATCTGGCCTTGAAACATTTCCCAAGGTCTTGGCACTTCATTTCGTAGCTGTGTCTCATGCTCTGAATATTCCCAAGGCACTCGCTATCGTCGGATGTCGTCTGACTGTCTCTTGGTTGCTGTTTGTTTCTGTGGTTGCACGTTGATAAGGTATCTGGTTATGTCTTGCAGCCCTCAGAATCCAAGCCCAACGTCACCCCTCTCACCGTCCTGGCCCATGTTCTCCGCGCCATCAAGTCCTATGCCCACCTCCTCTACGTCCAGCGACTCATCCCCCATCAGGTCTGTTGCAGAATTTGCTTGGCTTTTTGTTGCTTTTGCTATTTTCTGTTTAATTTACTTGGTTTCCCTCACTTCCCTTCCCTTCCCCCTTTGCATCCTGCTCAAACTCCCCTAGTGCAGCTATCTGCATTCAGCAAGAGAGGAGCTTTCAAACACCTCCTGTGCCAGGAGGGGCTCTTGGCACCCCCTTGGCACCCACTTGCCCCCCTAGTGGGTGCCCGCCAGCCCCCACACGCAGCCCTGGGGCATGCGATGCTCAGTCTGGCGGCCAGCAGCACTCGCAGGTCATGCTTACGGTGAATGGAGTCGCTTGTGGTTTCTGTGGGTTTTGCCCAGCCATTTCAGCTCCCTGCAGCTCGCTTCACTCGTCTCTACAACAGGTAAGCAATGTACTGTCATTCCAGCTGCTGCCGGGAGTTACAAATGTGTGTAAAATGCTGTGATACCGCATTTTCTGGCCATTCCCCTTTTCTTAGCTGGAACGTAACGAGGATAAAGGACATGGTACAACACAGACATTTGCCTGCTCTTAGCCCATGCCTCAGGCACTTGGGCATTGCTGGAGCAAATCGGTCCTGCAAGCTACGGACAGACCAGGGCAGGTTCCCAGTTGGACCTGGAGCAGGTTGGGCCGTGCGGAGGCTGCTGCCTGCTGGCACCGCGCGCAGGGCAGCAGCGGTGAGGAGTCGCCAGCGAGAGCCCCACACCTGCAGCATGGGGCTCGCTGTTGTGTGCTGCACTGGGGCTTTTGGCACACCACGAGCATCACTCAGTGCCTGCACTGTGGGTACCAGGGGACGCTCATGTGGGGGATGCCAGGGTGATGGCACCTCTGGATTGTGTGCAGGATGCCCTCAGGCAAGGCTTGCTTCCTCCAAGCCCATCCTGGCACAGCAGAAGAGGACGCTGTCTCATCCCGTAGCAGCGCTCCCAGCACGGCACTGCTCTCGGCCCCCCTTCGCAGGCGCTTGCGCATGGCTGCGGGATGGGGCAGCAATGCCTCTCGTGGGGAGACGTGTCAAACCTGTTTGTTCGTTGCAGGCACAGACTGAGCTCTTCCCCCACACCTACAGCCGTACACGTTGCCTGTACAGTGTCTGCCTGTTTGGCAGGGTTATTTATGTGTTTGGATACACGTCTGCAAAGGCTGACAGTGGTGTAATATCATCCAAGCAGCCTTCTTCCACTGGGGGAGAGAGGCTCATCATCCCCGAAACTGCACAGGGGCACATGCGTGAAACTCCTCTGAGTGCTCTGCTGGCTTTGTGCCATGCTTGGAGGCAAAAATTCAACATGAGCGATCACCAGGATCCAAGCTTTGCAGTCCCTGCAAGCCCGGCAGGGCTGCGCAGGGCGTAGGTGCAGCGCCGGTGTCACAGCCCGGAGAGCCGCTGGAGCCGCAGAGGGCGAAGGGGAGGCTGGGGCCGGAGGCACGGCATGCCGCACAGGTGGCTTTTGGGAAGAAAAACACCAACTTGAGTAGTTCAAGGTAGTAAGCCAGAGAATGCCTTTTTGCCTGACAGTCTCCACAAATGCTATGTGGGGTTGAGGAGAGGAGAGCCTCCCAGGCAGCCAAGGACCCTCTTTTAAGCAGAGGGGCTTGCCCATACCCGGCTGTTTTGCGCTGCTTGCATCAGACAGCTGGAATTCAGATAGGAAAAAACCTCAGCTCTGGGGCTGTGCTCACAGCGAAACCAAAACCATTCACAGCTTCCCTGGTTTGTGGTTTCTGTGTGAGCATGAACCACTTTCACCACGAGGTGAGAGCGTGCCGGTTATCCTGGGCTCACCCTGAGAAAATTCAGAATCGTTTCTAGTCCTCGGAAAGAGAAGAGTCCATGAAACCACGGAACTGGGAAGTGGTGACACCTTGGTGGTTACGCCAGCAGCTGCTGGGGGCACTTCCATCACTTTGCTGGGGCGTGCCGAAGCCGAACAGCCTGGTGCAGCTCTGGCTGCAGCTGGCCAGGCGGCTGGCACGGTGCGAGGCAGGTCGGAGCTGCTGCTGGTGGCCCCGCTGCCACCCGCCCCGCTGGGCACTGGCCCGGGAAGGATGGCGAGACCCGGGGTGTGGGCACGGCTCTGAGTGCCTGTGGGCGTGCTGGTGGTCTCCTGGGCTCCTTCTCCCTGCGCCTGTCGGCGATTTGCCTCTGTTTCTGTCCCTGTCGGCTCTAATTTACTCCCCTGCGCAGTGTGGGCACACTGACTCTTTCCCAGTAAAATCTAATGGTTGCTAAATCTTTTTTGTCTTCAGTCTCTAAAAAAGTGCAGCAAATTCTTCACAGACTTAGTTATTTTTCTGTTTTGAAATACCCTTCCCCAGGTGCTAATTCTTCCTCCTGAAATTGGACAGTGAGTTCTGCGAGAGCACTGGGCTTTGGCAGCTCCCTGGGCCGTTCTGCAGCGGGTCACTGATGGCCCCCGCTGCCCGCCTCCGCTCGGTGCCCACCCCACAGCCCCTTACCCCCATCAAGGACCCACAAAGCATTTCCAGCCCCCCAGTGTGCTCCTGCCCCGTGCCTGGGGGCTCTCCCAGGGGCCCTGGCTGGGTTCTGCCGGGCGCAGGCAGCCTGCCCGTGCTTGGGGCGCTGGGGGAGTCACAGCCTTTGCCTCCTCTGTCTCCTTCTTGCTCTTCTCCCAAGCAACCTTGGAACCCTTGTGGAGGGCAGGGGTCTGGGGACCCCACGGCACAGCAGCAGGGAGGGGAATAGAGTATTTTTTAATGCCAATACATGCTTTCTTTTTGCAGCTCGCCACTGCGGAAAGCCCGAGCTTTGTATGCCTGCAAAGCAGAACACGACTCGGAGCTCTCCTTCACGGCGGGCACCGTGTTTGACAACGGTGAGTGCCCAGTGCGGCCACTGGGGGAGCAGGAGCAGCCGGGCTCACTGCCATGCGGGCGCTGGGGCTGAGGTCCCGGGGGGCCGGGCTGCCGGAGCTGTGCCCACGGCTGTCGCTGAGCCCTGAGCAAGACTTGCTGCAGAGCAAGGGCAGAGCGTGGTGGGAGGGCAGGGGATGAACCGGGGGCATTGGTGACATACCGCGACGATAGCTTCCTTCTAATGAACATCGCATGGCCCATCACTGGCAGCCGCCGACCTTCGGGCCGGAGAAGCGCTGCAGGAAGCCATCGGGCTCATGCCCGCTGGCACCAAGACTGGGCTGTCAGCCTGGGCGGCGGGCAGGCAGGAGGCTTCCTGCATTTCCGAACGGACACTCTTGTTCTCTGACAGCATCTCTCATTTCATGTACGTGTGAGAAACTGCAGAGCCAGTGTTAACGGTAACGTGAATAAAGCTACAGAGAATGCCAGTTGGCTATTATTTGTTTTAGCACTGAGTTTTGCAAATTACTGGTTTTCCTCCTGTGACCCAGGGAATGATTTGGACTTTAAATTCCTGGGTTTCCTTTCAGTCCTATGCCTAATGACTATCCCATTTCCACCACTAGAAATCCCATAAAATAAGAAAGCAGAAATACTTGAAACAGGCATTAAACCCGAGGTGTATCTTGCCTTACTTTTTGTATCCATGCTGAAAAGAGCTGATCATCCAATCCTTTTTTAGGATCAGTGTGAAAATGACTTTTTCAAGACCGTGATTTATTTCATCCCAGGAGAGATGTGCAAAACAGGTGGGGTGAATGGGTGGGATCCTCCTCTCCCCCGTGGGGCGCAGGACACCGCCCAGGCAGAGGTGCACCCTCTGCCACCTGCAGCCTGGGTAAGCTGGATCCCAGTCCCCGCCTCGCTCATCGCACTGCCCCTACCATGGTGTCCAAGCTGCCCGCCCGGGGGCGGTGGGTGCCTTGGCCCCGGCAGTGGAAGTGGCTGCATGTGCACAGGGCAGGAGGCAAGGGCACGCGTGGGTGACACATTCTTTGTGTCCACGTTCATCCAGAAGGGTCAGCGCCATGTTTCGGTGGGCTGGTAAGGGATGGTGCAGCATTGCATGGAGGCCGTGCACAGGTTTCCCAGGCTATGCTTAAAAGTACGAAGTGCCTGCTGCAATCTGAAGCAGAATGTGCGAGCACAAGGTGTGGCAGGGCACAGCGTCACCACGCTGGGCCAGCGGCAGCCCTGGAGCACAGACCCGTGCCCGGGGCTGGCCCCCAGGTGCCACTTGCCTGCCCAGCAGCTGCCAGGGGGTTGCTGATGTTGTGCTGGGCCTTGCGGCACCCACATCCCAGCTCCTTTAGTTAAGTGATGCGCAGTACGCTGCGCGTGCGCCAGGATGCCCGCACGTTGAGGTTCTAACCATGGTGCCGGTGGTCCGGCACAAGTGTGTGTGTGTGTGCACTGTGCAGGGCTCGTGACCGCACTGCACCCTTCCCATGGACCCGTAATTTAAATGCAAGACAAAAACTGGTGGGCAGTTGACTGACACCAACATTTACCAAAGAACCATTCTTTGATAGTTTCCGGGGTAGGCGAGATTAGTTTCCAGGTATTGGCACCAGAAATATTCTATGCAGTTGCCATAATGTTTTGTGCAGGAGATGGAAAAGTAGTGTGTGCTTTTTTCCTCTGGATACTGAGAATTGGAATAGGTGGCCTCTGATCAGTCAGTTTTTTGGAGACAATGTTAATGAACATGGACTTTCTGTTTCCTGCATCAAGGGAAAGAGACTGTGCCCCATGGACTTAAGCAGTTCTGTTTTAGATATAATCCCAATGTAAAGAAAAGACTTCTTACTACTTTCCAAGTAGTTCTTGGCTTTTATATGCTAAGCATTGTTATTTGGGAAACTGCTACCACATGCACTGTTTTAGCCCTGGGATATATATGAGAATATGGCAGAAAGGGGAAGAGAATTAATACATGTGAATTAAAGAAAATACTTTTCCTAAGCAGCACCATAGATATCTTATAAATAAACATGTTCTCCCCTTTGAGAGCCCTTGGGAATTAGAGCAGCTAGTAGGGGGAACAAGTTTGAATTAAATACATTGTGTTTGCTAGATAAAAATCAATGGATTATTCAAGGGAAAAATATACAGCGTGTTCTAATCGCTTAGCAGCGTAGCCGAGGCTCACGTTAGCTGGGGGAAACAAGTTAGAAACAGCTCGGTAGAAATATTATTGTGATGAAGGGGTTTTATAAAACCCAATGTCAGCAAATGTATCTCGGAAATATTTAAAGAGAGAGAATTTTTTTGACTTCAAGGTTACCTGAGGTTGTGCGTGGCCGGGCAGCATCTAGGTCTGACTGGGAAGTTGAGGTGCCATGAGCCACACTGCGTGACACCCACACAGTAAATAACATCACGTTTTGAGGTGTACGTTGAAGTTTCATAGCGTTCTTCCGTTTTAGTTATGTGAAACCTAGACTTTCAGCAGATCTCGTGCACTTGCTAGCTGCCTGCCCTTGTTGCAGTGCTAAGTGGGAGGGATGGCCTTGGCTGGAGCTGGAGACGGTGAGGATCAGGGCTCAGGAAGGGGCTGCTCCCAGGTGTTTCTAACCAGCGGTTGCCCCCGACATGGAAAGCTCCCTGTTCTGAAGCAACAAGCACCGCTGCTGACAGGTGCTGAAGTTTTTATGCTGACCTGTAGGAAAGTTGCATTGCATTTGTTTTCTAATTCTGTAATAGAGAATAAGATTCTCCTCCCTATCTGTTTGTGTGCCCTGCTTTATCTGACAATATCTAGACAGAAATAAATGGCTGTCTTTGGGACATCAGTGATTTTTTAAGGGAAAAAGCAGTCACTGGAACTCACGTGACTTTCTGTTAAAGCACTTTCCGAAGCCATTTGCTGAGACCAGAGGGCTCTTGCACAGATGCACACACACCATTTACAATTTCTTTTCTCCTGTTGGCCACTGGCAGGGGCTCTGTGAAGCCAAAGGACTTGTAGTGAAGGTTTTCCCATGGAGCTTTCCTGGTGGCAGGTAGGAGGTGGAGTTTTTCCTCTGAAAGGAAAGGAGCTGACTGTGTTAGGCTTTGGTGATATAGAAGCCCTGAGACTTGGGAGTGAGAGGGGTGTCAGCATGGGGCACAAGGGAAACCCAAAGATGGGTAAACATTTTAACCTAGGAGCCAGAACACTGTGGCTAGTAAACTAGTTGGTTTGCTGTGGTTTGACTTCTTTTTTATTACCACATTGCTACCACATTACCACAGTGTTGTAATAATCCTCTACAGGCATCTCCAGTAGTGATGGACTTTGCTGTACTGGCGCAGACTGGTCACTTCCAAAGCACAGAGATATTTGGACTTAAAACAGTTCCATCTTTCTGAGTCCTTCTCATTGGTCTGTGTTAGTTGCGACATTTTCATAGAAAATTGACGTTCTGCAATAAATGGGGCTGTAGGAGGAGAGGAAAGGCGTAGAGAAACCTGAAGAGCTGTTCCTCCATGCTCTGCTGGTTCGACAAGCAGACCACCCGGCTTTGCCATTGAGTTATCAGTGAAGTTTCAGGGATGTCGCGGGGTGCTGTGAAGCACCCTGATCAAGAAACGGTCACATTTGCACCAAAATGTAGATTTTCAACTCATCCCCCCAGCTGACGTGTGCGCTTGTGGGCAGTGCGGGGAATCCTCTGCCTGCTTCAGCACAACCCGCGTTCCTGTAAAATCAGCAGATTTTCAGCAGTTGATTGGATAAAAAGAACGTAAAACAACCCAGGGTCATCTGAGGCCTGTTCAGGTTTCTTGTTGGGCAGAAGTAAGAGCGCAGCGCTTGCTCTCCCGCCGGGAGCGCTTGCTGATGGATTTTTCTCTCCAAGTCTGAGGCCAGGCTGGGATGTGCAGGGTTACGGGACTGTGCAGTTAACCACGCTCTCTTGGCTTCAGAGAGATTTTAGCCCAAATCTAGAGGAAGGTTTGAGCCTTGCCTTTCTCCCAGACCCACCACTTACAGCAGCCCTGCTGCTCCAGCTCGTACTTGGAGCGCTCCCTACCCCAGCGCGCAGCTTTGTGCTTGTGTTGTGTGCAGTGCATCATCTCTAACGCTTGTATAAAGCAAACGGAGGAGTCGCGTCAATGAGCGGGCACAGAACGAGGGAGAACTTCTTGGACTTTCTGAGTGACTTAGAGTATTAATTTCCGTATTGTAAAACAAACAGTCTGCCAGCAGTACCTTTATATTACCAGCACACGAGCAGCGGCGGCTCCTCCATAATAATCCCTGCTCCCTCCTTTCCCATCCCACTGCTGTTGCCAGCGCTTTCTGGGGCAGATCGGGTCGGGGCAGGGCCAGGGGGCTCAGAGGCCGCGGGTGGGAGGGATGAGGGGAGTGGCACTGGGGGCCAGATCCTGCACAGCCCTTGCTGGAGCCAGGGTGCGTGGTAACGTGCTTTGTTTTCCTTCTCTCCTCAAGTTCACCCATCCCAGGAGCCCGGCTGGTTGGAAGGGACCCTCAACGGGAAGACGGGATTAATCCCCGAAAACTACGTGGAGTTCCTATAGCTTCAGGCGTAAAACGCGACACCGCTGCGCGTTACATGGCATCCATGGCAAGCGCCGGCTCGCGTGCTGCAGACCGTTTTGCTCCTTGCCTCTGTGCGGCGCAGGGCGAAGGACTTCCCCACGGACACGGACACTCTGTGGGTGCCGCCGTGCGTGGTGCCCGGGCCTGCAGGAGGCTCGGGGAGGTCGCTTGGCTCTCCCAGCCTTGCGCAGAGGCAGGCGGTGCCTGAAGCCCACGTCCCCCGTCCGGAGCCATTGCAGCAACGAGGAAACCAGCAAAGCATCAGCCTGCAGGCTCCGCAGGGGGCTAAGCCTGCAAACCGTGAACCAGCACGAGTGCCCCCTCACTGCTGCCGTGAGACTGTTTGCAAGCTGTAAAGTGCATCAGCTGGAGCTGCCGGCGCGGATCCTAACCCGTGCTCCTGCCCAGTGGAAGGAAGAGCCTTCAGCACCAAGGAGCCCTTTGTTCCCCAGCCGTTACCTGCTCTCCATCGGCTGGTGCGAAGCGGTGGGGGAAAGGTGCCTGGGGCTGGCAGCAGACCACCCACTGCTTCTGCAGCAGCATTTTGCACGACACTGAGCTTCCCTTCCCTTCCCTTCCCTTCCCTTCCCTTCCCTTCCCTTCCCT
>VXAA01003004.1:523954-601085 GCA_013399115.1 Anseranas semipalmata | reverse complement strand
CGGGGGGCTCAGCCCCCAGTGGAAGCCTTCGGAGAGCGAAGGGCTCTGCATTTTGCCCTTTCTGTGCCCACCTCCACGTGCCAGCTCATAACGTGCTGGCTTGTCTTGCTATGGCTGCAGCAGGTTCAGAAAGTGTTGCAAGGTCTCCTACTATCCAACGGGCAAAATTAGCTTTACATGAAACTTGCTGGGAGAGGTGAGGTTTAAAAGGAAGCTGCTGAAGCCCTATACAAATGGAAAGTCTTATTTCCCATACGGGGCTGGCACTGCGAACCTCCCCAGCCAGGTTTTGCCACCAAGGCAGCCAGCAAAGCTTTCCCAGGCCCGCGCTGGGACGCGCTGCTGGGCCCCGCTCTGCGCGCCCGGGGCTGCAGCTGCAGCGAGTGCTCGTGGGCTGGGCGTCAGCCGGCACGTCTCGCTGCCGCCACAGCCGCTCTCGTGCCACCAGGCTGGTCCCAGCGCCGCGTGCCTCGCCTCGCCTCCTCCCGCCGGGCACTGGGCCCTGGGGGTTTGCACTGAGCCCCTCCAGCGCATCAGGAGCCCTGTGGTGACCGCGCTGCTGGATCCTGCGCCCACACAGCGCGCCGCTTCATAGAGCCGCACGTGTGTGAGACAGAAGGGTGGGAAAGTGTGCGTGCTGGATGTGGCTGCCTCTTCCCTGCCGGTCTGGTAGGTCTTGTGGCTATTTTGCATGTGCCTTTTTAGAGCTTATTGATTCTGCTTCATTCATAATCTATAATAAATATTCTGGGACTGGGAAGTGCATGTGCCACGTCTGGCCTGCACCTTATATTTTATTTGGTTGGCTTTTTGTTAGATTAATGTTGTGCTCTGTTGGTCTGGTACCTGAAACGCCTGCTCCTCTGAAACACCCGGGGACGGCCCTCCAGCCACAATAAGGAGAACCAATTAAACCACAAGATTATAATCACTCCTCTGTTTATTATTTATTTCCCCAGCAACAATGATAAATTTAGACCAACAGCTTTGAGCTGTTTCAGACCCATTATGTTCAGCAAGCCCCGGCCGCGGCAGGCAGCAGCGATGTGTGCGAGGTCTGGCCAGGCAGGGCAGGGGCTGGAGTCGCGGCTGTGATTTTGGTAATTGCTCCGGCTTGAGCCTTCCGGAGAGGCACTTGTTTGGTTTGTGAGGCTGCACATGCCGTCCTTCTGCACCTTGGCTGCCGGAGTGCTGCATGGAAGCCAACAGAGAGGAGAGTGTCAGAGCTCCAGGATCAGTCTCTGGCTCCAGCTGGGGAGTTAGGGCAGTTTGGGGCTTTACTTTTTGCCCCCAGAGCAGCCCTACAAAGGTGTTTTTGCACTTAGGATTGGTTCTTGCAGGAGCACAAAGCAGACACGGTGTGGAAGGCGGTTGAGGCAGGTCCCCGAGGAGGGGACAGCGGCCTCTGCCCCGCGATCCGGTGCCAGAGGTGCTGCTCTGCCCCGCAGCCCTCCCGCGCTGCTGCTGAGCGGTGGCAGTTAGGACATGGCTGCGATTAAAGAGTGAATGATGGTTAAGTAATTTGAAAAACACTGGGTGACCATTTGTAGAGCAGCATTAATAAGGCCATGTATAAGGAAAAATGGCAAAAGAATTGTACTTCTGGCAAGGGAAAAATATTTGTCAAACTATTTGTGAACATTATTTAGGCAGATAATGCTTCTTAATAGCTTATTGGACAAATAGTAATGTCTTAGAGCTCCTGATTCCCTTGGCAGGCTCTGTTTCTCCAGGTTCATTACTGTATTAGCGTATTGATGACATCGAGGCCATGGCTGTGCCACCAGCCTCGTGCAGGCAGTCCCCGGGGCGGCTGGAGCTGCACAGCTGCGCGTCACCCTGGGGCAAAGTGGCCTTTCCCTTGCCTATCGCCAGCAGCCACCGGTGCTGCAGCGAGAGCATCACCTCTGCGCTGCGCTCTGCCGGGGACGCCCGGGGCCTCGTGCCCACCAGGGGGGCTCAGGGCATGGGGCCAGGGCTGGGGGGGTGGGATGCTTGGGGGCGGCAGCGGTCGGGGCGCGGGGCTTGGCTGGGACTCAGCGCAGTCCGCACGGTTCAGCTGTGAGCCCGAACAGCGCCTGTTCAGCTGGGGTTTCTCAAAGGGCAGGAGAAGGTGTTGCGAGCCTGTTGGCCTTTGTCCGGGGCTCCTGGGTTGTGGCTCACGAAGCCAGCGCTTGCTTTCACCTCCAGGAGGTATCGCCTACTGCTGCTGCACCTATCCCTGTTCATCCTGGCTGCTTTGTGCCGCTTTATTGTTGGCATTTGTAACCAACCTGGGCTTCTTTGTCTTTAATGCCTGTTCACTGTAATCTTTGAATTAACGTGGCATGTTCCTATTAAGGTAATTAATTAGCAAGGCATGCATAGCAAAGCACGCACGGCACTAGCCTGGGGCTCACCGTGGGTCTCACTGGGGAGATGGCTGCTCCCACGGGGAAGGAAATGGTGTGCGCGGGCACGGGGTGGCCGTGGGAGCCCCGGGAAGGGCAAACCCGAGCAGCAAGGACACGCACCCAGACCCAGAGCACCTACTGAGAGCACTTCTGGTGCAATGTGTAAAACATGATAAGCTGTGTATGTGCTGCACGGAACTTAAGGCTATTAATATTATTCTCTGGTAATATTTTACATTCAGACATGCAGAGCAAGCAGGAGCATGTGCTATACAGCACGACCAGCGAGTGCTATGGGGTGCAACCACTGCACAAGGGAGGTGTTGCTGGTGCCTGGCCTTCATCTGCGTGTCTCCTCCTGTCCCTGCAGGTCCCCAGGGCCTGAACACGGCCACCCCCGGCTCTAACGATGTGGGGCTGTGAGCAGGGATGCCTCCTGACCAGTGCCCTCACTGCAGAAAGCAGAGGGGCTCCTTCGCTGCCATTCAGCATGGTTAATGCTCTGTGGGATTGTACTGCATTATTCATAACTACTGGGATTCGATTCATGGTGCCTCGGGCCAAGGTTTGTTTTTCTTTTTTTTTTTTTTTAAACTACGTCTTGCAAATAATATCACCACTGAGCTATGGGCACAAGTGCGTGCAGCTGGGGCTCCGTGCTGCTGGCTGGTGCAGAGCCACGCACAGCACCTGGAGGTCACAGGACAGATACACGCATATATGTGTACATAGACACACGTATATGTGTATGTACATATACGCCTTCATATATATATATACACACACGTAAGTGTTTGCATGTGTATGAAAGCCTTGTGACTGCAAAGCTCTCAAGCCTGACTCTGTCGTGCCCTCTGCTCCCCAGCCAGCGTGAGCAAGGTGTGGGGGTCACAAGTGTTTGTGACTTGTCGCGAGTAAAGAAAAAGGCAAGGGGAGGCTGCGTGCAAAGGGAAGAGCTGGGAAATGCTGCTCCTTGGCTGCTCGTTGGACTGAAGAGAAGAAAAAAAAGATGGGAGAAAAAAGGGAGGAGAAAGAAAGAAAGGAAGAGAAAGGAAAAAAAAAGTCTTGAAAAGAGTCTGGAAATGCTGTCCTGGCACCAAAGGCACTGGAGCAGCTGAACAGGCCCTGTCCTTGGTGCCCCCGGCTGGTGCTGCTCGGTTTTCATAGGCGGCATTGCCAAGCTGCAGCACATTGGCCCTGCGTGCAGAAGGGCACTGCCAGCCCCCGGCTCCTCCAAAGCACGAGGGAGCCCCAGGCGGGACCCCAGCAGCACTCGGGGCTGGCATCGGCTGCACACCCGCAGCCTTGCTCGGTGCTTGTCACTCGCCATATTTGCTGTGGCGCTGAGCCTGTGCACTGCAGATTTAAAGGTAGCACTGTCCCGGTGTAAAAGGCCGAGGAGCAGTGGGTGAGTGGAGTGGGACCGGGGGGGACCCCGCTGCTGAGCCTGTGCGCGTTTGTCCTTCCGAAAACAAAGAGATGTCCCATGTGAGCCAAAACCAGAAACCTCCCAGAAAATGTTAGAGAGAGAGAGGGGAAAAAAAAGCACGGAGTGGCTGAGCTGCCGGGGGGCGCGGACGCTGCTTTTTGCAGCAGGCTGGGCCAGCTCCAGCTCCCCTCGCTCAGATGCGCTTTCAATTGCAGCTCCTGGACCACTCAGAGCCAGCTCTGTGGTCATGCCCACTGCACTTAATTGGGCACAATGGGCCACTTTTTTTCAGCACGTCTCACATCAAGCAGAAAGTATAACCCCTGTCCTATCGCATTAGCAACGCAATTAGTGGCCATATTAAATGCTGCATCAGCAGTTTCTCCTCAATCTTTTCATGTGGTTTAATCTTGAATCAACAGAGCCTATAATTAGAAGGATTCCACTTACTTGTTATTTTTTAAACTTAAAGTTCCCTGTTGTGACCTCAGAGAATATCCTTAATTATGATTTGGAGCTGTGCCAAGCCTATGAAGTAGTGAATAAGAATATTTACCCAGCCAGCCCTCCTCCAAGTTCAATCCAGAGCAAGTTTCTATAAGCTATACCATGGGTTCGGGCCTTTGGAGGATTTCTGCAGTTCTTGCCCCTCTGGTCACACTGATGAGTTGAATGCTTGCACTTCTGAATTTATTTCAATATGTGTACTTTGTTTTTCTTTTTCAGGTCCATGTTTTCAGGTCCATATTTTACCAGTAACCTTGTCAGAGAAATGAAGCAGACTTGTTCACGCATGACCTTTAGAAACAGAAAACCGGCTTGTGCCTTCGGTCGGGGCGCGCAGTCCAACGCCGAGTAGTGGAGGGTTGTGCGCAGCGCGTGCCCGTGCTGTCAGACACAGCAGCACCTCAGGAGGTGTCCATCTGTCTGTCTGTCCGTCTGTTGCTGTGGGGCCGGGCAGCATGAGCGGTGGGGAGCCGAGGACACCCCCGGGCCAAGCAGTGGCCGGGCCCGGAGCCGGGATCTGCGTGCCCAAAGCCGCCGCGGGAGCACCAGGCAGCAGCACGGCCTGGGTGCGACCCAGGGCTTCCCTCCAGCCGCGGTCCGGCAGGAGCTCCAGCCCTGGTAACGTCTTGAAGACTGCTATGGGGCGACCAATAACTGTACAGCTAAGTATTCTTTTTCTGTAAAATCCCAGTTCTTGCGCCTTCTGCGGTGCCCGTGCGCCTGGAGCACCACGCGAACTGGCACAGAAGCAGAGGAAGGGGCAAGGCGAAGCCTCGCTGTGGGCAGCCCCAGGGGCAAACAGTAATTCAGGAGTGCTTGAGCTGGGACCTTAAATGACAGTACTGTAAAAATGGCATCTTTTCCAAACCATTCTCAAATTCCAGCATTTTATTGGCATAGCGTGAACAAAACAAAACAAAAAGTCACAAATTTCAGTCTCATGCTGGGTTTCATCTGAATTTCCTGGAAGATGAGGATAGATGCCCAGGAAAACATTGCAAAGCAGTGTGGCACGAGCGGAGGGCTGCCCGCCTCCCCACAGCCCGGCGTTGCACCCACCCCGACCCGCCGTGGGCAGGGGAGCTCAGCAGTGGAGGTGCAGGAACCTTGCACGGAAACGGGCCCTGCTGACAGCACCACTCCTGTACAGCTTGTTCCACAGATACTGCTGATGTAAAAAAACTGGAAATGCAATGGGACAAATCGGATGTCAGGTGGGATGCAGAGGCATCCAGTAACTGATGTACTTTGCCATGAAGTGTATCAGAGACTATGACTTGGTACCATAGTCAGAAAGCAGTTATTCTATCTTAATATCTGCTGTATCGCCTTAAAGTGTCTTTTCACAATTGTTACACAAATAAATGCCGTTATCATAAATCTTGTTCTTGTATTGCATCCAGCCCTGATCTACAGACACGGAGCGTGAAAAGAAACAAAGTGAAATTTATGTAAGCCTTTGTTTTAATTGCAAACAATTCAAATAAATCGTTCCCCGCTGGGAAGTTGGCATTTTATGTTGCAATTAAACTAGATTTTATTACAGCACTACTCTTACACTGCAATTCAATGGGGTAAAGGAGTGAGCTATGTTGACAAAAAAAAAAATCCCCAGTTTTATTTACTGATGGCTTGAAGATACGTTACTTTCCAAAAACTCGAACAGTCACAGGGCAGGAAGTGGATTTTAGGACAGCGCTTTTTGTTCTGGAGTTTGGAAACATTCTGAATGCCAAGCACAACGCGTTTACACCAAACCACAGCCTGGGAGAGGCGTTTTCCAGCCACGCTGGTTTAGGAAACACTTCTTCACAGGCCTGGTTATGCTCCTCCGCTGGAGAACGCCCGCACGGCTGCGCGGGCCCTGGACCGCCGGCGGGTTCCCGCAGGGATGCCCACAGGAGCCCACCTGCGCCCGCTGCCCCTCACGGGCTGGGTCCGAAGGCACGTCCCAGCCCCTGCAGCGGGCTTGGAGATGGGTCCAGCCCCGTCCTCCTCCTCCATCAGCTGTTCCCCCACCTTCCTCCTCTTTCCCCAGCATCAAGCAACCTCACAGCAGCGCTCAGTGGCACCATCACGACACCCTTCAACATGACCTGTTATCAGGCAGGTTTTACAAAAGCGGCAGACACAAATCAACGAAAGGGAGGATGTGAAGGCGACTGCGAGGGCCAGGCCGGCCAGCGGGTGCTGGAGCGCAGCCCCACGCCCCAGGACGCCCGCGGGCGCAGAGCCGCAGGTAGCTCGCGGCTGCACAAGCTCAGGCTGCTCAACGCGCCGAAACGGGAGAGAGGGGAAGGCAGACGTGCACGTCACACATCAAGGTTTACAGTGCCAACACCTAAAGCTTTGATTATTTACCAAACCGCAGAATATGCTTTTATCATTTTTATTTGCCTTTTATCACTAGCTGTTCAGCTGCCAGTACCTTCCTTAGTGAGGAGCTTTTAGCAACATTCTGGCAAGTATCAAAACATTAAGAAACATCGCAATAACAAAAGACATTTTAAATCAATTTTAGTTTTTTGTTTCTAAATACATCTAGTTTTGTTTTTCTTAGCTTAATAGTCCTGACCGACTTATGCTATTTGGCATGTGCACAAGTCAATCTGATCGGATGCACAGCTTGCTTTTGATTTGATTTCATTAGAAAACTGTGGTAGAGACTCCCCTCCAGAAAATGGAAGTTACAAATTCAATGGCAAATCTGGCAAAGTTTGGAAAATGTAAGTAATGATTTCCAATTAAAATGTTGATCTGAACTTAATTATCAGAAATTCTCTCTCTCTAGAACTTAACTACAGTAGCAATTAGCTTTAGTATAAATAATTTTTGTATATGACGTGCATAATGAAAACAACGTAGATGAACTGATTCAGTCATCAGAAGCAATCCTTTTTGGGTACACAGCAAAAACTCTACAAAAGCATTTTGGAGCCATTTAATGAAAAAAGCAGAATTTTATTATATGGTTTCTGTCCATTATTCGGCATTGCTGTAAATGGCTCACATTTACTGCAACTTCTGTACAGATGTGTGGCTTTGTATTACCAGAACAGCAAATTTAAATGAAAAAATAAATGTTCAACAATTCCACACAAGCTTTTACAGTCCAACATTTCACTGAGTAGGTGAAAACTACAGACTTGTTACTACAGAATTATTCAGCATGAATAAAAAACTACAACTTTTATTTTTAAACAGGAGTCACTGGTTTAATTTTTTTATGCTGTTTAAAATTACTGTGATAAAAATAATGATTTTTTTAATAATGCCATACACCGGTATGATATAGGATTTGTCCCCATTATATATCTTTTGTTTAATATACAAAATAGAATAATGACACGCTGTTGACTCTATGCTGTTATGCAAGTTAGTTTGGAGGTGGGGGATATTTTCATACACACAGCCTTTCATCAGAAAACAAATGCCTCGCTGTTTTAAAGAGGCTCTATTCCTCTCCTGAAAATTTGGTTCCTATGTAACATCGATGGCTCAGCAACACCTGGTTGCAGACTGGACTAGGGATAGAGCTTAACTAGTATATAATACATACAATCTTTTAAAAAACTCACTTTTAAGGTATGACCCTGAAGTCCTCACCCATTGCAGTACGCCTACGGGAAACAGGACTTAGCTGACATTCATCCAGGCACTTCCTCCTATTTTCAACCTTTCTTTGTGAAAATGGTGAGGACATTCCTAAGCTTAAATTGGCACCTATTCCCAGCCTCCCTCCCGCCCTTACTTCTTTCCAGTTGCAAAGCTCCTAAAAATCTGAGATTCCTGTCATTTTTGCTTTGGGTGATAACCACACTGTGCGAAATCTACAGTTTATCCCTCTCCATCCCCATTCCCTGGCTTGTCCTATGTAAGGCCATTCCTATTGTTTTTCATGTGCAATTTACACCACGCAGCACGAATGTGCCCTGACCTGCCCACGTGTCCCTCGGTCAGATGCATGCACTATGTGATAAGGCACTGAAGAGACAGAAGTCACAATTCTCCCTGCTTTATCCAGAGTGCAGATACTACCCAGTGCTACAAGGACTACTGATACACACAACATGTACTTTTCACTGCTTACTAAAGCACTATACATATTTTTAATTGTGAAGTTTAAAACTTAACAGCATGTACAGCATGAATGCTTTCTTCTAACATCACAGTTTCCTTTTTTTCCTTAAACCCATAAACTAAAAATGAATATACAGGCACAGAGACCAAAAGGGGCAGAGAGCCTCTCTTCTCCTATGTTACCACTTCTCTCAAGATGATGATAATTAGTTCACTTCACTGTAGTCACTTTTCTGCTGGCAAAGAAAAAAAAAATGTATCTTCGTGTATACAAAAGCTAAAACAAGCGTTTGCACATGTGCATGTGCCCGCACACCCACGCCCGCACACGTCCAGACTCACTCTTCCACACAAGCTCCAATTGAGCTCTCTGGGGATTAAAGTTTTTAAACATTCTCTAAAGTAAGAAGAGTTTTCCTTTTAACTGAAGAGCCCACCTGAAACCAAAGGGTATGAAACTCCTATCTGTATCTCAAACAGGTCACGTAAATATTTCCTTTGAGTTGGGCTGAAAGGTATAATTAAAGTACTGAAGTTTACCTTAACTGTTACAAAATGTACATATTCTTTACAGATCATTCAAAGAGAAGAGAATGATTACTTTTTTTTTATTAAAGATGATATTTTACTCCAAAGTACTGAATATAGTATCTTTTTAATAGGTATAACATTCAAAAAGATTTAAGAAAGGATGAAAATTTAGTTTCCTATTTCACTTGGAAACAAACTTTTGTTGAACAATAGAAATGTACTAGTGTATTGTGAACAACCTATGCTCTATATTTACATATTGCTGGTACCTGTATGCATATTATTGCCCAATTTTTCAAGCTGTTTTTGCTGTGGTACGTGAGGCTGTATATGAAATTAACCCCATATGTTCAGAGGTGTATGTATGTACGCGCACATACGCATCTTCACGGCTTACATTTTTTGCAGCGGAGGTCTGATTTAGTACTGAAATGCGAATGGTAACCAAACATACAGATAGGAGTATTCCATCCAAGGCCCAACTTGAATTTTTACACAGTGATTTGATAAATGTAAATTCAACCCTAAAAATATCCACTGAATGCAGGTTTTTCTTTCTGAACAGAGTATTTCTTTGGATACTAAATGTCAATGCCTTCAGTACTACCTCCAGACAAACCACAACTTGTACGGGTTACCATTCAGCATATTTGTGACCCCTACAAAAAATATAATTACATGTATCATGATAAAGCAATCTGTCATCTAAAAATCATCCTTATTATACACTATACAAGCTATTTTACAATCATTTAATAAATTGCTTTTAAAGCTGCAGTAGCCCTTCCCTTCTTCTCTCAGATCAGCGAATATACCGATTATACATATTTGAAACTATAACTAAATACAAAAATATATTAGGTTTTGTATTTTATCAGATGATTTTTCTCATTTCTATTACACAAATAATCTGGCCACTTTGAGTAAAAATCAAATTTTAGAGTGGCTTAGTAAATATTTAAATTTTGAGATACAGAAAATTGTTAAGGTGCACATAGAAAAGGCTACTACAGCTTCTAAACGTTTTAAAATATAGCTATCAATGGCAACAAGGAGAAATTCACAAGACCTATGGTAAATTTATGGCACGCTAGTAATTTGATATGAATGGATGCAGCCTTACAAAGACAGAAAGTTCGACGTACAACTCTAAGACCACGAAATCAGTAGCGGAGCTTTCCTGCTCTCCAGGAAAGAGGATGAACCAGTTCAGTGACAGGTGAAGATGTGAAAATGGGTCTCTAACCACGCGAGTTTGGCGTCTGTATGTCCGGAGCTACAGTCAGTCAGCGCAGCTGGTCTGCTTTACTGCTGCATGAAGGTAAACATCTCACTGAAGAAAATATTTCTAGAATCGATACAATAAAAACAGAACAAAACCAAACCACTGGGCATAATTACATGTCTGCCTCTTAAGTCACTGATATTTTTCCATATATACCTGTATGATGATAGGTTTAAGTGTATAGAAAATGTGAGTTTCTCCACACAGAAGTAAACTTTTCCTAAGCTATGCATATTTTCCTGAAAATTTCCTGATGGGCAGTCAGGACTGATCTTCTTGGCATCAATGCAGCCCATGACTCTTATAGTTATGGCTGTTGCATTATATGCAAAAATCAGGCTTTTTTTTATTTAATATATAAAATAACCTGCTCATTTACATCCAGTTAGGACTGGGTTAATTTTCTATGAATCTGCATATCCAACACTTTTGCACATACACCAAAAGTATTTGTTTCATTCGCATCTATTTAAATTAGATTTGAGAGTGTTCTCCCACCCACCCTGGCCCTTAAAAAATGCCAAATTTTTATGGTGACCTTGACAGTTGAAAGCTATTAGGTTAGAAAAGCCCAACCCATTTTCACATGAATATACTCAAGGATTAATGTCTAGAGGTCATTTAGGAAAGCTACGAGCTGCCCCACCTTAAAAAACCAGCTGTACAATAGGCATCTTGAAGTATTACAAAAAAATTATGTAAGAAAAAATGAACAAGCCTAGTTCACGGTATATAAAGTTAAAGGAAATTGCTAAAACCAGACAGTAATAGCTATAAAAGGCACAACTTCCCTTTTCTGATATACACTTGTAAACTTTCTTCAGGTTACATGCATAAACCAAAATGCTACCTTAACTTTAAAAAAATAAAAGAAAAAAGAAAATCCAAAACACTTTACTAAAAAAAAAAAAAAAAAGCCTAGAAAATTGTTTCCAGCCAACTGCAGAAATTAATTAGCAGAATGTTCATAACATAGCCTCAGATCTTGTCACCGGTGCTTTTGATGCATCCATTGATGTTGCACAGGGGGAGAAATATAATTTCTGACAAGTAAGATTTATTTTTCTTTCCTTTCTCCCCAGTTACATATCAAATGTGAGAAATCCACTGCTTCTATAGCCTAAATCTTGGCCCTCTGTAAACCACATGTAGTGCATAATTACAAAAAGAAACACCGCTGCAAGGACAAAATTAACAAGTCTGATAGGTTTTTTCTTTACAAAAAGAAAAAAAAAAGAAAAAAAAGCTATCATTTGACGTTTTCTTAAGGCAATCCTTTTGTATTAAGGCAGTCACTTTTGATGAAATAAGAGCTTCTTGATATTTCCATTTGAGTATTTTGGCATCTGATTGCTGATGATTTCTGCCAACATTTCTGGGAACTCAATACTCGTGGATTTATCCAAAAATGTCTGGAAGCAAAAGCTCAGAAGATTTTCAACCACCTACAAGTGATAAAGCAAAGAATTACTTTCACACAAATGCATACAGAAGCACTATTAACCTACATCCTTCCTTCTTGGTATCTTCTGCCTGTGCCGCAAGGCACAGGGCAGCGTGGTACCTGTTCTGCCACCTGCCCGAAGTATTCCTCACACCTGCACACAACACTTGCAGGGCAGGGCAGACACGTTCAGTTATCCTCAGCTTAATTAGTAAGTCTTGTAAATGCCATTCTAATACAAAACAAACGAATAGATCTTGCAAGGTCTTTACAAATACTGAAGACATTTTGTATCAATTCCAATTTTAGCATATAAATAACATACATTTGGATAATCTAAGTAAGATCTTTCCAGGTGTTAGGTAAACTCAGAGGAAAAAAAAATTGAGGTCTTGAAATTTCCTTTGCCCTATCCAGCTTAAACATTACTTGGACTACTTTGTACTATACACACAGTTCAGAGTACATACTGCAAAAGGAAACAGCCTGAATTCTGAAATTCCTTGCAAAAGTACACCAATACTAAAATAGCACTGACACATTATTTTAATGCAATTTCAAACACTTCCCTAGATTCCCGAATACTCTGCTTTGAGCTAATTCTGCTTTTAAACATCATGTGTCCTGTACTATTCCAAAATAACTTAAAATTTCAGAGCTCCTTCATTTTAAAGCAACATCATTTTAAAAAACTACAGAGAATGAAAGTTACACGAACTATAGAATTATTGGCCATGGAGTCCACTGCAAAGGTGCTCTGAAAGCACAAAGTTCACCTCTTTCAATTAGTCTAGTTAGACATCAGGAGAGCATGACCACCTCCATCCTCCCAGTCCCCATGTTTATCCTTTAAATGAAACAACATGCACAGCAGATTACTGTCATTTCCCCAGACTATTTATCTTGAACTTTTACAGCATTCATTTAAGAACTTACCTCATGCATAGAGTCCAACAGTTTAGTCAGTTGATAAAATCGCTGCCAGTTCTGGCTCGAGTTCCCTTCTCTTTTCACTATGGCCTTTCCCAGCTCTTTAATGTATGTCATACGAATTTCTTCAAACAAAGATTGGCTCTTCAGGCCTTCCTTAGGAACTGTAACATTGATATGAACTTTTAAGTCATTATACACCTAAGAACTGCATCATTATTTAAGCTCTCTTACATTAGCTACACAAAAGTGACCAAAAGAAAATGGACTAAATTTTCATTTCCGAAATGAAATGACAGCTGACAGACAAGGAAAAAAAGAGAGGAAACTGAGACAGATGACTTGTTGAACAAATAGCACAGGACTGCTGGCAAAATAAAAATAATAAAAAACCCATAGGTAACCCAAAAACAAATAAAGGGAAGAGAACTGGACCACAGAGGTAACACCACCAAGGCCTGGAATAGCCTTGACAAAGAACCACCAGGGCTGGGGATTCCTGTGTTCTCAACGTGTGGGAAGCTGTGACATTGGAAAGATTCCACGAAAGGTCTTGTGTGCCAAGGGAAAAAATGAGGATCGAATAATGTGTCCAGGCGAGGCAGTAACGAGACTGGACAACACACGGACTGTCCAAGCAGAAACACTGGGAAAGGACGGGGAGGACTCGGGTCTTGGACAGAGCTCTTGGAGTTGGGAGTGGACGCCAGGATAGCGCTGAGCGGACATGGGGCCATGGGCTGGAAACCCAAGGAGTAGGGAGCAAGGAGCGTATTCAGTCAGATTCAAGTCAAGGTTAAGCTTATGTGCTCCTACTAGGCAGGTCTTTCTACAGGCCAAGGACAAGTAAACTGCAGATGGATCAGGCATATGGACTCAAGCGGTCCTCACAATGCTGGCTTTGAAGCCTTTGATCACCGTGGTCAAGTGACCAAAAAGAGCTACAGGGAGAGGAGAAAACAGAGACAAAGCAGACTGAAAGGAAAAGAGGAGGAAAGAGTGGAAAGAGGCCACTGAAGCACAATCCCTTCCTTAGAAAATATGACCCTCGCTCCACTGTCAGCATCTGTTACGTTACAATGAAGCATCTTATATGCCTGGTCTACACAGAAGATGACAACATGTCACTGTCAGCAGTTGCTTTAACAATTTATATGGAAAAGGTCTGAGAGCTACATCTGCGTGTGAGCTATGAGCTACACCTGCACGGAATTCCTGTTTTACTCCTCCTCTTCTCTTGGAAAACATACACGGAAACACAACAAACAGAAATTAAAATTGTGAATTCACGGATTAAAAAACTACACAAATTCCAGCTATTCAATTTTCAGAAGTGCCCCAGTGTAGCACTTACACAACATGTGTACTTGAGAAGAAATGTGAGAGTATATTGTCTTTCAGTGCAAATACAACAAAGAAGCCTTCTGCTGGTTAATGCCAACACTTGTCATACATTACTCGTGAATGGGCTCAATTCTGCTAATGTAGTCTCCTTCCCACTTCTGACATGGAAATTCCTCTAAGGAAATTTCCAATTCCTGTAGGAAAGTTGGCCTACCTTACCTCCAAAACACTTAAGGAATTTTTGGGAGAGATTTTAAGAACTGCTTTAAATCTTCCGTTTGAGCGAAGTTTCAAGCTCTTACAAAACCCACAGCAGCGTGGGGCTGTGAAAGTTTCTTTTCAAAAGAACCTTTGTCCCAGTTTGGGCTTGGCACGCGGAGCTCGGCCGGGTCGCTGCCAGGCTGCCGAGGTGAACAGCCCGGGAATATCGCTGCCGGCTCCAGCAGAACAGCGAGGTGCCAGTAATGGCAGCTTGCTCCCACCCGACACCTCTCTGGTGCACAGTTATCACCCAGGGGGTCACAGCACAGACAGGGGTTGGTTACAAGATGCTCCTGCTTTCAGAAGGTAAAAGCCCAAAGCTGCCAATGCTTTGTTTACAAGAATTAATGCTATTACTCCTTATAAATATTTCTTATATGTCTTTGTATATATAAACATGCCCTATAAAGATAAGGAATGTTCGAGACCTTGGTGCTGTTTAAGCTTTTAAAAAATATTTACTTTTAATCACGTAGAAGTACTGAAAGTGCTGAAAAAATCTTTTCTTGCGTTGTTGCTCTTACTGGATACTTTCAAGCCATACTCCCATACTTGTCATTATATTAAAAAAAATCCATCTAACAGAAAAAGCAAAGGCTCCAGGAAAACTACAGTCACTGCCTCTCATGCATCTTTCTCAGCCCTCTGGGACTGAGGGTATCAGCACGATGGCTGAACAGTCCCAGCAGTGCAGACAGGCACACGGCTTTAGCTGTTCAGACAGACTGAACCATGCAAGACATGGTCATCGAACTCCGCCTACGCATATGCGCGCACACGCACAGACACACAGACACACACACACGAGTCTTTAGTACTGTAAGTCTTTAGATTGCAGCTGAGCCAGGGTTAAAACTGAGGATCATCGGGGAGTTACAGCAATACAGTGCATGAAGAGAAAAAAGAATCACTAGGTACGAATATGAACACAGTAAAAATAACACTAAAATTATTTACCTAGTGTTTCATATTAGCATATTTCTGTATAGTCTAGTAAAGGACTATTTTGGTGCTGTACTTTGACCTTCCATGCAATACAGACAATAGAATTTTACTAAGCTGTGACTTGTTTTAACTACAGCTTATCTCATTGAAAGAGATATAAAACCATCATGCAGTATATTATATAAATCTATCTTACGATATCCATCATAAATCCACCATGTACTTTTTAGATGCAAATGCAAAAAGCTGTAGTTGTATTTAACAATTTTTAAATAACTTCTGGGAGAGCTCAGTAACCTTTTTGGCAGGAAACTGCTTCACTGGATTAGAACTTGCTCACAGATTTATTTATTTTTTATTTTTTAAATGGGCATTAAGTCATAGCTTTGCCCGTTTCTTTGCATCCTGAACTGCTCAGCTAGTTTGTGGTTTAGGCCTTTCTGTTGGAGTTGCAAAGTTTTGAATATAATCTATAACATCTTAGCATGAAAGTCTTACATCTGCTAAAAGCACAACTTTCTTCAGTAACCCTATATGGTCAAATGTCAAGCAGAACATTTTGACTTTTATTTGCTATCAGATACCTAACACAGTATTAAACTACACACGCACATTTCATGGCAGTGGCAAGTTAAATTTACGTTGTTCACATAGGTGTTTAACTATTCACCTACTTGTAGAGAGGAGGAGCAATGTCTTCATACAGAGATACTCTTCATATGAGACTTGAAGCCGTGATAGCTCCCGGGCAATCATAAGCATATGTTTGCATTGTTCATACATACAGGGTAGATTCATTCTCTGCCTGAGAAATAAGCATGAAAATTAGTTAAGTGTGTAGGTATCTAAAAATTCTATATCTAAGTTTCTCTATGCTTCATTCAAGAGTGGTGGGGGTTGCAGTGGCACATGTCAAGCTAAGTACTTTATCCATCTTACAGCAAAAGAATCTTCAGTTTTCTCCAGGGGACTCATTTAGGGTGAGTGCCTTGCTCACCACATATGAACAGTGGTCGAGAGCTGCAGTAGTAGAACATAACATATCAAAACCCAGTGCTATAAAGGAAGCCTGTCTTCACCACGGATCAATCAGCAAACTCTTATCAACAGACAACATGTAGGAGTTCATCACAAACTTGCCATAAAAATCAAGTTCAGTCAATATCTGACAAAGTTGTCAAAGCCTGGCAGTCCCAAAGTATTTATTCCATATGAAGAAACATGATGGTACATTACACTACAGATGAGATTTTTCCAATGCTCTCAATACCTTTGAGAAGTTCACCTGAAGTTAATACATATTTGCTCACTAATAATAGCATCAACTTTCCATAATTTCTCCATTTTCAAAGTGACTTTATTCTTTTTGTATCCTTTTACGTTCCAAAAAGATGCCCAATGCAGCAACTAAATTTCATTACCTTTATAACAGTGATAAGGTTTCTAACCATAAATAGAAAGAAATGTCAACAACCAAAGAAAAATCTTGGGAAGCACTTACTTGGAATCAAAATGACAAACATGTCATAATTATATCTTTCATTTTCTTTTATTTTTTTTCCATTTTAATAAAACTCAGAATTAAGACAAGAACTCCTTTTATTTAGTACTTCACCTGAAGTAACAATCCTCTTTACATTTGCTTTTATAGCTAGTTACTGTGAATACTGAAGGATTACAAATTTGGGTAGGAAATGAACAAGAACAGATTAATTCTGAACGGTGTAAGACACTTAAACTTTTCCATATAAACTTTTGGAGAGAAAAGATAGCCAAAATAGTAAACTTCAAATGCAATGATTATGCAATCTCTCTACAGTGATGCTAGCGATTTATTTTTCGTTAATAAATGTCATCTTTTTCAAGACATCTCCTATTCAATACTACAATCTAAACAAAGAAACAAAATTGAATCCCAGTACAAGAGTAAGATTTGGTTTTGAAATGGCACCATTTCCTCCAAAGCTGCTATCATTTTTCAGTTCTTTCCTTATCCCTGCAAGAGCTGATACATGTAATAGAACATGTAATATAACCTCACAAGCATGCTGGAAAGCATCATAGGAAAGCCTAAGTCAAAACAAGAAACATGCACCTTTCTCAAGGTGCAAAAAAAACTAAGAATAATAGGAATTCAGAACAGTTTTAAAAGAGAAAGAAATACAAGTTATTTAAATCTTACTAAAGCCAAGTATGAGTCTAGAAAACCCATCACTTCCAAGTGCATGCCGTAGAACAGTCCCCTTGGAAGTGTAGCACGACTATCTGCAGCACTACCTCACAGACAAGTGGTACCTACAGCTATACACACGTATGTGCATCCATGAACTCAAACACTGGCATCACATTAGACTTCAATAATCAAGGAGTCACAGCGAGAAGTGCTCACAAGGTAAGTTCCATGAGGTAGGAATAAATGCAAGATGTTCCATTGTAGGATGTTTCTCAGGGCACTTGACACAAAGCTGTAAGTTTACACCATTTGGCTGTTTAGAAAAAATTCTGCTAACCCCTTTGGGTTGTATCAAAAGGCATCTTACATATTTCCAATTGGGTAATTCAAACACATTCCATGTCAGGGCTCAGCAGTTTTCTTCATGTAAAAGTATTACCATTTCTGGGCAAAAGGTTAAAATAAATATTTTGAAATGGGTCAGCCTGTCATTTATTTTCATCTGCTGTAAATGCAATCTTCACCGCAAGTCTGAGAATCTATACAAAGACATTTTTGGCAGATTTTTGGTAATACCAAGGCTATGCAAAGGGCAGTCCTCAAAAAATGAGGGTAAAACACAGCCCACCTGCCTTCAGACGAATCGGAGTCAACATCTGGGCTCTGCCCTGGGCTCCGCAGGACAAGAGACCTGGGCCAGGTCAGAACACCAGGCGAGCCGCTTGGCGGACAGCCCTCAGTGCTGGAGAGGTCTGGGAAGGGGTCCCAGGCTCTCCCCTCGCAGATCCTGGCCAGAGCGCATCCGACGAGCCCAGCCGCCAGAGCACGGAGGAGCAGAACCATGCCGACTGCACGGAGTCTTCAAGCCAAGCTCTGATGATCACCAGACCTGGTCATTCAGGGGAAACCAAGGTCTGACAATTGCTTGTACTCCAAAAACAAGCTCAAGAACCACTGTCAGAGGAAGTAGAGCAAGTGCTGAGGCCTGGGGGAACACCGGACAGCTTGCCAGTGGGAGCGCAATGCACCAGCTATCCCTGTAGTTCAACGTTTTTGCAGTTACTGTCATTGATATAAGTACAGACTTAAGCAGCTGACTAACAGCAGTTTATCATTTCGGTAGTGATCCTGCTTTAGGGACTATAAATCTAGCCTGATACGAAACACTGATCTTTGAAACTATCTAATCTTCCTCTGCTTTTGTAAACAGAAAAGAACATGCAAGTCAGGCATTAGGCTTAAGTTAAAGATCAATGAAAGCCCATGTAATTTACACTTAACGTACATATACATATGTGTGGGATGCGTGTTGATAAAAGAATGTGTTTTTCAACACTGCTGAATCATTCAGTTCAGCCAAGTCTATAGAAGAAAAAAAAAAAAAAGAGTAAACAAGATGCTGGTATTCTGAAAATCAGACAATATGGATTTCACAGAATTAGTTACAAAAGAACATTCAAAAAAATTCTGGGAATAAGAGAACTGACAAAACATTGCTTGTAAAACTGTGATTAATGGTTATTTTCTTTCTGTTCAAATAAGGCCAATACAGGTATTTAGTATGGTATGTAATTCTGTAAGGACAAATGAGACCAAGTAGTTGACCTCAAACCTAAGAACAGCCATCAGCTAAGATGATGTACATGGTAAACATAGTCAAAATCCTAAGACACAGGACTTTCAAAAACTTCTTTCTACAGCTAGGCCACTATTAAAAGACATTTGCTACTTGATGAACACAATTGTGCATTCCTTACTGTAATTCCATGTACACTGTGATGAAAATGGAGGCTTTAAGCTGATATAATACTAGTGCCAACTGCAAAGAAAGGGGGTTCTGAGTCACAGGTCGTGGAAACAGTTGCACAGTACTACAAAAACACAGGTTTTTACAATCTCCAAATACTCAGGAATGGTCTAAAGCCTAAGATTTACTGAGCTGCCAAGCTTTTCAACAACTTGTATCAAGGTTTTATATATATTATGTATTAAATATATATATATATATAAATTGCCAGCTGATATAGACACACCTCCATAAAAAAAAAAAAAATCAATTTTCCTGTTTTGAAACATAAAATGTGAGCTTACTGACTATTCATATGCTAATCCATTGATGCATATTACTTCTACCCAGAAATGAAGCACAGAAACGCAAATCTAGAATATTTTCCAAAGTCTTAAACTAACTTAAAATACATTTTTGCCCCTGCCTTAAGAGCTGAGTAACATTTTTTCCCCACTTTATCTATTTGGGGATGAAAACCTGTCAATGGCTGCTTTGTAGTTTTTTCCTCGTGCAGAGAATTAGCTGGGGAAGGAAACGCCGACTTTACACACTGGAGGACTAAGGTGTGCCTATACACTTCAGTGGCAGCTTTTCTACTGACTGTAGTGGAAACCAGAGTGGGCAGTAATTGCCAGCCAACAGATTACAGTCCATAAAGGAACACTAAATGCTTCCCACTCTCCTGCCCCGGTTTACCAGTGCCAGCTCTTCAGATCGGGCGTACTTTATTCCATTCCCTCCCTCAGTGCTAGCACTGGAAGTGGCCGGGTGAGCCACTGCCACCTTCGCTGCCTCCTCAGATGAGCATCTGCGTGTGAGAGGTAAGGAGAGGCTTTCATCTCAAGGCTCTAGTTAACTGGAATAGCGAGGAGTTCAGAAAGATCAGAGGAAGGGAGGATGACAAACTGACTTATATTCTTGCAGAAATGATAGCTGCATCTTCAGAAACCNTTTTTTTTTTTTTTGGTTTTGCAGACATACAAATCAAAAGCTTCATTGTACAGGTGCAGCATAAGCGCATGAAATGGAAACACTGCTACGTATACACGTGGTGAACCTTTTTAGGAAATATTATGTACCAAAATACTATCTTTCGAATGATGTATTAAGCAGAGAGAATGGACATATCTGCTCTGTGCATTTTTATTTTATTATTTTTTTAAATGTACACGATGTCTCTCTTGCCCTACCCATCATTTTAGCATCAATAACACTTCCCCAGTGGCACTACCCTTCTGGATTTCCCAGACGTACTGTGCTTCACAAACTTGTTACAACTCATGCAGTGTTTTTATGTATTATTCAGGAATTGCCATGTTTAACTCAGAGGTGGCTGTATTTATTGACAAATAGTACATAAAAAGTTATGACCAGATAGAGTTTTAAAGGAAACCTGTGGCACACTGGAGGAAGTTAGGAGAAACTGCAGGTCTCTCAGTCAACATATTTTATTGAAAACAAATGTCATTTTAACAAACAGTTCATGCACCGAAACTGTAACTAGAATAAATTTAAGAATTAATACTGAGTATAATAGGATTATCCTTGCCTNATCCCTTTGTTTTCACTGTTTTTTTTTTTTTTTTTTTTTTTTTTTTTTGAGTAGTGGCACATAGTTAACTATAAAGTTCTGTGGTTTTGACCCACTGATAAAACCACACGAGACCTCTGACTTGCAGCAAATTAGATGCTATTGTGCTTATTAGTGACAATCTTAGTTATTTTAATTCCACCACATGCAAGCTACTTTATTTCAGAGATATGTTCTAATAACTTTGATCAATATAAGTACACAGATGGGCATACATCGGCCCCTCACCTTTTTTTTTTTTTTTAATAATTATTATAAAGAAGTTATTAAAGCTTATAAAAGCCTGGATAGATATTTACACAGAAAAACATTAAAATGAATAAATGAAAACAAAAAAAGTAGTCTGAAATATAAATGGCTAATCACAGAGACAATGCAACAATTACTTTTTTTTCTTTTAAACAGAGAAAAGATTTGGGAGATCGGGCACTGAAGTGCAATAGGAACAAAAATATGACTACTGCCTCAAAACATGCCAAAGGGACTAGCATTGCCTGCAAAGATGGGAAAATTGAGACATGAATAACTTGTCACTTGCATCTCTTCGCAAATTATTGTCAGTGAAATCGCCATGCTGATGAAGTTTTGTGATTGTATGTGTCAAAGGCCCTGCATAGTCATATTTAATAGTTTTAGTCCCCACAAATGGACGATGTCATTTCATGAAAAAAAGAATGGGAAATCCATAGTGATAGCATCATATTAACTGGAATCTACAGATGGGTAAACTAGATTTTAAATGGCTCTGACCAGACACCTCAAAGATTTACATCTGCAAAATATTTTCGGCAATTAATTCAAAGTACAGACAAAATGCCTCAACAGACTTTATAGATACTGCTAGCATCACTGGAATTGCAAGACTTAAAGATCACTTGAAAAGTTTACTACAGACTGCTCAGACACTCTTCTACCCCTGCTTGAAGAAACTGTTTAACAAATGAGCTGAAGGACACAATCACTGAAACGGCTTCACGGTAAAAGCAGCACAGTAAGAAAGTCTATCAGGACCGATGCCAGAGCACATCCTAACAGGAGAGGGTTTGAGACAGAGTATTTGCTCTTCAGACTGAAAGGCATAACCTAACCTGATCTGCTGCTACACCTTTGGAATAGAATCTGGAAAGTAATATAAACTATGCATATTACTGCACAAAATATTTATACCCACTGCAGCTCAAACTAAGCCTTCTGTCCGTCACCTCCACAGCCCTGAATTCCCTCTTTCAGTCCTCAACAACACAGAATTACCACACAACACCACTTTGAAAAATACAAGGAAGACGATGCTCAGTGTAAGAAAAAAGATGTCCAAATATTCTAGCAAATTCATTTTTTCTTGAAAACTGATACCAGAGTTCAACAACAAAAATAAAACATACAAGCTTTTCCATTTGCAATTTTGTGTTTTTAGCCAGATTTTAAGCAGGCTCAGATATAAATGTTTAACTGATCAAGAATTCAATGGAACTGATAGGACCATACTTTTATACAGCAAACATACAGAACATTATGCAACTTGCCAAACTTATCTCTCCATCCCAAATATACTCTCAGCTTCAACTTTGTTGGCTCTGGTGAAATGAATGACTATAATGAATGATGCCGAGACAGCCACAATATGGAACATTTTAGTACAAACATCTCCCACAAAAACCTCTGTATACAAATACACTTAATATCTAGAAGACCGCTCTTTCATTTGACCTATCTAAAACCTAAGCAATCTGCTAAAAGAAAAACAATGTTGCAAATGACAAATTGATTTGTGATCTCTGCAAGAGTTTGCTACCCAGTGATTTACCTCTCAAGCACAAAACACAGAAAGTCTGCGTGGAGTCTAGTATCCCCCTGATAAACCTAGAAAATGGCTCATGTCTTACTTACTCATTAATAACCAGATCTGGTGCAAAGCACAAGAGATTTCCATTTGACTGTCTGTATGATCTCCATCCTAAAGCAAAAGCCATTAGGAACATCCATGAGTACTGCAGAAGGGTCATTTGGTCATCCAGATGTAAATTTCTGAAACCTGAAAAAAAATAAAAATAAAAATAAAAATTGAGGTGTGACAGTATTGGCAGCAAAAAAAGAAAAAAAACACCAAAAACCCTAAAACATAAATAACTCTGAAAAGGATCATGCTTATCATCAAGTATAACTTCTGTACTACCAACGCAGATTATTACTTTTAAAAGTGTATATCATAATGATTTCTGTAAATGTGATGACAGTACCTGAAACAACAACAAAATTGCTTGCCATACTACGATTATCTGATTCAGTCAAGTATTTCTGTATTTTAGATTACATTTTTGGTGGAAGAAAAAATAATTAGAACAAAAAAGAGGTCTCTTATGTGAAAGTCTTGTTAAAGGGGTGCAAACACCATTTTCCAACTACCAAGGTTACATTCAAATATTTGCACATGTAGAAATTAAGCACTGCAACCAGCACTGCAACCACAGGACTCAAATTACAGCTTCTGGGCAATATGACTACATAAGAACCTTGAGAGATTTGAACAGAACACTTCAGCATAACCCAGTCTGGAGCTTGTTTATGTATAACTGTATACGTAACAAACATAACACAGAACAACAGCCAAAAGAGTAACAGGAAGAGTAACTGTCAAACCTTACATTATAAATTATAATGGCATCTACATCTATACATCTTCAAAATAAATTCTCAGCACCCCATCTACAAAAATGTATGCATGCTGAAAGCACTGGATTCTTGCAACCATGACGTTAACTACTTTCTGGATGGAGACAGTACCAGATGGATAATTTTTGATAGGTGCTACAGTTGCTAGAAGGGGATGTAATATTAAAAAGAAATCAGAATATGTGCACGTGCTTATCTGGAACAGTTGGTCAGTCAAAGATAGATTACAAAAGACAAAAATATCTAATATTTGCTACAATTCATTTGGTAATCTTCTAGAATTAACAGTATTTTTTAATTTTTGAGAGCAGTCCACAAAAGAATAAATGGTTTAACTTCAAATTTTGTTCTTATTCAACAATAATTGTACACTAAACTTACAAAATATGTATCACATTAGAAGCAGTTAATGATGGTAGCTAATCTTGTAAGAATATGTAGAATGAATAAAGCCAATTAAGATAATGAGGAAACGTGTAAAATCAGAAAATTAGTCCCTTAAACAGGCTTAACATGTAGGCAGTTTTCCATTTGCAATGTTAGTTCCTATCAGATCGTGCCTACATTTAACAAAAATATTATGCCACAGTGAATCATTATTAAAGTCTGAATTCAAGTTGATTTTATTTAATTTCATTAGGCATTTGACATCTAGAGAGCTTGTTACAGTGCTGCTTCCTGAAGATGTTTAAATAGATAGCATTCAGTAGATTATTACATAACAAAACTTGGTATGCCCAAACAACTTCAAATAAAAGCTTTTGGTTTTGGAGATCACAGTAACTACTATTCACTACTTCTAAAATACAAGCAAAGTATTTCAAAGTTATTTCAAACTTACTGAGTCAAATCTTGAAACCTTTGCTCAGAACCTCCTCAGGAAAATGTTGTTTTGAAAATCTCAACTAAAGGATTTAGCAATCAGTGCAGGATTACTTTTAGTCTGTTTGATGGGACACAATCAGTAGAAGTATATAAAACTAAATACCTTCATGCAGAACCACATAAAGAGCGTATGTTCTAACCTGAACATTTTGTCTAATTAGGGGAACTGTTCAGAAGAGATTATGAACACAGAACTGTTTTATAAAAATGGTATCTGAATTTGTATTTCGGAATACCAAATGGTCTCCTACAGACTTGTCCCAGAAGAAAGTGTGCACATGTGAACTTTTCCTAATGCAGATCTCAGCTAGTTCACTGTAATTCCCCACTGCAGAAAGCCCTAACAGACACGCAAATATCTCCAGTCACACCTCTGCTGGACAGACTTGAGTTTGGTCTTTCTTTTGTCAGAAAGAAACAGATCTTCAGCTCTCCTTGTGGCCCTGACCTCTCCCAGAAACATACTACGGGATGCTACACATTATGCCCAAGGCTGAGATTTGACATTACTTTTTTCTTCTTCTGTAAGGCAACTGCTAACTGTGTCATCAGGTGGGAGCCAAAACAGCAAGAACATTTCAAAATTTCCCACTTTAATCATGTAGCTACAATGCTTGAGAGAAAACAAACATCCTGACTTCCTCTCCGGAACTAGACATTCAAATGGTTATTCCCAGTCAACAGATTTGGTGAAGGGTAGGAAAAAAAGAACCATCCATGAATGCAGACCCAGACAAGCCAGTACAACAGCATCAGCCTAGAAAAGTCAAGAGAACCTCATGGCTAAAAATATTCAAGAAATATTTAACTAAGAGGTGGAACTAGAGCTAATAGTTATCTACGTTACTTTTAAAAACAGATCTCCATTTTAATATAAATTTATAACACACAATGGTCAAAGAGTTCAAGTAAAGTGACCTAATGTGTAATTTGAGAAAGTAAATTTTTGCATCTGTATTTTTTCCGCTTTTCCACTCCAGAAGTATGAGACCTGAGATTAGCTCTGATATTACTAAAAACTTTATCTATGCAGGCTCTGAAGGATACCAAATATGAAGACAGACATTTAAGTACAATAAAAAGACTGCACTTTGTAATTAATGCACGTGTCTATCACCTGGTATTGCCTTTGCCCACTTTACTGCAGCTATGACTTGTCGTCCTCCTAACATGTTGAGAGTTGACAGTATGCGCCAGCTTGAGTCAGGCAGAGTGCTGTCGTAGCCTGAATACAGAACTTCGGGTTCGATCACTTCCAGCAGGGAAACGAGGGTAGGGGTTAGCTGTGGCAGTGATGCAGGAACTATGCTCTTGTTTCCAGGAGTTTCAGAAACATCCCTCGTTCCCGTTACATTAGCTTGCTGAATTCCTTTTATCTTCTTCTTTGTTTTTCGAGCTAGGAAAGTTTTTGTAAGTCACAGGTTAGATAATGGAAAGTAACCACACACCAATAAAAATGTAACAGAGGAAATGCAATTGGAACAGAGGAAATCAGGCAATTGAAAATTTTAAAGTATTTTTTTTCATAAAATTGTAAATAATTTCACTTCAATGCTAATCAAACTAATCAAAATCAGTTTATTTTGCATTTTAATGAAAGTGACATTTATGTTAGTGTTTCAAAACGTTAAATAACGTCTGCGGGGAGGACAAACACCTGATCCTATAATTTCTATTACATGCAAAATTTCAGTAAGACTTCATGTGACAGCATGACACCTGTTTGGAAAATATTTGCAGGAATGGGCGCTTTATAATTTCCTTAATATATTAAGTATAGAAACCATACAGAAGGAAGGAAAAATATATTTAATGGGTAAGAAGTTGCTCAATCTCTCAAGCCAGGGAAAACATTTTTTTGAAAGTGCTAGGCAGGAGGAGATTTTTCTCTTGCCAGCTTCCTTCCGTATAAATCATTGCTGTATAATTAAACTATAAAATTCATATGCCAAATAAATAAAACATCACACAGAGATGTTAACCGTAAACTAGAAAAAGTTGAAGCAACAATTTTATTAGCATATTGTCAATAATGGAGTCTCCTACTTCGCTTTCAGCTCTCCTGGATGTAGTCTGCTAAACTGAACACACCATTTATAACTGAGACAAGAATGAAACCCAATTCTTTTCCTCTGTCTCAACTGATTGATTGATTTCTGTTCTGCAAATTCAGAGATAAACCAGTAGCACATAAAAGCATCTTGTAAAGTGGTTTCATTTTCAAAGTGTCTACAGATCTAGTCAGAATCTCTAATCATCAGAAATTTACCAACTCTGCAGTTCAACAAATTACCATACCCCCCCTCCGGACCCTGTTTCTCTACTGGCTAGGACAGAATCTTAAGAATCTTAACAGGTAAAGATAACAAATTCTCTATGGACTTTGCCTAAATTGAAGTTTTTCAGAGGCTTTGATACTGGTCGCATCTGCTGAGATTTTCATGGGGGAATAGCAACAGTAACTTCTATGGAGCAAAAAAGNATATCTATATCTCTATATTTACCATCATCCTTGTTCTCAAAAGCAAATGAACTGCTTTGACTTAAATTTACATGCACATGCCTACAGCTTAACGCAGACAACTGGTATGGAATATTTCCAGCCCAGGAAGTCTGGTAAAATTATAATCAAAAGAAATATCTGATAAGATAAAGTGTTACGCAAGAATTTTATTAAGCTACGCTACCAAACCTGACTTAGATATATTGGCATAACTCACAAAAAAGGAAGGTTGAGATAATGGATTTCTTTACCACTTCTTTTCAAATATAAAAATACCACAAATTAAAAACCAGCTCCTTAAGGCAAATTACAAAAGATAAACCATACAGATAAACTTGGTACAGAAATAAGCAAGAGCATCCAAAATCTTCTGTTAATCTTCTTCTGCAGCTTGGAATCCAACCGGGTTGCACAGGTTCCCTATTTTAGGGCACTAACTGCAGTGCACACATTTCCTGTCCATCAAGCACGTGGCCTCTGCATGCAAACCACGCAGGCAGCTCACAGTCCTGGGAGATAACTCAGAGACAGAGAAGGTAATCGGTCAAACTTTAAGGGACTCTAAAGTTGGCCCACGTCCATGATAAAAGTCCCATTGCAGCTTAAGACAGATATTAATGTAGGATGTTACAAAGATGGGGAATGAGGATACGGTCCTGTCTCACAGCAGGGACCTCTCCACCAGGACGTGGCTTCGTATGGCTGCGTGGTCCCAGTTGGTGACTGGGGACATGACCCCATGGTCCCATCTCAGAGATGGGACCTCTGCACCAGGACATAGCAATGTATCATCTCGTGCAAAATGATAGTTCTGTCATGGAAGAGATGCCAACTTAGTGACAGGCAATTAATTGTCAGGTTAGTTTTGTGATGCTGTGTTGACTGCCCTGCCAAATGCAAAGGTGTCAAACTCTGTAAGGTATCTAAACAGTCCCTTACAGAAGGAAAAGTAAGAAAAGGGAACAGAAGAAAAACAGAAGAAAAGTTCTGGAGGCAAAACTTCAGCATTAAAAAGAATGTGAAAGATCAAGACCTTCATGGAAATATCTGAAATGTTGCCACTACCATGCAGAAGACCAAATGCTGTCAAAAACATAGAATTGTATCATAGAAAAACAGACAAGGAGACCACGCACCTCGGTTCTGAAAACAGGATTTAGAAAGACAAAAAACAACGCAGTTGCATAGCAGAGCAATTAATGCTATTAGAAATAGGAAAAGATCCTTCAAAAAACTGAAATCATTTCAAAATGAACAAGACAGAAAATAACAGGAATTGCCAAGAGTTTAACTATAAAATGCAGTATGAAAGGCCAAAAAAGATTTTGAGACAACTTATTACAGGCATAAAACCTAACAATAAATCTTTGTTTTCCAAACACATCAGAAAGAGAAAGGGTGCCAAAGAATGTCTAGGATCAATTAATGATGAAAGTAGGAAATGAGAATTCAAAGAAATAAGGGCTCTAAGACAAAATACCATTATTCTACTGTATAAACCTCTGGTACCTTGGAGCTTGATAGTTCTACATTTTTCCAATCACCCCAACTCAAACAAACACGTAACAGAAAAAAGAAAGTTCCGGAAAAAGGAGATAAGTAGTGTCAAATCTATGACTGATAGGGCAAATAAGAATAGAAAATGATTAAGTAACATGTTTTTGGTGTCTAAGGAACCATTTTTGTCTCAGTACAAGAGGAGACAAGAATTCAAATACCACATGGTAATTTTTTATTTTATTATTATTAAATAAGGTACTTTTCCACCCAATACTTAACAGTGGAATTCACTGCTACAGTTTGCTACAGGCACTAGAAATCAAAATTCAAAACGTGATTGGACAAATTCACAGAAGAAGTCTATTACTAACTAAGGCTAAGTGAAAGGAGCCTTCAGACTGATGTAATAGGACTGGGTATCTTGCTATTCATTAATTGTTTTGTCTATAAACATTATTTGGTAGTTGCTCACATTGTGAGTTTTATGCATTGAAGACACACTGACTTTTCAAAATGATATTATTGTCGAAGAAGTATGTAACTTTAACTACCTTTTAAACAACAGTAATTCCTGAACTATGATCCTAAAATAGCGAAAATAAAGGAACTTTTTTTTAGTCTATCCTGCACTTTATATTGCCTTTCAGTTTTCTCTTCTAGCAGTTCTTTTGTGCTACCAATTCACCATCTGTTCAGATCTGTCTGATAAATTGTTGTTTTCACGGTTCTTTCTTTTTCACCGTTTCACACTACTTTTGGTTCTAACATTTTTGATTTGCCGAGTTTCTAGATCTCTTTTCCCTCCACCATGAAAACAATTTTTTTTTGGCCTTTTCCAACAACCAATATAACAATATCCATCCTCCAGAAAGTCACTGCACTCTAGGATTCTCTGTACCAAAACTCAGGCAAGCAAACTATAGTTGGAAGGGCTCCAAACTACATGCAGAAAAGTGGCAACCATCTGATAGGTCATTCAATTTTGCCTTTCCTCACCAAAGAAAATCAACTCAAATAACATCAACTTGAGCCTTTCTGAGACAGCTGTATTGGAGTCTACTTTAAAAAGAGTTCACATAAATCGACGCAGGAACGGAAAGGCTTACTGTTAGAGTAACATGCATAATAAGGTGCTTTATTCATATAGATAAATATATGAATACAATATACGTATTTTGAAAACAACTATGAAGAGAAAAATGAGAAAAAATGTCTTAGAATATAATGTATTCTTTTTTACCTCAAAATAAAAATTGTGCTTTTCTGTGTTATTCTGAACTTCCTTTCGGCTGTACTGTTACCTCCACTTGCTACCGGCCAGCAGGGCAAGGCATCTTTCTACCTTGGGCACCAGCGGTAGCTAAGTGGACTATGCTGCTGTTAGCTCTGAAGTGCAACCTTCAGCCCACTGGGAGTGTCTGACGAGCTAAATCCACCTCCAGTGAGACACTCATTGACAACCTCATGTACTTTTAGGATTTATTTCAGAACCCACCGTTGCAGATTTTGGCTGTTAAGCCACACCCACACTCTTCCTGCATGCAGATCACAACAGTATGTAAACAAACAGAACAACAGCCTCCCCTCCCCTGAAGGATGGGATTTACTTGTTAGCAAGTAATATGAGGGAAAGCTTTTCAAACTGTGTCGGTTTCTTTCCCTTTGCTCTGTAGGCAGGGGCATGTAGAGCCACCTGCAGGGCAGAAAAACTGGTGATTCATCACCTGAGAGAAGCAGAAGAAGAGGAAAGGATGTGCTAACAGACTAATATCAGCATTATCCATCTCCAACATAATTCAGCATTTACATCTTACTGAAGGATATTTTCACTGAAAAGAAAACTCTGTTCATATTTGTATCTGACAAATACATTTTTATTTTATCTGACATATCTGATGGTACAAGTATCACCATGATAACTATGCTAGTAAATACTGCATTAACCTCTCCAGCTCAAAGAAAAAATATCAAACATAAAATGTAGCTGACATCAATAAAAATGTTTTATGCCTTTTTACAGCTGTTGCTGAATCTCTAGTTGATGTGATCTTCAGTTTCTCATTAGCCATCCAGGACTTAGCAGAGGACAAATATGTACTAGTACATTTGTATTTATTTATTATACTATCTTCTCTAGAGAGATTCTGACAGACATTTAAGAACAAGAATCCACAGCATAAATAAATATAATTCCCTTTTCCTCAGCTTGAGGATGCAAGTCCCACTCCAATTTTAGATCTATGTCTGGGCATTCCCTCCCATTTGTGGTTTTCAGTATCAAGTCACTTTCCTAAGTAAGAATAGGCAGGCATGACACTTCCCTACAAGACCTCTGTGAGAGTTCTGCTGTCTCAGATTCACTGAAAAAGCAACAAGATATATGTGCTGACAGGAATAAAAAATAACCCTGTTTTGTGTGCATGACTCACTTCTGCTGAACATACTGAGAAAGCAATTGAGTAAGGATAGGAAAGCATAGGAGAAATTTTAGCAATAAAAAAAATCTTACTATTCATTAAAAGGCTCGTACGCACCATAAAATGCAGTACTTTTAACATATTGAAGTGCTGCTCAAACACTTGCTTTAGATTCATAAACAGCATGACCTTTATTGTCTAGGACTCAAAAATAAAAAAGGGATTTGAACACTCTAAAGTTACCTTCAAGGTTCATGCCAGCTTGAAGACATTTCCTGTAGCGGCATGCTGGACAGTTTTTCCTCCGAATTTTGTCAATAATGCAATCATTTCTTCCAGCGCATAGATAGTTGTGCTGCCCTGTATTCACAAAAACAAAGAAAATAACCACAAGCCCTACAATTAGAACAGCAGATGAAGTCATTCAGTCTTTCTGTAACATTAAGGATCTAGGGACTCTACAATATCTTTACTTACTGTACTTCATTTATTGCAAAAATAAGATCAGTATCCATATGGTTACCAACAACTACACATCCAACTAATATTTGGACACCAGCGCCAGTAAATTTAGGAAGAAATCCTATTTTCTATTTGTTAACATTAGGCAAATTCTATTTTTTAAACTATCTTGTCTCTTACATTTCTTCAAGCTACGAGAAAGATCTAAGCTTCTATGGAATGTTTACAATTTCCTTAAGTGATTTCACACAAATTATAAATAACATTCATAAACACATTTGAAAAGTATACATTTCAACATATCTACAGATACACAGAAATAGCTTTCATCATTTTAGAAGTCAAGAAGCCTCCTACTTGTTTAATTTAGAGCCTGAAGTGGACAAACTAAGTTCTCTGACATCTTTATGGACTCTCAGATTCAGAAAAAAAATTGATCCTAGAAATATGGCAACCTGAACTACATAAATTAAAATAAGTGTATTTCTTTGCTGTTAACAGTGGGGCAACAGTAGAGAAGAGTGATATCTATTCCGAATATTTGAATTATATGAATGTGTCTAATGATAACTTCCTTTAGGAAAAGGTATTACTAAAAGATACATCCTTCTCCCAGATAGTGATCAAGAAACAGATGTTTCTTTAGTGGGACAAAGCTGCAGCCTAGGCTTTTACATTGTTTTTCAAAGTCCTTACAGTATAATAGCGAGAGGAACAAACGTATTTTCCAAATACTGAGTTATTAACTACGAAGCCTAAGAGTCTTCTCACAGAAAAAGAGCTTAAGAAATTTGTTTCAAATCAGCTGTGAAAATTATGGGTATGCAGAATCGATTCCTATGGCTTTAGTCAAACTTCTGAGAAGTGTTTCAAATTTCTTGATTTTACAAGGAAGCCCTGAACGTTTTTCTGCATGAACATCCCTATTTTTTTCATTTAAGCAAGAAGAGGAAGCCTTACTGAGCCTTGTATAATCTTTGTATACTAAGTTAGTAAATAGACATGATTCATGGTTCTGTTTACCATTATTGTCATACTGATATATATAAAACATATATATACACACACACGAACTACAGACTGATGAATATTTGTACTCATTGTAGTAGAACAGAGCATAACTTCATGTCTCAAAGATGTTCAACTGAGATCATGATTTTACACGGTAAATAAGTTTCCTTCATGTGTAGATTTTCCCGTGCCGTCCCATTTTTTTTTTTTTCCTCTAACAAAGAGCTTCATCTCCATGAAAGTAGTTTGGTTTCTTTATTTACTACTTAGCCATTATTGCTTTTTTTTCAGATGAAAGCTACATTATTTCTTTGTATTACATTATATTAAAGCTTTATTTTCACATGAACATTTTGTGAAAAATGTGGAGAAGCTGATTTCACCTTCTTCTTCAATTAGTCTGAATGCTGCCCAGAAGACATGCCAGTTACACAAAAGGATGCATTTCAGTAATTTTTGCTGCTTAAAAACAGGCGAAGATACTTAACAAACAATACGCTGGTAAAAACTGGTAGTGAGCAAACTGAGATGCTTCCAAGGGGATTTACTGCAGATATAAGCATTTTACAAAGAACCCAGACAACACCACTGTTCAATGTCGTACTGCCCCTAGCACAAGTATGCCCTTGGGCTCTGAAGGGCTGCAAAAATAGGAAGACTGAAAGATTCTTTGGAACAGACTGGGAATGAAAAAGGCTGAAGAACAAGCACAATCTGGAGCACAACAGGAGGCAGAGGTGTTGGAGGGAATTTGAAGCAGAGGGAAGGTGTGAGGATCTGAAGCAAGATGAAGGAGCGGAGGTGGGGAGGAGAGATGAAGATTTGGGTTGGCAGGAGGGCGTGGGTAGCACGTTGGGAGGTGAAGAGGGTTGATTCTGGGACTGGAGAAACCGAAGCACTATGAAAATAAGAACTAGAACAAGATAGCTTTTGCTATCCTGGGTTCCTGAAGAAAGGATCCTTGTTTGTGTGAAGAACTGGTATAAATATATAGTAGTTGTCCCACCTTCACCCCTCCTCTCTTCCTCCAGTTCTACTGTTCAGTCAAAGAAATACAGTTTATATTGATTTTCTTGATACTGATACTTTCAGTTTCCGTAATTATTTCCATCACAGTATACATGCATGCAGACAAAGGTGAGAAAAAAAAAATAAAAAAAGGTTTTCAGGCTAAAGGCTCAGCAACCAATGCGCAGAGTAGATGCCTGGCAGATATTAATGAAACAAATTCTTTCTACATGTATTCCTCGTAAGAAAAATGCCTATAAGATTAAAAAAAATATTTGCTCCTTAAAGTGAATATTAAAACTCACAGACACTGAAAGAGCTCCTGAAAACATCTGTAATATCTAATCTTATGTATTAGGGTTGGGATAATCTGTGGAACAATAAAAAATGAAAGTGAAGGCAAACCTTGAGGAATGTATTGCAATTTTACAAGTACAACCCTGCTTTAGATATTTAACATTAATACAGTTGATACAAGATGTGACAAGGTCATATCACCGATCAAAGAAATTACTGAATTGATTTCTCCATGTATCGATACTTCGATAACTCATTTAAGCTACAGAACCGGCAAAACTGTCACTATGACATATATTCTGCTGCCACATAATACTTCTTCTGGGGGATATCCAGTGACCTTATTTTACTCCAAGTTACAGATGCTTATTTGGAGCCCAGCTGCAGATGGGAGCACAACTCCAGACAGGACTAGTTGAGAGTCAAGGACAGCCAAAGCAGCTCCGAATTTCAGAGACAGCTCAGTGCTTTGTACTTGAGCTAGTATCATCTCGTTACACTTGAGAAACAGCTTCAGCTTGCCACAGAACTGACATCCTTTCCCATCATGACTAGCAAAACTGCCATATGAACTTGACTTCTCTGATCCCTCTGAGAGAGGCTCTGCATTTCCACGCAGTTTCCTACTGCATCATTAAGCTTCCTATTGCTTTGGATGAGCTGGGAACTCAGAGAAATACTTCTGAAAGATTGAATGCCAATACATCTTTGTCAAACACAGCCTTCCCTCTTCTCAAGTGAAATCAAATTTGCAAAAATGTCAGCAAAAAAAATGATAGTCTGACTCACTTCAAAATACCCAGTTAATGACTGCATGCAAAAGGCACTAGACAGGAAACCCTGTAAGAGGTTGCAACTGAGAATGACATAACTTTACAATACAGGAATTGCTACCTTTTCAGTGAGACTGAGCATACAGTCTGTAATTCTTCTGTCTCTCTCTGACACTGATACTGAAGAGTCAGGCACTGAGGTACAACCTGGCTGATTACCTAATGTCTGCTTATGCAGCCCAACAATCACACATCATCTATTCTGCTGTACCACTACAGATCCACATTTAGTTTTCCATCGCCTCTGTTTTCTTCCTGTGATTACATGGAAATCTCAATGATCCAAAACCACACACATTTCTGTTAATTAGTGACCTCTGTATATATCACACATGGACATGTATGTAACATAATCAATATTGATGATAGGGAAAAATTGTAAAACTATCATAACCTTGCATAGGAGAGATATCAAATTTCACATGCAGTATTATACACAAAACCACTAATACGGAACTTAAAATCACAAACTTTATGAATTCAACGCACAGAGTTGTATCTGTATATAAATAGGACAAATAAACAAAAACAACAGTGAAAGAAAAGGAAAGAAACAAAAAGCTAAGATAACAATACATCCTTTTACGTTGTGAGTGAATGGGAGCATTTTATAAATGTAAATGGAATCTATGCTTCAGATAATCACGCCATTATCGATGTTACTTACTATGAAAAGAACAGTGATATAATGGATGGGGTTTTCCAGTAGGATTCTAGAGATAACAAGGATTCCAGTAAGATCGAACAGCCTGGTTTTGGCCAGTCTAATATGTAATTGGATTTTGTATTTTTTAAACAGCAGATTATTCAAAACATGTCTTACCTTCCACAGCTCTTTTGAAGAACACTTTGCAGCTGCCACAAGTAAGAACACCATAATGACACCCAGAGGCCTCGTCAGAGCAAACAAGACAAAGCTTGGGAGGTGGTCCCGTAGTTGCTGAGGTTGTGGATGGAGAAGAACTTACATCTGATCTCATTCCAGGGCTAGAATAAAAAAGTGTAAAAATACTTACAAGGAAGATCTGTGGAATACTGGCAAATGTAATATTCAAAAGTACAAGAAACGGAGTGCCCTTCTCTTCAAATACTTACAGCTCTCCACACAAACTTCACTATACTCGGAAATAGTTAACCAATGATTTTTGTAATACGTAAGTAAAGCTGTACGGATTTTTTTTTATTGCCTATTTGACTACGTCAAGATTACTTCCTTTACCCATCTCTGAAGCCAAGTTTCCTGCGCAATGATCCTAGTCCATAAAATAGACTCTTAAAGCACACTCTCATTCCATATTGTTCTCATTATGGTTACATTCCCTGTAGTCTACATTAAGTACTACAAGAGCTTCCTTCCCACCATCACCATAGAGTATTCTGCTGGGATACTTCTATACAAGAAACTGTGCAAATTAAGTCATATATTTCTCTACATTTATAGTAATAAACGATCCTTTCACCCCAGCATTTTAGGAAATAATAAGTGTTCTTAATTTCAAGAATCTGGTTTTCCTATGTAAACACACAGGCCATCTACAAATGAAGGGTTAGTTCTTTAACAAAAAAGAAATCATTGTTAGAACAATAAACAGTCTATCATCATCACCTTCGCGCTGCTTCTAATCATAAGGGCTGAACCCACAATGGTTCTGCCAAAGTTCAGAGGCTAATCGTACTCAGCGCATGTAAGCAATACAGACAAAGCCTGACACCTTTCCTGTTTTAGGCTGCCACAACACCTTAACACCTTATGGGTTATAAGGCCCATTTGGTTGAGTTTATTTTCACAAAACTGTAAAACTTTTAAATGAGATTTCTATACTGTATGCTTAACTTAAAGTAATTTTAAAATTTTGTCCAATAGGGTTCCAGCCACTTTCCAGATGGGGCTAGAAAATAACATTTATTTTAAGCCTTTGGTGCCTTTACTCAGAAAGGCTCCAGAACATCCATGTCTTCTAACGTGGACTTAAAACTTGGCTGGCTTGTAAATAGAAAATTCCTTTTCCTCTGCTCAAGGAAATCTAACTAGATTTGGTCATGCCTTTAAAAAAAAAATATAGTTCTCAAACATTTACAAAAAAAAAAAAAAAAAAAAATCAATTCTGGCCCAAATTAAAACTCTCCAACTCTTTGAAGGCTTGAATTTTGAACAGGTCACCTCTATGTCCCATCCCCACAAAGCAATTGAGAAACAGCCCATCCAGCGCCACAGTGACTCCAGGGACTTGGGCTGTCCTGTTTGCACACACCCAGGAAGGAATCAGACAGTAAGAGCAGGTGCAAGGAGCAGGAATCTGACTCTTCCAATGCAGAGGGATGAAAGTCAAACCAGAAGGAGCATGTCAATGAAGTTCATGCTTTGATGGATATGGAACCAGGTGGCAGAGAAAAGTGAAAATTACTTAAGGAAAGAAAACGATCCAGTACAGGCATGCAAAGACCTAAAATACATGCAGATCCCTGCCACCAAAACAACACAACCAACCAAAAAACCCAAAAAACAGAGTCTGAGATGTACTAGGGAAGAAGGTGATGTGCCTAAGCTAGAGCAGAGAGGGTAGAGCAAAAGCAAAAGCTGGACAAGAACACAGCAGCAGCCAGGACATGCTGGAATAACCGCGGTACAAAGGCTGGTGAACAGAAATTAGGCTAAACAAGAAGACTGAGACCGGAACAAGGGGTGGAGTAAAGGCTTCAGCAAGAAAGACTGGCAGTGGGAATGAGGTAGAATGAGTCAACCTTGAGGAAAAAGGGAAGAAAAAAGCCCACCTAGGAAGTAACAGTTCTTCCCAGAACAGGGGGAAGAACTCAGATCTGTCACGTTAGTCCTCTGCTTTCAGAAAATATTTGTGAAGTGCAGCAACACTTCCTCTACTATAATACTCTACAAAGATGCTGACAACTATCATCACCATCATTAGCTAGTCTGTCAACTAAAGTGGCATTCATCAATAGATTATAACGCTGTTTATGACCCATGTGATGGCTTTTCTATGTTATCTAACTTATTTGTCTTCTCTTAAAGAATAGAAAACTGTAATACAGTATTTAGGTTGCACAATCAAGCATTCAACATCCAAGTAATGGCAGAATGTAATTCATCCCAGCTACATTTATTTGATGTCCTTACAAACACACATATTTAATTACACACTCATCCTAATTTTCATGAAGTGTGTCTGCCCTCCTGTGTACAGAAGCGCTCTAGGAATGAGTAATGCAATGATGGAAGCTGCCGTTCGCAAGGCCCTGTCTCCGCAGAGGACGGAATTGACTACAAGCCGATGCTTACAGGTTTGCAGGAAAAGAAACCTCATGGGTAAGAAAGTTGAGGACTCAAGTCTATTTCTGCTTCTTATTACTAAGCTGCGTGTGCTGGCATTTGACTAATACAAACCAAAGTTTTCTGAAACAAGCAGCTGGTGCGTTCCCTGCCTTAATGCACAACCGGAGATCTGGCGTATCCTTTAAAGCAAGGCCACTACAGCCGAAACCCAGCGGAGCTGTGCTTCGAGCCGGGGGATGCTCAGCTTCTCCAGCTACAGACCGTGCGCTGGTGACCTCCCCACCACGCCACTGGCACACGTGTGCAAGGTGGACCAGCCGCGTGTGCTGTGCGGTTGAGGCGGGCCTGCCTTTCCCTGCAAGTCCCAGCCCTACTTTGTGTTCAGAAAGGTAGGTCTCTGCTCTGCTGGGCTGTCTGAAGAAATGCAGAGCAGGCTGCTCCAAGGGCCAACAATTCCCTCGCTGCCGCAGCCTGCTACACCACCTCCAAGTGCCCCCAGTAATGGGCCATGCGCGGACGGCAGCTTGCACGTCTCCTCAGGATAAGGCTCAATATTCTCAGGAATCAGGTCTTCGGTGCCTCAAAGTAGGGATTGCAAAATTACTCAGTAAGTTCGCCCGAGTTTAGTATCCTCATGCAGCCAATAAAAACTGAAGACTGAAAAGCTCGATATAGCACTGATGATCAGAAAAAGTTCTCTCCCTGCAGAGTCTGCTTTACCCAGTGTTAAACACACGAGGGCTGTGGCCACACAGCTGCTGCTGATCAATGCCACAATGCTCGCTGCGTATCAGCTGGGCCCGATTCATACTTTGCACTCTGTGGAGCAGAGGTCTGCCACATAAAATGGCATGTAGTTAGGTAATGAAAAGATTTAGGCCCAGTAGCTCCTTTCTTATACTAAAAATCACAGCTTAAACATTGAAATATGGTCCGGGAGCCTATAATCTTAAATAAGAAATACATAACTTGAGAGTTTCAGACCATTAAAACATTTAAAAACAGGAAAAGAAGGAAGCATCTTTCCACATATAGCTTTGAAGACAACTAATCTAGACAAAAAAAAAAAAAAAAAAAACCAATTAAAATCTTTATACCTTGTGAATTTACGACAAAATCATTTTCAAAAAAGCATTCATCAACTGTTATAGAAACTATGGTAGTGCCAAACATATTCTACTGAAACTTTTCAGTCACCTTTAATGTTTATATAGGGCTCACTTTCTGTACAAGTATCATAGAAAATGTAATATGATAAAGAAAACAGATGATACGACTTACAAAACTAAAAATAAATTATTACACATTGATTAATAAAGCAGTAGCCAGCAATCTAATCTGGGCTTCTGGCATATCTTTTCAAGCTTGGCTCTATCAGATAAGGCCACTATTTACTAATGGTGTGGAAATCTGCCAGATACTGACAGTCCCTTGGTTGTGTAAAATAGCATTTTGCTTGCCTGAAGCATGGCGAGCAGGATGGATCACAGTGCATAAGGACTCATGCAAGAGCTTTACAGATCAGATCACCAGCTGAAGTGAACATTTAATAACTGAAATAGTCCTGTACCTAAAACAAACGGGTTTGAGGTTTAACGTAAATCTTTTACATACAAAGTTATAGGAAGAAGTACTACAAGATGAACAACTACTTCCCACGTGGTTGTGTCTCTCCTCCCAAGAAGGAAAAGAAATTAATTATTGTATTATCCTGAAGTGGAATAAGATATCTTTTTGTTATTTGCAGAAATGTTTTAAAACCCAACAAAAATCTAATAAACTACCATTCTTACCTAAAGCAAATGTAAACGAGCCCAGATGAGAGAGGAAAAAGTTTCCAAATTTTAATGGTTCCAAACTGATAAAAACTTTACATTTTATTTTGGGAGGCAAGGTGTCAATTAAGGGTACTGAGCTCCACTCCCATGTACTTTCAGAAATTAGTTATATCTAAGCTAGTTTTATTTGTTTGTATAGATACATTTGTTCATTGTTTCCTGTCAATGAAAAATATGGAGGCAAAATGGGAAGACTTAAAGAAAAGAAGATGCAGCTACAGTAACTAGCCCTGCAGAAATCACCTTGTTTAACTAAGGCCATTTCTCTGTTAATCATTTACCAGAGACTTTCAAGCCCAGCTCAAGGTTCAAACTTTAATAAAGATGGGAGTAGTAAAGTTTATGGTGGTGTGAAATTTTTATTTCACAGGGTGCTCTTCCCCTGATGGCCACTTTTTTAATTGTATCTTTCAGGAGAAAGAGCTGCTTGCCTCCCGCAGCAGTACGCTGGGCTACCTATGGTAGGTGGGAGCAAGACTGGCAGGAAAAACAGAAGAGCGAGTCAGGAATGCAAACAACAACAATCTTCTGGCAAGATCATTAGAGCTGGGATATCAGATACGGGTGACCATGGAACTGACAGCCCTGTAATTAATGATAAATAAAAGTTTGAGCAGAAAGATGTGACAGAAAGCTACTGGCTCTTCTGCAGAAACCTTCCTTCAGTGCAGTTGTTCATTGGTGGTGAAAACATTTGCTTTTTTCCCTTTCCTGCCTTCTTCTGTCTTTACTGTGAAGAATATAAGAACTCCCTGCTAGAACACAGAATACGCACACTGCTAGACATGTTAAACATGCTAACACTCCAATGCTATTTTAAAAATATACTACCTTCCTGTTACTTTACATTATTAAACGAAGAAAACCTCTAGTGAGACGATGAAGAAATGAATACTTTCAACAACTAAAATGGTGAGCCATTCACAATCAACAACTTACAACCCTCTGCTAGTGAAGGAAAGCTTAGGACCATCCACTTCACCGCGTTTCGCACTAAATCATGCCACGAGCCAGTCCGCGGCTGCTTGCCGAGCGGTGGAAGAGGCAGCAGGGTGCGGAAGCTCCAGCAAGCACCCCGCCGGTGTTCACGCGCGTGTGACAGTGTAGGAAGCACGGGCACTGCACCCCAAAGCGAGACGCTGCCCACAAGGCAGCGATTTCAACAGGAAATCCCTCCCGGCACCCTCTTCAGTCCCCCCAGACAAAGCGAAGTCTGAACGCGTACCCTCACCTCTGAAAAAGGGCAGTACGGATGGCGGTGGTCAATTGCAAAGGGTAAATTCTTTTTTAAAAATGCAAATAAAATTATCACAAATAGCACATTACACACATGCAGTGAGAAGAGTACTTGGTTAACAGTTTAAAAACTCAATGCATTTCAGGAAAGCAGCTGTAAGGTACAGAGCAGGAGGAGCAACATCAGAGGCAATCTGCGGGGCTGCTAGTCAAAGCAGCCGCCGTCAGCTCAGCAGTTTTCACCTTTAAAAAAAAAACCTTACCCTGAAGAGAAGTTCAGGGGAAACACATATTACAAGGGTTTTTCAGACACACAGACAACTAAGCTACGCCCTGGTGCTATTATAAATTACAAAACCAGAACACCTGCAACTGGCTCCTAAAACCTCCAAAACCTCTAAGAACATTTTATTCGTGTCCAATTGCCAACTTTGAGGAAAAAAAATGGATGAAATGTATGTCAAGGGTGGGAGAAAGCAGCTCAATGACTAAACTTATTTAAGTTTAAAGCAGTGTAAATAAGACTATTAATTTTGTTCCTACTCCTCATCTAATACTTCACGCGAGTTGCTTTCACTACACAATAAAACCAGACCACAAAATAATGCACACTGTAAGTGTGGGTTCTCCCAGAAATGTCCACTCGTTATTCAAATAACATACGCTTAATAGCAAGTTACTCATATGGATAAGTAGTACCACCAAAATAACAGTAAAGAAACAATTTTCAATGTCACTGCCATCTGGGCCTCTTTCTTATCTTCTAGCAATGAGAACAATGTAAACATTCAGCTGCATACACCAACTGATTACATTTTTTGAATTGCTTATTTATTTCTTTATTAACTACAGAATTGCTAAGTATTTGTGATACCCTCTTAAGCAGGAAAATAGTTTTCAGAGCAGGCAGAAAAATTTGTTAAAAAACTCTATTGATACTACCAGTTCACCACAATAGTAGAAGTCTATTTGCCAATTGAAAATAATGTCAAAAATATATTTCACTTTTTTTTTTTTTTAATACTTCACTTATGAAAATACCATGTTGCTACTGATTTCCATTTCTCGATGCCTACAGTGTCAGGTGGTACAGAGCTTGCTCAATAAAGGAAAAGCAGGAAGGGGTCCTGTACAACACGAGCAGCTGCTCCTGCCATCCTTCACACAATTAGTTGGAGACCCCACAAAAGAGTTGGGCTTAAGGGACTCCACTGCCAAGTGAAAGGGCGCTGTGGCAAAGCAGGGACAGAATCCACACCACAGCCCTCCAGAGCCCTGCAGGTCACAATGGTCTCTTCTGTCTCGTGTAACGTACTCACTGAAGTTTAGGAAATTGGTATGAAATGGTAAAAACAATTATTTCCTTCCACACTGCCTGCAATCTCTACATATACATCCTTTGCTTCATCTGGCAACCACTGAGTATGCCCAAAGCTCAAACACGGTCCGTGGACATTAAATACACTGCATTTTACCTCTAAGTCAAAGGCACCTTGGTATGCTGATTCAGACACTCCTGTTGACTACCTTAATGTGTACATACAAAAAAACACCCTCCCAATAACGTTTATACAGAACCGACCTACTCTTAAGCTTTCTTTCCTGTCTTGTATTTAAAAAAGCAACCGATCTGCTTTGGTAGAAGTACTGCACATTGCCAATGATGCCACAACAAATTAAAAATCTGCTACAGATTACCGTATTTACCCAAAGCCTGTGAATAAAAGCATCCACTATTAATGTTTTATAGCCCCTTTGAAAGCCAAGATGATTAACACCATTTCCTTTATCACTCACTTAGATAAAAGCCGTATCACAAGTTGATAAGCCAGGAAACGAGATTTTGAACTTACAGTCTAGTTCTGTGTACCTGCTTGCAACACGACCAGTAGCCAAGATTGTACCAACACGAAGACTGGGTCAAAGAGAAGGCCATGCCCCGATTTGCTTCAGGACTGAATGCAGGAGCTTGTTGCAGAGAAACATGTTATTTCAGAACCAAAACGGTGAGTATCATCATGCCTCCTCCATTCTGGGTCTACATTAGGATATATTTTATAGCTACCTTACAATGAAGTACTGGAACTGTAATTCACAAAAAAAAATTTAAGATATGAGACATACCTAAAGCAGCAAAGTCTCATAATTAGCCTCTACATTCACAGAACAACAGACATTTTACTATTCCCTTTAATACAACTCAACCAGACTGCATGATTCATTGCTTTGTATAAAGTCGCCTCAAATACTGTAAACATTTTTGTTCGTCTTTCCAACAACTCTCACACATCATAACAAGGACATTAACCAAAATATCAAGACTGAGTTCTGAACAAAAAAGTGGCTTCAGGTCACACCAAGGAAAGACTTCACATATATCCATTATGAAAGATTTTGTTTTCAAAGTGGTGTGTTTTCACTCATAAACGCAATTAGAACGAACACCTTCCTGTAAGGCTACATTGAACCAGTCAACGTTTCGATCTCTGACCAGTCCAGAGGTCTTGCAGAGAACCTGACTTGCAAACCTAAACTCTGTTTGCAGTAAGTACATGAAGAAATAGTATTTGTTTAATTAGAAAAGCCGGTACACACAAAGTCTGACCACACAGAAAATGGTGCCTTCTCCCACTCCTGTCTCAAGCATGTCTCCGCAGCCAGGAGCCCTCCTGACGGCTCTCAGAGCACAGGCAACGGCCACGGCTGGCACCACAGCAGAGGACAGCTGCAAGGGAAGTGACGCACACAAGCCAACACCAGGCTCTAGTTGACAAAATCTGCCACTCTGGAGAACCAGATATATTAATTATATGTATTTAGTAGAGCTTCAGTGACAAAAGCACATTGTTAAGAAGAGGCTTTGCAGGGAGCTTGTGTTTTACAGCATTTCACAGAGGCAGCAGGGACCATCATTCTAAGCATCCCTGCTCCGTTTCTTACAAACTATACTCTATTAATAAAAAGCAACCCTGAGAGTATAGGCAGATACCAATAGCATATTAACTGAATGATCTTTTGTACAGATTCCTGATATAGCACAAGGGAAATAAAACAAACATAGCTAAATAGTACAGGTTCCCTATGGGCATCAGGCTATTTAATCTCTTTTTTAATGACCCTATCATATTTATTCTGAAGTCTGAGGACGACAATCCTACCACAGGTGACTTGGTGCTGCCTTTAATTAACATGCCCGTGCCAGGTGTTCAGCCGAGCCCCGAAGAGCTTCCCCAGCTCCAGAAGCGGCACGCTGCTGTGGCTCCCTTCACAGCCACTTGCACCAAAGCCATCGCTTCTCCTCGCTCCGAAATGGCGTCTGCTACCATTTTAGAGCTCACACAGGAGTGAGAAAGAAACACTAATGCAAGTGAGTGACGTGATTTTTTTTTTTTTTTGGATACTCTCCAGAATGTAAAGGTTTCAAGGGCACAGGCAAAGCTTTCTTGGAATGGATAAATGGTAATTGATGTTGCAGCTGCAACCTTAGCTAGAGCTCATGGGATTTCAAACGTACTACAGCCTTAAAGTATTTATGACCAGAATATGATAATTAAATTATATGTTCTAAACTTTTACATTTATTACAGTGTGCCAGTAAAGCAGCCAAAAAGTCTTGCCTTCAAGGGTAGGACTTAATTTCTATATGAATCAATTTATACATATTTTCTAAAGTTTTTTTTTTTATACATATACAAATGTATTTATTACTTGTAATGTTCTTTCATTACTTCCTTAAATAAAGAGGCAGCAAAAAATAATACGACAGAAGCCAGTACCTTTATATTTAAATAAAACCTTTACATAAGAATATGGAATCAAATCATAACACACCATCCTAATTCTTTATGCTTAGCCGGATAACAAAATATGCATTTGATCTACATACAGTTTTACAGATGGTTGTGGATCATCTAAAAACTTTGTTTTCAAGAACTCAGTCTTGCAGAAACATCCAGCTTTATATGCATATGTATGCACTCTGCGTTTAGAAACTAAGAGGCAAGCAGGTGTGTCTGCAGAAGGAGACTGTAAGTTAGGAAGACTGCAAGACTAATATGCAGCAAGTAGAAGAAAGCTCAAAAATCTATTCGGAATTTGCTTTATAAAACTGTATTTTAAACACAATATGAAATTGTTCCTAGTCCCCTCAGTCTCTGAATGCAGAAGCACTGTTTCTGACCTTAACAGCCACAGAGAGATGTTTTACCTCTGTGACACTTCCTTGGAAGCAGTTCAGCAGTTTTCCAATATTAAAACGCCAAACCTTGCAAACAAACCAAAACCCAACGTACCCGCCAAAAACGTATCATCTTAACAGACGTCCTTTAATAGACTCATTTCATTCGCTGTAGGCTGAATTCAACAAGACAATGGAATTCTTGCACACAGATATTTTGTTATTAGACCAGACCAAGGAGCTTGACTCTGTCACAAAGTTTTACCTTATCCTATAATAGTCACAATATATCTGAAAAGTATTTCACTCACAATATATCTGAAAAGTATTTTACTCCTCAGTATAGCACCCTTATTGATGTCATACCAGAGGAATTGAACTGATAATATTAAACAGGACTTGTTCCATTAATGACCTCAGTATGAGCTATGTATATATTGCTCGGGTTTTCTTAATGGGAGCGCTTCTGTCAATCACAGGGCTGCAGTCACAAGCTGCCAGAGTGATGCTGCTAGGAAAAAAGGCAAGACATCTGGAAAGCTGACTGTAACATACATGGAAAAATATTAATGGTACTGTATGAAACGCAGTAAAAGACTGAACTAACTGCAAGAGTCACAGAACAGATAATACTTGCATAGGATCAAATTGATTCATAAAGCTATAAATAAATAAAGACTGGTCATTAGAAAGTTCATTTGTGCTACTTTGGAAGAAAAAAAAAAAAGACACTTTTGGTGCCAGTATAACCCTCTAACAGTAATCCTGACACCAATTTTACGAATGTGTATACACAGTCTTATTCAACACAGTCTGTGCTTTTAACAGCACTGCATAATTATTTTCTGCTTTGCTGAAAGAATAAACAACAAACACAAATGAATTAAAAACAAAACTTGAACTTTTCTGAGAAGGTAGGAAAGACGGAAATAGGGCAAGTGAACCAGAAAGGAATTTTTCTTCATTAATTCTTTCTACAGAACTTAAAGAAAGCTATTTAAAAGTAGAACCAATACTAAAAGAACGTCGGGACAGTAAATTCTTCATGGCATAAACTACGTTTCCTTGCCAGTCTGTATGAAGCATTACACAACATGTCTTTACTCTTGGCATAGGCTGTCAGGCTTTTTTGTCAACAAAAATAATACATTTACATGTGGACCAGTTTATTATGGAGTATTAACCAATGTGTTACATTCTGGGCTCTGCTTCAGTGAAAATATATGAAGAAGAGGGACGGGGATGCGTGCCAATTTTAGGTTTTGGCCCCATTCCATTTGATGTGGATCCAGGCTGACTTGGTTGACTGTTGAGTCATAGGTTGTTCGATTGACATTATTTTTGACTAGTTATTTGACTAGTTATTGTTCTTTAAACTTTGAACAGGAGTCCAGAAGCTCAAAAAAACCCCAGCGAAACAAACAAAACAAAAAAAAAAGAGCCAAAGTAGAGTTTAAGCAAGATTCTTGTGGAAGAAAAATGCTCTCCTTAAATGACATCTACGTTTAGCAGAGACAGCCAAAAAAAAAAAAAAACCATCTCACAATTAAAAAAAAAATTGTTATATTACAAAATATCTAAATATCTGTAACACACAATATGAGCTCCAGAATTACTGAAACTGTTCCAAGATATCACCATGCCCCTATTAACATAAAGATGGGAAGGAGAAGCAAACCTCTTCCTGTCCAAAAGATAAAATAAAAATAAAAATCAATGAGTAAATTGAGTACTATATTTTTAACAGGTATAACAATAACACTGTTTTACATTTAAAAAACACAGGTGGGTTTCATATAGTTGCGATCAGAAATGAACGTGTTATATAGATGCATTACATTTAACAATAGAAAACTTCAGTGAAGGCTGATTCCTCAGTTATTTTCAATATTCTTTCACTGCATTTTACCTCAATTTCAGATAGCAGATATCTTTTCAGTAGGATTTGATCCCCTTTTCCTTACAAAAGGAAATCCTTTTGTATACAAATTCAATGTTATATTCAGTTGTTTTCAGAAAACTGGCCCGCAGCTAAAGAAACAGGAAGAGGAAGAAGTTCAGCCTGTCTTTAGTAAGAGAAATGCAGTGCAGCACACGTCAAACGAGCATGAAGACAGACTGGCGTTGTTACAATAGCCGAGGAATGAGAGAATCAGCTCTGGTAACTCCCAAGAGCATGAAACACAAACAAGAAACATTAAACACATGGTATCTTGGGCACTCTGCTGGAAGACAAAAATACTTCGGATGACTTTCAGATCTTACTTACAGAGGAGGATGACTGTGAGATGTCCTTCACAGTGCTAAAGGCCACGGGTGAGGTTCAGAGCCAACACCGTACTAAGAACTGCATATGGTGCTAGCCCAGGTGTGTGGATCATGCTCCACACAGTTATGAGCAGTAACTTCACTTTAAAGGGTAAAGATCCTTGTTTTTTTTTTTTTTTTAAACACATTAGAGAGAGAACTGTAATTCTTATAGGAAAGATAAGGAACAAACTCAAAGATTGTTGTGACCCAAAAATCAGAAAGCTGCTGAAGGGCAAAGTGCCACGATGTCATGCTGCTAAGCTCGCAAGGGAAAGGCTTAGCCCTCCCTCTACGAACGCTGCCAAAAAGTTTTCTTGCGCATTTTAGGCTTAGTTTTTGATGCCTTTTACCCTTCATCTCCAGACCTGTGTGTAAGTACACGTGAGAGCTTAAAAGCAAGCAAACATGTCTAAAAGGTATTTTCCAAAGTCTTACAAGCTTTTTAATGCCTTTAATAAAATAATTTTATTTCATTTCAGCTGGCCTCTGACATCTTTGATACAAAAAAATACAGACAAAAGCACTCTTTCCCTCAGAAGAACAGAAAGAAATGTATGTGCTAAATTTGCTTATTGAAATAAAATCAGCCACCTAAACTTTTATAATATTTTCAGAAAGACAAGCAACAAGTACTACCATAGACTTGTAAGACGTGCATAACTATTGTATGCCACTTTCATGGCACTTTTAAGTAAGCTTTATTGGATTGTCTCGTAGAGTGCTATAATTACTTTCGTCAACACTGTTAAGCAATTACAGATATAATTTCTGCTATAGGATGCATACTCAGTAGGTTATTATCTGCTGTTATTTCCACTTGGCATCCATCTCACGCTCAGACTATCAAGATGTTTCACCACGTCTCTCCTGTTGCACACTCCTGGACTTCAAAAGCATTTCTCATCCCAGATTTTTTTTTTTTTTTTTTGCCAGTACTTTTAGGTCTTGCTTTCTGTCCCTCTCCTGGATTTCTCATCTTATTTTGTCCACATTCATATTATTTTATCCACATTCCTAACTCCTCTTCCTCTACCCCTCCCCTTCAGATGAAGGAAACTGTATTCCTTCCCCGTTTAACCTCACATGGTTTCCTGGCCACATTGTTCATCTCTGCCTCTTTGTGTATTTTCTCTTCCTGAGCAGCACTGGCGACTCCTCCCCATTTAAAGTCCATCTGTGAATTTCATTAACAGGCTGTTTACCTCGCTCACATAACTATCATGAAGGTGACCAGTAAATTAATCCTAGAGGCTGTACAGACCTATCTCCACACAACCTCTTTTCAGTGTCTTAAGGACAGCTCTATGCATTGATAATTTATTATTTCAAGTTTGAAATGGTGGGAACGCCAACATTCTTTTGGAAAATTATTAAAAACTTTCCTGGTGGGAAACTTTTTTTTTCCCCCTTTCCTGAATTTCAGCGTTAATTACAATTACATGCAGTCTTATAAAAGTCCTGATGACGACTACAAATCTTGTACGACACATTGCTACTTATCATTATCATTCAGTATCTTTCACTAACAATTCAGTCCCTCCAATTTGGTAGTAGAATTGGTCCTGATATCTCAAACAGAAAATTTTAACTGATTGTAATGAAGTACGGTCATTGTTCAAGACTTACTTCACGTAGCATGTATTTGCCAGACCAAAATCTGGCAAAGCCAAAGGCACAGGCTTGGGAGCAAAAAAGGAAGGTTTGTCTGCCAGTTCCTTCAAACATTTCTTTTACCTGCCAGATGAACAATCAATCAATCAACCCTTCCTTTTCAAAATATTTATGTAAAGCAAAGGGGGAAAAAAAAAAAAAAAAAAAGATACCCACGTCAACGAGACATCATTGAAAAGACCCTATTGTGGTACAACTTCCATTTATTTAAGCCCTGGCTTCATAATCAGCTTTTTCAGTAGCGAATACTACAGAAGCAAAATAAACTGGCACTAAAAGTCCCATGGTACAGAACCCATAAAAGTGCAGAGAGCTATACACACAGGAATGAGCCTTCTACTCCAGAAAATTTACTGTTATAGTTTTAGATAGCTGAGCACCCCTTCTAAGAAACAGTCCATGTACACACAAACATTTCCTGCTCTGATGGACAGTCTGGCAGCAGGCAGTGCCCTTCAAACAGTATATACTGATGCCCTTTTCCTAGGTAAAGTAAAACAAAGATGCATCAAGACCCTTGTGCTATGATCAGGAGCACTCCCTACAGCAAAGATCGAATTCCTTTCCTTATTAATGGCTGAAGTTTAGTACGGAAAAGAAACCAAAAGGAAACACCTGAAACTCAAGAAATTGTGTGCTTATCTGAAAATCACAATAACTACTTTCTTCCATAAAGGCAGTGTTCAAAACTTTAATTGTTTTAGCTGCTGCACCTCTTACTGCCGCTCAACATCAGTTGTGCAGGTCTGGCTGTGGTTTAAGCCAAGTCTGTAACTGAAACCTAAACATACAGACTATCAGTTTAATAAAGAAGAGATGCTGACATTCAGAAAGTCCTAATTTTTTAAAATAAGAATATGTAACAGTGCTTTTCTTTTATCTAGAACACTAAATTCTAACTTTAAATAAGCATTTCTCACAGGGGAGTAACGATAGCTTGTATTGCAACTGCACCTTCTGGACACGTGGATCAAATGGTCCTGCAAACGCCAACACTGAGAGATTCTTTCTCATACAAAAGCTTTTTAACCCTCGTTAAGCTTTTCTCAGGTTCACAGACAGCAATTAACTCAGTATCTAAACATCTTTACGACCCAGGAGGGTGGTTAACCTTTGCGTATTTTTAGACGGACATCGCAGCTGAAGAAGCGCACAAGCTTCAACACCCGCAAACAGAAGCAGGGTTCCAACGCCACGGGGCAAGCTGGGATCAGCCTGGTTCCTCCCTCCCGAATCCTCCGGAGCATTTCTCTTTCTTAATTCCGATTCTCAGTGGCCTCTGATGACATGTGATTACTGCGGAGCAGTAAATAACTGTACCGTCAAAGGCTTCCATTATTTCCAGATTGTGCTAAAATCTGTTAGACTAGTCTCAGAAGTAATGACCGCATCCCACATTTCTGTTCTATCACTTACTCGCATGTTTCGTCTGAGAAACATTAAACAAAGGTCAAATTGATAAACAAGAAAGTTTGCTGAGAGGAACAAACTGAACATGGGTAACACACTTAACTCTTTGTTTCAGTTAGCTCTTCTTAAGGCCTGTGCTTAGGCATGTGCTCTACGAGAGGTTCACTCCTACCAAATCCCTGACAGCGCACGCAGTGCCGCCACGCAATCAGGCGCTGGTTGGCAATCCCTGCTGCGCCCCTTCCTGCGATAAAAGGAGCCTTGCACATTTACAGAAGCATCCCACAGCACACAGAGGTTTTAGTTTTTACCTTGCCTAAGGAAGTTTCTTCAACCTTATATGTTAGTGACAATAATGGGATCCAGCTGAGAGAAATAAACCAGATGTTAGGAGTTAAAGTAATATCTGAATCCTGCAAAATGGATACAGTACTAATGTTCCAGGTGTCTCAAATTGCTCATTTGTAAGTGAGATGGAATCAACAAATTAACCGCTGCTACTGAAAAAAACAAACAAACAAAAAACAAACCAAAAAAAAAAAACATTAGAACACATCCTAGGAATAAAATTAAAAAATTAAATAAAAAAGGGTCAGATTTACAGTCCAAATTAATTCCACCTAACTTCAAGACTAAAGGAGGTATAATTTTAGAAGCACAGGTACAATGAACACTTATCTAGTCAACACAATGAAACACTTAACACCAAAGACTAATTCAAGGCCTTTTCTCTCCCATTGCCTAATGTGGGAAATTGAACTTCAGATAATTATGCTCCTAAATTTGAGACCTCAGCACACCTAAATTTTAGTGAGGTTAACCAAGGCCTGAATATAAATTATACACAAACCGATATGAAGGAATTATTTTCTTAAGTTTTATATTTGCCTAATTCCTTTTGCTCAATGCATCATCATTACATATAGCTCTTCCTACCTGTAATGTAGACCTTCCTGGTAACCCCTATTCTATTGTTCAAGAAATAAGAATCGACTCTCCAAGGTTTTCATCTATCATCATTTCCCAGGGGCTTCTAAAGCTGTGGACGCTGAGGACTCTCTAGTTCCACAGCAAAAATAAAGACAGCACCATAATATAATAATTGTCTTTAACTGGTAACACTAAAACAAACAAACAAAACTGGCTTCCATTATTTAAGCTACTTCTCTGTATTTTGGATGCTGTGATGTTTCAAGAAGCTTGGAAACTTCAACCCTTTTTCTACCGCAACAATCCACAGAGAAAAACCAAATGCAGCCAGAGGTCTGTAGTTTTAAATCGTGGTTGTAGATGGCCTGAGTGAGGCCAAGAACGGCTGATAAGCAGGCCAGCCTTTTCAAGGAGAGAAGGATAAGCGTTTCCCTGTACTGCTTATTCCTGCAATTTTAGTCACAAGTCTTGCACCATCTGGCATTTTTCCTTTAGCTCCACTTAAGAGCTTGCAATTGTGAGAACCTTTCTTTTCTGAGGGAAATCTGCACTGAGCTGAAAAACATATGCACTGAAGAGTTGAAAAAGCAAAGAAAGTACACTTGAGTATTTTTCAGCATCTCATGGTTATGTCGAGCCACAAACCAGGGCATCGGTAGCATTTTTAAGCTTTAAAAGTAAAATTGAAGTATTTTAAGTTCTTTGATGAAGGAGAAAACAAATCCCACAGCACTTCCTACCAGGAGGGCAGAGTCCAGCCCCGGCCGGAGCGTGCTGTGAGCAGCCCCCGGACCGGAGCGCGTGCGTATTCGCGTACACGCGCACAAACCCCGCACGGACACGCTGCTGGTGTCCAAACCTGAGGCATCCTGAGACTCTGATATGTTCAGGCGGGTGAACGCGCTGCCGAGACGACATAGTGCAGAGCCTGGCAGAGGACTAACTACAACAGCCTTAACTGCGTACACTGTGTGTGCTCATATTTAGCTTTGTACCTGAAATTCTTTCCCCAAAACCTCTAACGACATGGAATAAACTGTTCTTTACAGTTCTCATACTTCAGCACCAGTAGATTTCTTACCATAGCTGACAGTCGCTTGAGAGCATTGTAAAGTTAGAAATAATAGAATTCATTCCTTTCAGACAGACTTTTTCAGCTGAAATTTTTTTAATAAAGCCAACAACTAAAAAACATAATTATAGAAATATCGTAGGGAATGTCATTTACACAAACCAAGGCCTGTAAAAGACCAAAGAAACCACTAAGGGATCTTAAGTTGATCATGGAGACGGGAAACGGACTGGATATGCACTAAAATGTTGAAGTGTTAATATGGAACATTTATTAGGGAAAGCATTCAAAATAATCAAAAATAATTTCCATAAAGTGTTCTCTCTTTCAAAAGCAGCCTTTAAATTTCAGTCTTGAATTATGACATCAAAACAAAGTTTTCACACACAAGTTTAAAGGAGAGCTTCTTCCACATCCTTCTCGGGTAAAATAAGCATTTTACTTCACATTTATTTGAGGTAACTAGAAACTAAGAAGCCTCCTGTAACCAATCCTCAGTCCTACAGAAATCTACATTATTTTCATTTTCCAAAATACAGAATATTGGGTGTCTTCCTTAGACTCTTTAAAGCCTTGCAAGAAGCTCAGAAAATGTACCCATTTGTTAATATCTAGAATGTCTTTCCCTCGCCGTTGTTACTGGAACAAGTGCTGGCTGCATCAGCGTTCAGCCCTATTACGCCCAGGAAGGCAGAACAAGCCCAGTAGCTGCCAGAAGTGCAACTGCAATTACAAGACAGTATTACCTGGATGAAGATAGTCGTTCTTAAACAGATATACATTATGCAGATCACAAAAGAGATAAAATTAAGTTGGAAACAGGGTTCTATAGAAAATAAGTAAATTAACCACAATAATATTCACGTTGCTGTTTCAACTGTATTGCCAAGACACTCTGTGATCTCCTTTTGACCTCAAATTAAAGGCCAAGAACAGATTATATCTAAGACTGCCGTTTAAGAAACAATTACTGTAAATTCCTTGTAAAAGCAGATTTGCTTTAACATCCAAACGGTCAAAATTCCCTGGTGTATATACAACATTCGGTGAAAGGATGCCATCAAAGTTACCTGCACATACATTCATCCCAGACTGAAGAATCCATAAGCTGGAATGAATAATATAAACGCTGTGTTAGTGCCTTTGAAAGCATTCTTCTCTGTTCAAAGAGCCACAACCATGAACCTCAATCCACAGGCTGAAGTTTTCCTAGCAAAAGTATTTTCTTTAGGAATATGCAAGCATACTTTGAGCGGGGAAGGAAAGAGATGCAGGAGAAAGGAAGCAAGTTTCCTGGCAAATCTCTAGTATAATTACACACGCAAAAGGATCAATTACAGGCATTCATTCAGCCTGATTATTCTCCCACTTACAGCATAGACATTTAACTGAACATTACATAAATTAGATCACTTAAAGATTGGAAGAAATAAGAAGCTACACAAGTGCAAAATGCCAGGTTATTCTGGCCACATGTGTCCTGGCACCCAGAGTACTGTAACTTTTTGGGTATTCTTCCCCTACCTTGTAGTTCAAAACATGCTGGAAACACTGCTCTGGAAGGCAATTCTCAAAGCAGCGAGCTCTCAACTTCAGGCAGACTGAAGGCAGGCAGGCACGGCGACAGCCCAGAGGAGCTGGACACCAGAAACCGGCTGCCTCCCGCGCAGGACGAGCCCCCAGCGACGCACGTGTCTGCCACCTACAGAGGTCTGACAAGAGCCTGGGCACTGCGAGCATCTCCACGGGCTGGGTCAAGCACAGGCTCACAAACAGTGAATGGTTTAAGGAGGGAAAGAAAATGCACGTAGAGCTGCTGCACAGTTCCAAAAAAGATGAACCTCAAGACATGCCACTTCCTGATCCCCCAGCTGCAATGCTGCTTCTTAAAGACTTCTAAGCAAAGGTCAAAAGCTTCCTTCCAAAACGCCTTCGTCCTAATATCTGATTAGCTGTCCTATCTTTCCCTAATTTTAATACTTAGGCCAGGAAAGCTATTTAATTGGAGGAAAAACACTGTACTTTTGTATTTGAAAGGAAAGGAAACAACCAAGTAAAAAGGCAGTCTTCTGAGTCTGATTGCAAGTCACAAGTTTCAGGCCAGCTGGAGGCCAGCTGGCACGGAGCCTATTTACAGTAAGTTGTTTACTTGTCCAACCAGCTACAACTATAAAGAGTGAACCCATGAATCCCGAGAAGAACCATGTTTTCTGTTGAGAGAGAAAGGAAGAACAAAGCAGACAACGATCAAAATATTCACCACTGATAGCAACAGCTGACATGCTGCTTCTTTAAATAATACTACGTATCAAATATTGCCCTTCTGTATGTACCTTCCAATCTAATTAAATGTACAGTTGCATTTTGAAAACTGTAAAATATACTTGCATATAGTTACAGCAGATGCCTGCTGCTGACATAATGTAAACAAGTGTCAACGGGATGGGAACAAAGCGGAACAGAAGCCTTCAGCTGGAAGGGACCAAAGATCGTCTGGTCCAACTGCCTGACCACTTCAGGGCTAACCAAGAGTTAAAGCATATTATTAAGGGCACGTGAATTCCATCACGCCTATTCTGTCAACTGCAGACCTAGAAGCTGATCAGTTATCAAATGCGACAGCCTCAGCAAAGATCAGGGGAGGCATCAGCAGAGGGCACTCAGGCAGGTGCTGTCAGTCGCACCTCGCTCCGGCAAGGCATTGCTTATGACAAAGGGATGACTAGGGAAGATTGCGGCGACCAAAGCTGACTACATGCCTCAACACACAGAGACAGGTGTTTAGTCTAGAAGCAGAGGCTGCAGAGCAGTTTCAGTTCCGGCTCAATAGCAAAGGAGGCTCCGGAAGACATCCCCTCTGCGCCTGCACGCCCGCACTGGAGCCCAGGGCGCGACCCCACAACCGCGGGGCTGCTGCAGCGCGTGGCTCTCTGGCCACTTGGGATTTGTACCGGGACGTAAGGAAGAGAGAGGAAGTTGAATATGCAAAAGCTACGTTGTCTGAATGCTTGATGTAGCTCTAACTTTCTGAATTAATGACTGTCAGCACTTTTGAAAACCTAAGGTTGGTCTCCTGCAGCGAGAACTCACCTCACCTCACAAGGAACTCACAAGCTTGTAGGCCCAGCAAGAAGGAAATCATGCTTAACTCGTGTTTGTTTTGTGGCTTTTTTTTTTTTTTTTTTTTAATTACCAGCTTCTCTTTTTCTCCCCTTTCTCTTACTTTCTTTCCTCATTTCACCTTTCCATGCCCCTTCTCCTCCAAATCATTACATTTTGTCTTGATTAAAAAAATAAAAAAACTGATACATACCTGGCTCTTACCTCCTAACAATGTTTTTTCTCCATTATCTGTAATTCTACCAATATGTAAATTCAGATTAAAAAACACACATGGCCCACGCCAACCACACACTGCTCAGTTTTCAAAGACCTTCACCTTCTGAAGGTGAATGTAAGACAGGATTTATTAGAAACATGTTTATCTAGTTTTCATGAGTACATAAAAGAAGGTATAATTCATCTCAATTTCCATTTGTCTTTCTCAGCAGTATCAAGAAGATGAAAAAACAAAACCACAGTTAGCATTTAAATGACTGAATTAATCAACAGTAAAGAAATATAAAATATCACTGTCTGTACTGAAGAGCAATATGCTTTTGCATGTATACACACACATTTTTACATTTTTCTGCACATTTGTTTATTCATGTGAACTATTTTTATGTCAACAGCTTCCAGAAGCATTAAAAAAGACACAGACCAACTAAATAAAGTGACACTCCCATCTGAGGACAGCACGTATACACCGACTGATCTTGTCTTCATTGCATTTCCAGTAAGTAAAAACAGAAGTGGAGACTTGACTAAACCACAGATTCAAACCAAAAGGTGTCAATGGTAACAAGTGTTAGAAAATTATAATCAAATATTTGATTCAGATTTTGGGGATGTAGGCTGGTAACACCTATAACAACCCCCACCAAATGTCAACAGTTTCATGATACACATTTTTTTTTTTTAAAGTGCAATGCTGCAGGAGCATTAATAAAAACAGATGACAGACATCTGCTGAAGGAGGAAAGTGGTAACATTCCCCAGTTCACAATCATCCCACTCAGCAACATAAACTGAAAGTAACGGAGGCAAACTAACACAAGCACCTGCCACCGGAGAAGTCAAAAGGAATCCAAACGCCCAGACCCAGGGACAGCACTGTATAAAGAAGAATCCCAGGTAGTTCAGGGATGTGAGAAAGATAAACCAGCTCTTCCTTGAGCAACTGTTGTACAAATACTAATTGACTGAGCTCTAGAAATAAGAACAAGAGGTCAAAGCAATGGACGCAGGAGTGAAGCAACATCCAGCGAGGATGCTGCTCCCAGCCTCGTCTCACGGCCATGAGAAGTTCTTCAAAATACAAGCTGGAGAAGCTAACCATTCTCAGGGTAACAGCAATGTCTTCCAATGCAATGTCTAGTCACCAGCTCGTGTGTATTACTCAAGCTTTTCACATGATGTGTAAGGGTAAGGCAAAGCAATTAATACCTCGCATTATCTGCAGGATGACTCTTTTGGCTTAGGAAGAATTAGAAAAAATCCTCAGGAAAGAAAAGTGCGAAGGATTCCAAACCTCATTCCTTGAATATACATCAAAAACGTTTACTCACTAAAATTACAATTCTGGGAAAACCATTAAAGATTCATTATCATGGGAAACCGATAGAAGTGACACAAGTTACTTATATCAGGAGAATACATGAAGAGGTATTTGGCCAATCCTCTCTGGTTAGCGACGGGCAGAGACGACTCTCTGCGTCCCATGGCAATGGGCCTGCTTCTCACCTTCTTGACACCAATGACTCTGCACCTCCCATCCAAAAAGCAAACTGTTTCCCAATCAAACACAACTGTTAAAACATAAAAGATTACAAGCTCTTTCCAGATATCCAACTCTCTCACCTTAAAAAAAACAACAACTCAGATTTAATGCATCTTTGAAACCAGAAGTTTAGAAGTACCTGGAAGCACTGCTAACAAAGAAATAACAAGCAAAATCATGTTCTGTATGGAGGAGTGATTATAAATGTAAAAGTACTGAATTCTACCCTTTGCTATTAGAAAATATAAATAATATTATTGGGATGGCTAAAATACTGTTAATTTCTTTATTTTTTCTTGCATGACAATATGTGCTGTATTTCTAGAAAGTATTACCAAATATTACATTTAGATTTATGAAATTTGTATTTATTCCATTATTCTATTAAATTCATATTTATTCTACTACTATAAATGCATTGCAGTTAAGCTGCAGAAAAAGTGGTGATGTAAGCAAGCAGAATTTTAATTTTTGCAAAAATAGGGTCCTGACTGCTTTGGTTGTGCTTCTGCAGTAGGCAGCACAGAAATAAAAACATCTTCCAGCACTGCTACAGCAATCTGAAGTGTGTGTGAATGGGGAAACCGGGATAGCTAGGGAAAATTATTGAAAACAGATATGACAGAGTAAGCTATCTTTATAACAACCGATTTTAATTTCTTAGATGTCTTTGGAACTATGACTACCATATGAAAAAAATGAAGGACAGTTTTCAAGCATGTAGAAACTTCCCTAGGCAGCATTTTGAATAGCCCGCTTTACTATAATCACCTTTATTTATTTGTAATTGTAAGGATAAAATGAAGTATGAAAGCTAACACACAAGGGTGGATACACAAATGTGCACACACGCATGAATATACCATTATTAACAACAAGTTAAAGAAGTCTTGTGCAGGACGACTTGTTACCACCACCGTACATTTCCCCGATTCTTAACACTACCATATGTTGCATTCTCTTTGCTTGTAATTTTTTCCTCCATTTTGTCTGTTTAGCTTGTTGACTTTGGAGACTATTTCTTAATCACTGGAGGCAAACATCTGACACAAACACAGGTGTTCTGGTAAAAAATTTAAAAAATTACCACCCACCCCCTCAGGAAGAGGCAGTAGAGAAGAAACTAACGCAGCCCTGAGGCTGCGTGCACCAAGGCTTTATAAAGCAGCACAAGGCAGAGGTCATTCTCTTTATCCTTTCTGATAACACAAAACCTTACTTACTTTTTCGGCTGCTGTTGCACACCGAGCTGATGATTTCACAAAACCACCGGTGACAGCTCCAGAACCCGCTCCCTGAGCTGCAAGCTCCAAGCTCTGAATTACTGCCTTTTTTTTTTTTTTTTTTAAAAACAAGCAATGCATAGGTAATTTCCCCTAGATGCATGGTTCTACCTTTTCTCACTCCATTTTTAGAGAGGTCACTCTGTTTTAAGAGCGCTTTCCAGTGTGGCACTTGACTACCCAAAATAGCTCAGTATCAGCTAAGCCCAGAACCCTCCCCACGCACTCCCTTTTCAGGTCCCTTCTCAGCACTGACCCTAAGGGAACAAGACAGTTGATTTTTCATCCTGTAAAGCAACCACTAAATCCTTTGCTTCCTATTCTTTAACCAGTTCTCCAATCTATAAAAGGACCAGTCTTCCAATTCCATGACAACATGAGGTGTTTTTTTTTCTTTTTAAATAGCCTTTAGCAAGAAAACATGTCAAAGGCTTCAAAGAAAAAAAGAAAAAATCTATTCAAGTGAACTGGATTTCCCCTGTCCCACGCTCACTGACCACCTCAGACACCCAGTTCGTGGGATGAGCTGGTATTTTCCTCACAGGAGCAGTGAGGACTCCTTCCCCAGAGACCCACGTGCTCGGTGTCTGGACAGGTTGAGATCCTACTGCCCTGCCGAGGGCGGACGCCAGGCTCGCCAACCTCTCCAGATCCTCCCGCAGCCGCTGGGCACAGCAGCTGGGTTATGGGGAGAAGCCGCGGCTGCTGGCCGGCACTTCTGCAGATCCACATCTGAATTCCTTCAGGACGCCTGGGTGAATGCCACCCAGGCCCGGTGACTTATTAACCTCTCACGTATCACTCTGGTCAGACACCTCACGCGTATTTACCTCAGACTGAGCCGGCTCCTCAGCTGCCCGCGCGGAGTGGGCCCAGCGAGGAGGGAGGCCAGGCCTGCACTCGCCGCCCTGCCGGCTCCTCATCCGGCTTCGGACGTGCCGGCAGGGCTCACCCCCACTTCGAGCACATCCTGCAAGGCACTTTTCAAGCTCTTTTTTTTTTTCTTAATGCATCTCAATTTCCTTTTTATATTTCACCTCCCATTTTTTTATGGGATTTGTTCACCACACTTGGGCAAGCTTCTCCCTGTTTCAAAACACTGACTTTTTTTTGTTGTTTTGAACTACGTTCAGCTGCTTGGAGCTATCATTGCATCACTTTGCAATGCATTTCTGGTACATGATATTGTTAGCTGGTCTCTACGCTGTTCACAGGTTTGTAGATGTTGCTTCTTTAGGTTTTGGGAGGTTTTGTTTTTTAAACCAATCATCTCATTTACATACAGTTCCCTCTGTTACAATTGTCTGTACATGGGACTTGCTTGGCCTGCTCTCTCCATCAGCTGTACCCAGCTTCACGGTGCTGTAATGGGCACAACCAGCAACCTCTCCAGCTAGTTCCTAGCACTGCTCCAAACCAAGCCCCGAAACGCACCTTTTCTTGCTGCATCCCATACTGACTTTCAGTACATCTGACACAGCCTGCTCCAAACGGGGGCACGCGAGTTCCACTGAGGACAGTCTGATGCAGCTAGGGACAAAATACTGGGGGACTGGCTGTAAAACAGCTCTATCAGCCAGAAACTTGCCTGGAAATACGCACTAGACAACGTGTCTGAGGGCCCTCCCACAGCCTGTGGTGGGCTGTTAGCTTTGCAATCCCATAGATGTATTGAAATATTTTACCATTTAGTTACATCATGTTTCTCACCCCACCATGGCAAATCACCACAGCTAAACCACCACTGAGATTTTAAACACTCTCTAGAAAAAGCTACCTTACAATTGGCAGCCAGCAGACAGGCATCATTCAGCAAGTTACATGTTTAGACCAGATATCCCAAAGCACAAGCACTCTTACGTGGGACCCAGCCACCTTTTTATCTGTTTTTAAAGCTCTACAGATCTTTTTAATACACAACCAAACCCAAAAATCTTATCCCATCCTGCAGAAGAACATCATCCTGTGACAGTGGTTTCAATCAAAGAGAACAAGCACTGTGTAAGCAAGCACTGTAACTCTTTCAGATAACTTCTTCAAAGTCATTATTTCATCTTCTACTGCACCGATAAGGAGTTACGTGATCTTCATAAAAGCAGAATCATTACAAACAGATTTGAGTAAGAAAAGCACAAGTGAACAACAAACTTTGTTGAACTTACTTCCCTCCTTTAATATAGAACCTAGAAAGAGACACTGATCCAAAAAAGAAACTCAAGTTTGTTCTTAAAGAACAGACCAAAAGAATATGCATCTCCCTCAAGACACTAGCAGTAACTGTTCGGGAAATAAACATTTCTCTGATTGTGGAAACAGGATCTTTTAGACCTTTTTGATGAAAAATGGCATTACAGTTTGCCATCTATTTCTATCAAGTTTTAGGGCTTCCCTCGTTAGGTACGTGTTCTGTTTCATTTTTTAATTAGGATGGCAGTTAAGATGTCCGTATCTTGAAACATGCTGCACACAGGAAGGCAGAGTTAGTAACACTTATCCTTGGAAAGATTCAAAGAGCTGAATGTTGCATTTCCTTTATAGCTCTTCCTCAGTTTATAGACTTAGGTCAACTAGGAATAGAAACTTAAGTCACTTCCTCCCTCCTTAATAGTATGCTGTGCAAGTTAACCATATAGTTTTTCTCTGAAAGTTGGAACAAAGTAAGCCGCATAAACAAGTGCACTATTAACAATATTCCAACCTTGTGATTGTTATTTAATAAAATATCAAATGTCCCAACCTTTAACACGTTAAAAGAGTCTTCGAAGTGATAAAATAGGTCCAAGCTCACTTGACAAACCAGTTGCTCTTGTCTGAAAGTAGTCAGATACCTAGTATGACTAAGAATGTAATCTTGCAAGCATCCTAATATTAACTGCTCACTTAAAAAAGAAAAAAAAAGAAAAAAATAATTGCATGCTTTGCTACTCGAAATAAGAATCTCTGAACAGGGAGATTTTTACAATGTTTGCATTTTATACCAGAAGTTTTAGCACTGAATTTCACTTTTATTAAATCACGCACATAAGGTGCAAATAAGCTGGCATTTCATTTGAACAAACTTGTCTTCTCTAACTATGGAAAGCTAATTCATTATAGAACTTGTTAGATTGGTTTTATTAAAATTGAAGGTGTCAGAATAGCTTCCTTGTCAGTGTAGAAAATGGCAGATGTGTGGGGCTTAGCAGAAATACGTGTTCAGGAAGGGCAGAATTCATTAAAGTATATAGAAATCAACATCAAGGAACTTCACAACAGACCAGGAATCAGATTTAAAAATGATTACTTCCCACAGAAATCAATGGGGCCAAATGACCTCTATGAAGCCTGGTCTGGACGGTAACAAAATAGAATAGGTTAGAGAAAATGCTTTTTCCGAAAGATGCTAGCATTGAAGTAGCAGCTCTTTTGTCTACAGACAGCACCAAGGCAGACTGTATGTGATATAGAATCTTTTCATGTTCATTTTTCTTTTAAGCCTTAAGCTTATCAGGATCATTTAGCCAAAGCAAACAACACAAAATGCATTAAAAGTCCTCCCTTCCCTCCAAAAAGGGATTACATAATTTACAAAATAAATTGGCGAAAAATATATATTATCATTCTTTACAAATTGAATTTTAGTCTCTGTTTGGAAATCTGAGTACGGTAGTAAAAGCAAGCTTACTTAATTTATTTTCAAGCGAGTACAACTTATGACCTTCCACTTTTTCTATAATATTTTATTCCATTTTGAACTACTCTTTTCATAGCAAGCGTCTCTTCAATACAATAATTTACCATATTCATAAGACCTAATCCTGCTGAGCTAAATGAAAACACAGTAATGGCTCTTTCTGACATCAAAATAAATAACTAGAAAATGGTGCAACCCTTCAACATCATCATAGTTCTTTCGTGAGGAATCTACCAGAGCTGGTCATTGAAATAAACAACTGAAAACAGCTCAATAAAAATAATTCACTAATATCTCTTTGGAGCTTCCTTATCAATATATCTTACAATATTTTTAAAGTTAAAATTTGATAACAGAACAGTTTCTTGCATTCATGAGAAAACTTTTATACAGAGGTGAATGTTTCTAATGGCACTTACAGTTAAAAAAAAGCAAACTTAAGGTAGTTTAGAAGCATGCAATATATTTCTCCCCTCCCCCGTCGGTTATTTGCTTATGCACTTGTGGTGCTCGCACTACCTGGTTTCCACGAACTGCTGATCCCTGCCTTCAAAACTGGCTCCCTGCCCCAGCCTCCCGATGACTCATGTGCCTGCTCAGCCTTGCCGCGCGTCTCCCCAGCTCCCCTTCTCCCACAGCCGCCAGCAGTGGCCTGCGAGTCCTGCCCTCCCGGCACAGCGGGCGGTGGGACCCGCGCGGCACGTCTCACCGAAGGAACTCCAGCTGCGGCAGCCTCATCGAGACGTCTGTCTGATCACGGCTTGGGTGCTGCAGGAAAGTGTCGGGAGGAGGCAGCGAGCAGCTGAAACAGATTTGTAGTAGCATGGAAATCCCTAGAAACCTTGGAAAGAATCTCGCTGAATACCTGAGCCAAAGGTTTTCTCAAGAAAACCCTAACAACACAGAAACCCCAAAAGGTAAGGTGTAGATTTTTTTTAATACGTATAAAAAACAGGTTTCAGAAAGCCATCTCCAATAAACCTGACAAAAACAGTATTTGAAGTCTGTTAAATTACAGGTTTAAAGAATTTGTTTTGGGAGGGGGAGTATTTACATTTCTGAATGAACAAACTCTCCTAAAAAGAGTAGCCAGAATTTCCCATTACTCAAATATTTCCATTTTTAAGACAGCACCATATATATTTTCTCAGACGAAAGAATTATTAGATTGGTGCATTTGGAACCTGAACTTACTGCAAACTAATATGAGGTAACCGTGAAGTTAAAAACAAAAAGAAAATTCTTCTAGGTGGTTACAGAGCAATGTAACATAGATGCAGATAGACTAGATAAAGATTCGAGATCCAAGGAGATTGAATTAGCTCAATATAACTCTCACCGTTAACCTATGTAGTTTTAGCCTTGTGAGCCTCACTAGAAGCGGGGCTTTAGCATGAACAGAAAGAGCAGAAACCTGATTATTTCGGTATATTTAAAGACGGGAGGCAGCACAAAAGCAAGCAGCAGGTAAGTGTCAGTAGCATAGCCAAGGAAGGGCAAGAGTAAGTCAACTCTTTTGCAAAGAATTTTGAAGAAGTGCACACAGATGTAAAGTTAGCCCAGGTGACGTTCTGCAGTTACAAGTTTAATTATTTAGTTTCTATAAGCACAATAACCCCTTTTGCAGAGCACTGCCTGATCACTGAATATTTTCATTTTCGTTTCTGCAGGAAGTTTGAAATACTATGAAAATCACAATTCCAAAAGATGGAACTGAGAGAAAAATATTAATATCAACTACAGGGAGAAATTAATGCCATCAACACATTTGATTGTCTATTTTTCCACCGCTTGCAGCAACGCCATGAAGCTTGGTAGACTCTTCAAGCAAGTGAAAACCGAGGTTCTGAACTGTCTTGATATTTTCTTGTGGTTTACATTTATTAGTAAGACAGCATAATACAAAAGGGAGGGTCAGATGATCCATAAGTTCTTCTCCAACCCCACCATTTATCCCGCATCCTCCCTTGAAGATTTCAGTTCTTTCATTTCAGATTCGTACCTCTCCCCTGCCCCAGCACAATCACACCCCATAGCCATTGACTTCTTCATGGTTCAAAAAACAAAAAAAACAAAACAGTAATCATAAACAAAGGGAAGTAAATAATTTAATTCAACCAACTTGAAAAGGCAAAATTTTCACTGCCAAAGCACAGCTTAGAGTCACAGCTTTAGAATCAAAGCTATTAGATCTTTGGTACACCACTTTTCATTTATGGTTCAAGGCATAATAGATTTCACCCAGCTCACTGCTCACCTGCTGATTTAATCTTCATTTTAAGTACAGTGTTTCCCACTGATATATATATAAAAGACCCATTTATAAGGAATTCTATCATTCAGAAAGAATCTGAAATGGTCATTCCATATGCAGTCTGCTATTATTTCACTAAATATTTATTATCTTACTGAAATTCCATATTCCTTCACTCATCTTTGGCATCTAAAAGCTTTTCTGGATACCAAATTCAGGATCCCCAATTTTTAAAAGCATTTTTAAGTGTCTATTCTCAGTTAAGGCTGTTTTTCATAAAATATTTTATATTGACTTATATTGTAATCTACTTCATGTTTTAAGATAACCAAGACGCAGAGTTCTTTTTTAAAAGTCAAATTATAAATATAAGTACATCAACTTTATACTGGGATGATGCAATTCATTTTGGAGAAATTCATAGCTAGCACAAGATTAACAGAAAATCAACAGGCAGAACAAACCATCAAAGAACCTGGCAGCAAAAGTAACCCAAGAAATACTACAGGACAGAAAAGCGGAGCCAGGCAATATGCAAACTGAAATCAGGATATCGAACTATACAGCGTGCAATTATATGTTTTGTTTTGTTTTTTAAATTCACATGTATGAACTGCATTCTTGCATAACAAATCCACACATGTGCATGCAGCATATGCATGCTTTCAGCTCTCATTTGTTAAAAAGACTGAGCCAATGGCTTTAAAAAGATATTGCTTCAGAAAGCTAACAGAAAACTGTAAAAAAGTGAGAAAAAATGTGAGGAAAAAAGTACATGGGTACACAGAGATACTTAATGTGCCCAATGAGTAGACGTGATTTAAAATACATTGTTAACAATTTACATCTTATGATGGCATAAAAAGCTCCTAAACCCAGAAAAACTCCGCATCTCATTCATGACAACACATTACAGATGTATTCATACACACCTCGTATTTATGCGATACGCGAGAGCACTTGTTTACCGCACAGCCCTTCACTCGGAAGGCATTAATTTGACTGCCAGCCTCCTCCAAAGCCGTACTATGCATCCTTCCCTCTGCAAGCATCAGTGACTGAATTAAAGATAGTTAAAAACTGCTTAGGAGAGCAGTATAGAAGCAGGCTGCAACACAGACTATCAAAGTACAGCAACATACTGAATTTAATTTGCCATGACAAACAACACAAGCGCGACTCTGACTTTTACGGAGATGCTCTACCGTGAAGTAGTTGGCATCTGTACTGTTTAACATGTTCTACCAGCATCCTTCTGGCAACAGTTCCTCTTCTACAGAAATTTGTACTGGAACAGTAACAGACCATATTACCATGCTATTAGACATTATCACACATACAAACCAGGCTGTGTCAAGCAGGTTCTTCAAGCAACAACAAAAATAAACTGCATCAGCTGCTCTTTTCTGTCACAGATACCAAACTCCCAACTAATGAGAGAACGCTACACCGAAGAGCAACCCTTTTGAAGCTTGCAAGAAAAGTCATGAAGAACCCCAGAACTTCAGGTTTGTACTCTCAAAAGCAGCTTATGATGGCACGCGAAGGCTCAGAAAACTCCAAGCTGCGCTAACACTGCAAGCAAGGCCAGGAGCCCAAAGCACCAAGCGCTTCCCGAATGCCCAGCCGAGAGAGACAAGAATGAACGCAGACCTCGCGCCTGCTGGGAGCGCCATATAAAGGCTGGAGGATTCTGATGAAAGACCAAAAATTCACTTGCGACACGCTTTACAAAATCCCGAACCAGACACGACGTCTGCCTGCCCCCCGGCCCCACCAGAACGCGGGTGTGCACAGGGAAGCCAAGCTCCGCACGCTGCTGAACAGAGAGCTCACCGCGTTCCAGACCCCTCCACGCGTGCTCCCAGGAAGCAGAAGCATGCATGCAAATACTGAGAGGAAGGTACACACACAGAAAAAACAACTCCTTCCCCCAACATCCCCTGCCAAAAAAGAAAGTTTCTAATATAATACAAGAGTGAAGTCCATGACACAGCTAGACATGAACTTTTAGTTCAGGAGAACTACAGGACTTTTCCCAGTTTTCTTGAGAGGCTGATAACTAAAGAGGCAGATCTCAGATCCTCCAGAGCAAATAAATAAATAAATAAATAAATAAATAAATAAATAAATAAATCCAGGAAGCTATCAAATCACTTCCACTATCTACTTATTCAAATAAGCTACATAGTTCAGTGATACTTGATTATTAACTTATACCTGATAGCACAACGAGCTTCCCAAATTTCACAGGTAGTATTCTATGAGGCAGACTTCTGTGAACCGATTTTTTTTTTAAAGAAAACTAGAATCCTGAGCATTACTTACTTAGAACTTGTTATGAAAACAAAAGTAACCAGAAATCTGAACTATCTGAATAAAGGAAAGCAAATTGTGCTCTGCTGCTAAGAAGTTTCATGTTAAATCTTGTGTGACCATGATGCATAAATACGACCACAATCTCCAGCTGTTTTCTGACACACAGAGTAACCGTACAAATTATTACAAATTGTAAGAAGAACATACCACTGTAAAAATCCCCTGTGGAACTCAGTTTCTTCACTAAATAACACTAGCACTGAAGTCGATTCAAGAAAGACATTATTATTATTTTGGAACTCCTTCCCCAAACACAGTTTTGCCTTTGAGATTTCAGGAGAATTGAGACCTTTGAACAAAAAGTAGAACTTGCATATAATATTGCATCTCCACAAAACATTGCAGCAGCTCGTTGGACATTAATTTTTAAAGTGCATCAGGATTATAACTTTCTAGGAAGACTTAACATGGGGTAAGAATCCATAGGTACAGATGGAATTGTGTTTTAATTATAACAAATTGATACAGACTGTACTAAGAATGCAGTTGGCTGGTACAGAAATGCACTCTGCAAGATGTCAAGATAGATCTGAAGAGCACCGCTTCCTCCAGAAATTCACACAATTGTAGTGATTATTGATTTAAGGAACCATTAATATTACACCCTACGTGATATCCTGGATAAGCAACACCACATCCTGGAATCTAAACTTAATTCCCACTTCCAAGAGCCGCAAGGAAAGCTGACACGGCAGCATTACAGAACTCGGCCCCGTGTGCTGCCCAGCACCACCAGCACCCTGTGGTGCCACCCACGTGGTGCCCGCGCGGCAAACCCCACGGCGCAGGCCGCCAAAACAGAAGGACACACTTCTGTCGCAGTACAAGCATGTTGCACGGGACGCAGTACAGAGCTGTAACACACGAAGACACCGTTTCAGCCAGGAGAAGCATTCTGGTAGAAAGTTTCTCAGTAGAGTTAGCATCAGCTGAATCAGCTGCGGGCACAGGAAGCATGTCCAAAACACAACACCTTCTTCACAGCGAGGATGAGGTAAGAAGAAAAACCTCCGGGAGACAGCAATTGTACTAAATTGTGCTCCCAACCCAACACGCTGCTTCTGGAAGGACAATTACTCACCCCTCACTAACTGCAGGAACGCAAGATGACGGACTCGTTGTGCCAGGGACCGCCTGCGCCTTCCCCTCTCGTAGCCCCGCGGAAAGGCAGCAGGAGCAGCCTCCAGCCGCCTCCACCGGCAGGGACACCAAGGCCGACCGCCCATGCCGCTGAGCGCCCGTGCTGTGCCCAAACCCGCACCCGGTCCCGGGCGCGCTGTGTCGGCTCCACCGCAGGCGAGCAGCAAAGCCGCGGTCACAGTTTCGCTCACCCTCGCGTATGGGCAGAGCACTGTAATTGTTTCATTTAATTTCTGTCCTAAGGGTATCTGAAGCTAGGTGGCACGAAGTCAGCGACAAGACAACGAGCTGAAAGGAATTACTGTAGTTCTGTGTGTGTGTGAACTATTGCAGCTGTATTGGTTCCCTTCTATCCCATGGGGATCGGGCTATCAACTGACAGCATCTTCTCATTATTTCCAGAATCCAGCATACTGAACAGGATTAACTCCTGGTCTGTGAGTGTCTTGGTTATTTAAGCAAATGTTGTATTATAAATGTATTTCACACTGTAGTGAATCAGTCAGAAAACCCGTCATGAGAACACCACATAATCTGTGTAAGTAATGATGCAATGACTTAACACTTCAGCAAATTATAAGATTAAATTCATGTATACTGACAGTGTCTGGGAGACAAAGACTATAAAAAGCAAAGAGCTTAACACAACAAACTCTCTGGATCTGTTGTACAAAGTACTGTACAGTAAAATATTCATCCCAGCAACTACCTGGCTCCACACCTAACTGTTCTTAGAGACACAGAAACAAATAAGTTATTTTATATATGCATTTTAAAGTTCATTTCTGTATGCCAGAGACTACACACAACCGGATATTTTAATGACACAAAAACAAGGTAATTGTAACTACAGCTCTGTAAAGCTCTTTGGTTGAAAACAGGATTTCATTGATACATTTTTTTTTATCACAACAACGATGACATTGGAACTGTTTGCAGAACACAAATTATGTTATACCAGCACATCAGCAGCACAATATGTGCTTAGCCTTAACGTACCAAAAAAATAAAAAAAAAAGTAGATGCAATTAAATCTAGCAATATTCCCCAAACAAGGGTTTTCTGAGGAGAAAAGTTACTACCAAGAAACATATGTTCATTTTCTCCCAGGCCAATTTCTGAGTGCCGAGCGCTCGCTCTCCTCTCATAAGGCTCATAGCTAAGCCACTGATCATAACATCCAACGATGCGAGAAAGGATGCTACTCTGGTAAGATTTAACACGGCGCCCTAAAAAACTGCTCTAAATCACATTTCAGAATAATGCGCCAGCACTGGATCTTTCATTTGATCCAAGAATCGTTCTGAAAAGACCCAAACGTCACAGATTACCAAAAAAACAAACTAACAAAAAAACCACCAAAAAGTAATAGCTTCTTTTTATGACCAGCATACAATAAGTAAGAGGCTAACGGAATTAAAAGATGATCTCTCACTTTATTGAGCTTTGCACATCAATAAAGAAGAACAGCTGAAGAAGCATGGCTAAAATGTTTGCAACCAACACATCTGCGGATTCAACATCATCCCCAACACAGTTTACTCTCGCTGCGTAAAGCAGTGATCTTTAACACAGTAAACAGATGATGCAGGACTTGGGTAATGCGTGTATTTCACATTTATGAGAAGATTCATCAGTAACTGGTTTAAACGATAGCTTTGCTTTTACTGCCAGCATTTGAGTACAATGGGGTTGAATTACTATTTAAGATGGATAAAAAATAAACATGCAACGGGCAACAAAAAAACTTTTTTTTTTTTGGTAAGGTAGAACTGGGCTTAAAATCAAGGTCATTATAGGGGCCATAAAATAGTAGAAATTAACAATATGGGTTGGACTTACAAAAACCTACTCAGCTATCGACTAGCTGCATGGATCATTTAAAATGGGAAAAAGCAGACTACATCTTACATGACCTATCGTTTACCTAGCTACCTTGATTTTCATAGCGCCTTTTATCACATGCTCAGAACACTCCTGATTCATTCCTTTCTGCCAAAATAATTAACCTTTTTGTTGTGCACTTCCAAAACTCAAAAACCAAGTACAGGTTTACATTAAGCTGACAAATCACCACACAGACTATTGAAACCCTGAGCAACCCCTCCAAAATAACGAGTCTGGGTTTTATGTCAAAATAAAATGATTAAGACGGACATGCTCCGGTATGTGCCATACGTTAAATACTGCTGAGTCAGACAACGCTTAAAGCACTGTGCTTGGCCGTGCCAAGCCACCGGCCTTGGCCCAAAGCCAAGCCGAAACAATGAGGTAAGACAAACGGACAACTGACCTTTGCCATTTCTAGCAAGTGATCGCTGTTTTCCCCTTCCTTCGAGTAAAATGTCCGAGTCCGAAGCGGATCCCAGCTAAGCAGTCATGAAGGAAAGGCAACTCTTGCTGGAAGCAGCGCTGCTGACTGCGGCCAACCAGCACAACTCCCCCCCTTAAGATTCTCCTCCTCTTCCATGGCTTCTCATAGCTCTTGCCCTTCCTTAAACCTCCTTAATGATCCTTATCCCCCACAAGCTGGAGCACTAGGAACGATTTCAAATGTAATACTAGAAGCCGTAACGCTGCCAATGGGGCCCGGTTTTTGTAAATTCTGGCTGTAGGCTATGAACAAAAAAAAAAATAAAAAAAATCTGCGCTGCTGCATGGCTTCTCGTCCCAACTCCCTCCCAACAAGCCACATCTCCAGGAAGCCAGAGGGATAAGAAGGCTGAGTGGTAGACGCATTAAATCCATTACTGCGCAGTTCTGCGAGCGTGTGGTGCTAAAATCATTTCCTTGAAATTTAACAAATTTCACTGGCATTTGTGAAGTAAATCACCAATAATATCAGGTTAGAGACAGATACCATCAAAACCTCAAATTCTTTAGCGAAGCATTTACCAAAACCTTGCAGCTTTACTCCTCTTTCAGAGGCTGACCCACTTCTTCTATTAAAGAAACTCTAAGGCAAACTCCCTCACTCAGCCTACTTTTCCCCTTTTCCCCTGTCCGCCGTTCCCCTAACTTGTTGCGCTCCGACTGACCCACAGCTTCCTCGCTCAGGAGAGAGCTCGCCAAAGCCACGCCGGGATGGAGCTGGCCCTGAGCCTCTTCTGCTGCCCAGGGCGCTCAGCGCTAGCTGCCGAAGCGCTGCGCCGCGGCTCCAGGTTTGCCCACCCGCATGAGCACTGGAAGACGTCCTACGACCCTGCAGCACAGACGGCAATTTAATGGCCTTTGCCGCTTCATTCATTTTGAACAGATTTCTTAAGTTTGTATTCTGCACGTTAGCTGCATTAACTTCAGAATATTTTCTGCTGCTCATAGTAAAATTGATCGGTTTTCTCAGCCCTGATTATCACGTATCTCATTAGAGACAGCACACTGTTATCCTTAGGAAAAAAAAAAAAAAAAATCACTCAAACTGCATGACAAATTCAAGACTGCGTCTCTATAAAGAGATATTACATACTTTCCATTAAAATGGTAAGACTAAATACTACATGAACACCAGAACAGAACTGTAGCTTTTCATCCCATACATTTAGTATATAATTAACATGTTTTGAACAGTAAAATAAGACCACCAGCACTAGGAAATATTTCCTATCGGAAATTGAAAGTTTAGCGATCCCAGCCTTCATCTCACAGAATCAGTACCTTAAAGAAAAAAATCAAAACAACCCCCCAAAAAACAACCAGAGGAACCTCGCAAGACAGTTCTTTGTTTCTGGAACAAATGGTATGTGTGCCAATTTTGTTAAGTCTTCCATATGATAAATAAACAAATCTACAATACATCAACTTAAATTAACCCAGCTTAGACCAAATATTTCTAAGTTTAGGAAGAAAGAATTCCTGTTTCAAACTCCGGGATTCACTAGCATCTCAAAGTCATTTTAAAAAGAAGATGGGGTTGCCTCTATCTTAAGGAAAAAAAAAAAGCAAAAGCAAACAATGTTGGTTTTAGAATTGGACTTGTACTTTTAATATATTAAAAAAAATCACTGGGAGGTAAGAATAGCTTCCATAAACTCTGAAAATAAAGCATTTTTAAGCAAAACTCAACTAGAGCCACCTCAAATTTTTTACGCATTCCTAAAATTAAGAAAAAATTCCATTACTTTAAATAAGGCAAAAGAAAGTATTAAAATATAAAACAATCTTGCAAGAAGCTAAAACTTGCAGAACAACGCTGTTACTACACAGCGGCTGAGGCAGACTTTTGCCCACAACGCTTAAGATGCTTCTTCTCCTACAACAGGAGCTGCACCGTGGGTTTCTGCTAGCTCTCGATAGCACGCCTGCTATCAGTGCCTAGTCAGTTCCAATAAAAACATACTAAGCACACTCCCCAAAATTGCTTCATAAAAGCAACGATAACATCTAGCACTGCTGTCCTTTTTACTCTAGGATCAGATATATTCTGTACACATTAGTAGCTTGAGTGGGTTTTTCATCACAACATTATCAGAAACAAAGCATGTAAAACTGGCGTTTATGAAATTCCCCAAAAGCCTGACATTTATGTGCAAACCATTCAAATGCGAATGCACTCGGTTCTAACTAAATAGTTCTGTAAAATAAAAACAACGCGTGAACTTTACAAAAATTCTCAGAAGTGCAGTTTCCATTATCTGCGTAGGATCTGCTCTGAAATTAAACTTCCAACCCCAGAAATAGTTCTTCGTGCTTTGACACAGATTTTGAAATGATCGCCATTAAAGATACACATGTATATAGGAAAAAAATAACACACACAAAAAACATAAAACCAATGAAAAACAACATGGAAGTTGGACTGGTTATGCAAAAGGTAAGTACAAAGGATTTCTACTCTGTCAAAATAAATAAGGCACATTCAATATTCACATGTCAAAATGGAATTTCTCCACAAATCCCGATTTTCCCTTTCTGGTTTCCTTCTATTACAATTTGCTTTAAACACATCACCAAAGAAAAACATGTCTCCTCTACAAAAATCAAAAACTACTGAAGAAATTTAGAACGAAAGCAAGTTAAAAGTTGTCTTCCTGGAACGAACCAGGAATCCTCATACATCTCATTTCAACCGTGGGAAACCAGAGCTAGCAATGTGCAAGTAGACGGGCAGTAAACACTCTGGGGATCAATTGCCAGTGGGACAATAAAAAAAGAAAATTAAAACAGATACTTCATTAAAAGCCTACAATTACTGGTTTTGTACATTTGGACTTCACGAGCCATTTTCTAATACGCCACTGAAACACACCAAATAACTCTTCCTCAATCGAGACCGAACACTGTGCTTGTGCAAGGCTATGTTAAACACAGAATAGCCAAGAAAAACACCCAAATAGGCGTTCATACTGAAATCAGAACCTGTCCTCTGACGGCGAGAGGAGACACAAACAGCTACCCATTGAGAAAGCTGCCACTGTTGTGTTTACTCCAGAAAGGCACAGGAAAGGTATTTTACTTGAATCTCTTTGCTACTGAATTCGTTGTAGAAAACACTACTACAAAGTCACTTAAAATACATACTCCCCCGATCCCCTAGAAAACCCTCCTCCCAGAAAGCCACCTATAAGCAAGCCCTCCTCCAGTTCCAGTTAAGAGTTAAATTTCAGGTATGTTTAAATCTTACTGCAAATATTCTTATCTTTTTCAATGCAGTTATTAAACGAACTGCTGAGTATTTCCTACTTGGAATCTTCTTGTCCATGTAAGGTAAATTCAATACCAAGCTAAGCTAAAACTCTACTTCAGCTTAAATGTAATTCTAGAAATTTACCCAGCAACCAAGTTATTTTTGTGCTTAACATTTAAGTAACACTCGGGGAAAAAAAAACACCACAGTGATTGATCCTCTAACCCCTGAGAATGAAGTAGCTTTTGTATACACTTAAATACTTCTCTCTATACTGCCTTGTGTATGGATCCTTCCACCACATACTCAATTTTCTTTCTAGGACACATTTTAGATTTTTTTTTTTTTTTTTAAAGCCTGTCAGCTCCCCTCCTCGTTTCTTCCCTTTCACACCCACAGTTGAGTACCTGGTTAAAGTTACTACCGAACAACGTAATAACTATACATCAGTGATGCCTGATTAGACAGCTGTACACAACAAATGAGAAAGTGATGACCGACTTGGAAGGAAAAAAAAAAGCCAGCTTGCATGCAGTTGTGCTAAACATACTTGTAATATTTTAATAAAGAGAAACAAAAACTGATTACCTTGAATAGCCATTAGAGAAAGCAGGTCTGCCAGAAAGGCTGAGCGTTCCCAAAGGAGCTAAAGTCTCATCCCCTGATCCCTGGCACCTATTCCAATTTTCTGAACCGGCAGGAAGAGATGGAATGATATTAAAAATTGGTTTCTGATCCTGCTGCTGAGAGAGCGATGCAGTATTTAAATCATAGTGATACATCTGTCCCCCAGAGGTACTGACACCATGGATAGATATGGCAGAGACTTTAGTACCCAGCAGATTAGACCCAGAGAAATTTGCCTGACAATAAATTGGGCCCATGTTTTCTTGCTTTATGCCAGGAGTACAGAGTTCAATGAAGTCTTCCTTTTCCGTTTTCACTTGAGGCATTGGCATTTTGGAACTGGGTAAAAGGTCACCACGGTCATTAATTTTAGGTTTAGTGTCAGACAAAATAGGAGGCTTGCAGTCTTCCCCCAAATTTCCTTCCAGGAGAAACGCATCGTCTGCGGATATAGGGGACAGCAAGCCACCGTCATCTAGCAATGGGTCAAGCCTCCATGGGCTCCCATTTGGCTCTTTGCCAGGCGATACTGGTGGCAATTCTAAGTCCTGGAGAATATCCAGGGTGCTTTGGTCTTCAGAGAACAACTTCAAGTTGCCACCATTAGAGCCAACCTGGCTTTGGACTGACGCTCCTGACTCCAAGGGGACGCTGCGGCCAGCCATGCCTGGGAAATCCGGCTCCAGCGGCACCTCAGAAGATACTGCTCCCTTTGCGTCCTCTGCCAGGCTCGAGGACTTGTTCAAGCTTGCAATACTTTCTTCCAGGAGCCTGAAGTCCGTTTCTCCAGAAGAGATGCCAATTTGGCCCTGCTGCGAAAATCCAAGGTCATTTCCCATCACTTTTGCATCTGTTTCACCCATATACAGTCCCATGGAGAGCGACACTGCCTTGGAGAGGTCTGGCTGAGGCACATTGTTTACTAATCCTTTTGAGAAATCAGCCAGAGCAGGTTGCTGATTGGAATCCGACTGAGAAGACACAGGGAGAGGAGATGTAGATACAGGGGCTTGTACAGTAGCTCCACCCCTGAAGGGTGGATGAAAGTCCATCACAATCCCTCCTTTGGTACTGATGAGCGCATTTTTCCTTGTTTCGTCTTGATCTGACGAGTTAAGCAATTCTTTGGAATCCATTACTTTAACATTAGCTGTAAAAAGATCACAAGCATTCAAAATTAGCACACCAAGGATATTTTAATAACAGAATAAAAATAAGTCTAAATCATTAGCCTGGTGAACCTGGTTTAACTACTTCGAGAATGAAAGCACAGCAAATCAAGTTACGAACTGACGTGTGCCACATCTTTCCCCAAACCTACTGCTCTTTTTTGATTGTTTGCTTTGTTTTTATAGCTGAGTGGTAACAAGAAATTTTATTTTTTTAAAGCTTTGCTAAACCCGGATGAAGAGGTAAGTCTGCCTGCGTACAACTCAGAATCGGACTACAACGTACGACATCCTTCTGAACACACTCGAGCTCTACTATCCATCTTAGCAAGCGAGGAAGTGTACGAACTGTTGAAGTACTCGATCCACAAGCTTCAGAAGGTAACTTTCCCTAGTTTTTAAACACATCTTAAGCAGGGAAGGAGAGAAGGTATTTACCACTTTTATGAGCCAGTTTCCCCTCTCCCTGCACGTTCAGATGCATCACTCACAGCAGGCAGCCGAAACCTCCCAAAGCTAGCTCTCAGACCCAGTAGCTACCAGCCAGCCAAAATCTAAATGGTTTGCTATTGTCCAGTAGCTACGCAACCTCTACACCTCAGAACACTTTGCCTAAGTTCAGCTCAAAATGCAACTTGTGAATCTTGAAATAAAGTCAATGCGATTCTGTAAATAAATCTTACATTTATAAATAAAAAACAACCAAAAATAAAGTAGAAATTTTATTAGCTTCAAAAACTTTAAAAGCTCGTGGCTATTCTCCAAACACATCTAACACTGAAAATAAACCTCATCAGTTTCATCTGTTTGTATTTACTATATTTATTTTCAGCACAGAGTATAAATATTTGGAGAATAACCGTAAATTCTTATGCAAACTTTCTATACTGCTTGTCTGTTGCCTAAAACTAACTGCAAACAGCCAACATGATCAGCTCACGCTGCCTCCGAACCTTTAAAGGGAGGCAATGCAGAAGTTAGAGCCTGGCCACCCATCAGAATTATCTATTAAACAAGGCGACAGAGGAGCGTGCACAACAAGTTTACAGTCGTCTTAATTATAAACCCGTCGACTCTGCGGCCCACTTTCTTCAGACTGCTGATGAAAGCTCGTGCTTTTTGTATGCCAAAGTTAAGACTGCAATCAACAAAAAGTCTCCATGTGTAAAAATTTTAAGGTGGCCCCAGCTGCAGTCTGCCTGGGCGAAAACTTCCCCAGTGGAAGAAGCTCAACACAAAAACCCTTCTTAATCCTTCGGTATCATTTCGCATAACCCTCAAGTAGGTCTGCACGGAGAATCTCTTACCCTTGTTTTCCGAAATGTAAAATCTCCTAAATCATGCCTAACGAAAGGGCACGCCACTCTCCTGACAGCTGCCTCCGAGTCCGAAACCAAAACAGAACGTGCAAAATGGAAACACGGCAGCCTGCACCGGCCTCTCGAAATTTCAAGGATTACAAACAACACGAAAATATTACACGGCCATTTAAGGGGGAAACCACAACAGTAACTGAAAAATAAATATACACATCTCTATATAACCGGTGTGCTTTGGTTCTGTTTGTGTTTACATGAAGGGGAAGAAAACCGAAGTTACTCCGTTTGACAGTTTCCCCAATGTCAAAAAAGCAGCAACCCATCCAGAGTAGGAAACGTGTCAAAAACGAAATGCAAGAGTCTACCGACCGGAGGAAAAAAAGCCGCAAATACTTAAAACTGCTGGATTACAATGAATTCTCCTCTGCAAAGTATAGTTTTCAGAGAAATGTGTCGAGACCTGTTGAGCTGTCTCCCTGGCACACCCACTTCTGCAAAATAAGACCAGCCCATTACTGCAAGGCTCCGCTCCAGGCTCCGCGCTCCCCCTCCTCTTTCCTC
>VXAA01003004.1:448638-522757 GCA_013399115.1 Anseranas semipalmata | reverse complement strand
CCCTCCGCGGAGCCGACCGCGGGTGTCGTCCCGGGCCCGGGCCGCGGCCGCGCAGCGCTCACCTGTGCCAAGCCGGGCGCCCTGCGGGGCGGCGGGGGGAAGCTGTGGGGTGCCGCCGGGGGCCACATCCCGCTTCCCACCGCCGGAGAGCAAAGCGGGGGGTAACCGGGCGGGGGGCGCCCAGAAGGACGGCAAAAAGTCATTGGAAAGGCGCCTTCGAGGTTAAAAAGTCGTTCCTGGTGGGTAGCTCTAGATGCGAGTAGAGGCTGGGATGGAAGGCTTGAGCCCAAGTCCGTGGAAATTGGATGAGATGAAAGCCCACAAAGTAGCTGAGGGAAAGAGCGGAGATGCCAAGGGGACAGAGAGAGAAAGCAACATTTGTCCCGTTGCAAGCACTGAAAGCATAGAGCTTTTCATCGAGAAGTGTGCCTCAGCTTCACAAATCACGGTAGCATTTCACTGAGACTAACAGATTTTGAATAAGTTTAAAATAAGAAACAACTGAGTATTCAACTGATCTGAAGCTGAATTAGATGCAGAGGCATCAGAAGGATGAAGCACTGGTGGTGTAACATCCACAAGGGTTCAGTCTGCTCACTGTTGGGACAATCCTGTTTCACCAGTCACTCATTCGTGACAGATTCCTGGACAAGAAAAGACCAGAAATTGTCACTGGGGAAGCAGTCCAGGAGTTAAAAATATCAATGAAATAAAACAGCAAAGTAGAAAATTCTGCTGCCGTGGAGAAAGCTGAGAGGGAGCAGGTTGCCATTTCAGGGGAGAACAAGTGATCCTCGTATTTTTGGCTTTCCCTTGAACTGACAGAAATTTATGTGATGGGGGCAAGGAGAAATGGTCCTTGTCCTCTTACGAGAGTATCGATTGTTCTGATTTGGGACTATTAAATGAACTTGGAGATGATGACCAGATAACGCTTGTACTAGAACTGCATTGACAAGCAGTTAGTATCTAGACATAGTTAGTATTGTACCTGATAAATTACTTTATGGAATACAAGTTACATCATTGAAATAGTTTTTTTGTCTTTCCAGCTGTTTAAATCCAGATTTGGGTATTCTTCTACCAGGAAGGGAAAGAAAAGGCCAAGCAAAAGAACAGTTTTAAAAGTACAATTACTCTGCCCTTATTTATTTTAATTAATGAGGTTTTTTTTATGCCACATTGACTTTGGGAAGATACTGATTTACATTTAAATATGCAAAATGAATGCATGCTGTGTTAGCCTTTTGATCATTTATGTTGGACATATGAAAAATGGTTCTGAAAATCTAGATATTCCTCTGCAATCCCCCTTAATCTAATGGGTTTTTGAAAGGCGTATTTAAAATAGCATTCAAAACTGACTCTTAACTTTCTGTAGTCTCAGGGAACTTGTTTACCAAAGCTGTTTATTTCTAAGATATTTAGATGAAACATCTGTTTATACACACACTCAGAAGCTTGATTAAAATTGTTTTTGCATGGTAATGAGTAGGACATTCCTTCTCTAATGAATAATTCCGTATCTTAATATCATCTTTTATCCAAAAGGACATGATTTTAGTTTGCTAAACAGAACTTATCTACCAGCATCACACAGTGACATTGTACAACAGTGAGCGAAGAGCATCCCACAGGCTTTTCATGAAGGGAATGCTGAGGCAGACCAGAGTGCGATATATGCAGAAATGGAATTTGGTCAGGGTAGAATGATTTACATTCTTACTCTCATGAAGGATGTTTTTTACTTGTTGGTAAGCGCAGCAGCGTTCGTTACAAGGTCATCCCTGGTAAAACTCACAGTAAACTGTCTGGCTGCAGTCACGTTTAAATACAAAGTTGGATTTGTTCATTGTCTTCCCTTTGCAACTACAGATAATTCTGACTTTTAAATTTGTTCCCTTTTAAATATCTTGTATGGAATTGAGCAGATGAAAAACCTCAGGTATTTTCTGCTTCTAGTACATAAAGCTGGGAAGAGAACATTACCGATTCTCACTTCTTTTAGCTACAAGTGCTGCTGCAAGAGAGCTAGCGCAAAGCCTGCAGAATCGTGCACAGCAGTGACAGGAATGACACCGCTACAGCCTGCTCACCTGGCTCTGGCCACAGCTTTCTGGCCTCATGCGAGTAATGCTATGTGGCTGAACAACCTGAACATACCTTCTCCTTTTGTTTTCCTTCAGACAGAAAAGCTCCCTTAGATACTCCTACATTGTAAAAACTAACATGTAAAACCATTTTCCAGTAGAAACATGACACCCTGTACATAACAACTTAAAAATGCATTCTATGATGATAGTCAGTTAGATAAAACCCATCTTTGTTAGTACTAGTCCTCTTATTCTAAATATACAAGTTATGCAATACAACAATCATTATAAAAATACTGTGGCTATTTTACAAATGAATAGTTAATTAACTAACGAGTTCAAATAAATAAAAAGTTTTTCCATCCGTCTCAGAATATTAATTGTGTATGTATTAATATTCTATGTAAAGAACAAAATATATTTGGAAAACAGAGGGAATAATTATTTCCAAGCTAAGAAATTTTAATTTGAGGAAGAACTAGTAAGTATGTAGAAAAAAAACAGGATCAAAAAAAGGATTGAAATGTAGTTTCTGTTACCGCATTGTATTGACAATAAAAATTTTGGCTGTAAATCAGTGTATAATTTTGAAAGAGACTTTGAGCAATAGGGCTGCAAGTCTGGTGAGCATCCAGCTTACCCGGTAGTTCTGTGGAGCCACAGGAAGAGAATAGTGGTATGAATTGTCAAATAATAGATTTTTAAAAGATATAAATGACTGTACATTCCTACGCTACAATATAATAATATTGCTAAGATAATGACTCGCAACCTTAACAAACACTAAGCATAGACATTAAAATATATATCAAACTGTAGACCATTATTAAACATTAAAACATAATTATAACTCTTATGAAAGAGATCAAGCAATTCATGGAAACCAAGAACCAACTTCAGATCTGCGTACAGCATTCCAAACCAAATGTCAGAAAGAAACATCTGAAGCACTGAAGAGAGCTGCCTTGGCTGTCTGATGCAGGCATAAATCTGTCTGAGGGTTAGTATGGACCGTGCAGAGAACCCTAAGACAAGGAGATGATGCCACGTGACTTTAAAGTGAGCTTGCAAAACGTAACCCATGAGAAGCATATAGGTGAAAAACTGGTCTGGAGTCACATGGAAAAAAATTAACCCACTCTAAACTCAAGGAAACAACTTTAAAATGATCATACAGAAGTAAGTTTAAAATATGGGGAAATTTCTTCAGTTATGAACTGCTGACAAGCCCAATAGGAATAGAGCTGACACATGGGTCCCGGCTGGCAAACATATATAGGCCACTGAGGATCGGTACTAAATCATTTTTAGTGCCAGAAGCAGTCTAGAAAAAAAAAAAAAAGATTGAAGTTTTTTCCAGATGAAGTGATGTGCTCATGAAATACAATAGCAGCAACTTTCTCTGTAACCTTCAAGAAAATAGTGTCTGAAGTGGTGCTAGCAATTAATGGAGATCAAGTTCAATTGGTTGGATCTACTTTACATTGGCAGCACAGAGAAGTTTGCATGCTAAGTGATTGATTTGCCAGTATTTCAGTTAAAGTACTGAAATGGACACAAATGATGTCTTTGATCTCTGAAGCAATCAATAAAGATAAGCTAAAGTTAAAACAGATGCTGAAGAACAAGAGCTACATATCAAAGGCATGGGAGAATGGAAGGAATTTGGTCAAACCACGGACATGGTAGCACCAGTGACCGAAACTCACATTAATGAAATAAGATCTTACTAAATAAATATTATTTCCTAGATACCAGAAATTAGTATCTCTGGAAATATTTAGAAAATATTTTGCAAAATAGTTGGAAATAGATGATTATTCAGAATCATACAGAATAAAGAATTTGCACTTTTGTAATAAGTGCTATGTGAAGTCCACAAATAACAAATCATAAACTCCTTAACCTTGCTTGAAACTACCAAAAATAAAGGTTGCATTGCCTTTTCCTATGAAATGCTGATTCTGTATCTGTGCATCTGACAGCTCATGCAAAGCCACGATTTTATAGGAAGACCTTTTCCTCCCTTTGCAATCTGTTGTCTCTACAGAAAGGCAGTGACATGCCCAGTATCTCATGCTCTTCACAAATGCAGACCCTTTGAGATCTTGCTTGTCTCATAAGGAGGTCAGTTTTGTTTCCTATCAGCGTGTAAGTAATGTTGTTTAGTTCTTGAATATACATCAAAGTCATTCAGCCAGTGACTGCAGTCTGTCAATAGTTTCCCAGCTAAGCCAGAAAGGAAAAAACCACGCTCCCCAGCTGCAGTTTCCACAGGCAGAGGAGCACGTTTCCTTACAAATGGGCAATGAGCAGCACCCTCATGACTGCACATTTATTTGTCTGAATGGACTCCTGGGTCCAAACTCAATCTAAGTATGCATTTGCTATTAACTTTAGTAGGTCACAGACTGAGGCACAGAGGGTCTGTGCCGTGCCTTCCTTCATCCTCTGCAGGTTAATAACTCATTGTATTTTTTCTACTTTCTGTGTGTTTTTTCCCGTCTTTATTCCCTGTGCTGGTCCTTATTCTGTTCTGCTGTACCGCTATATTTTATGCTTTGATTTCCCATCAGGTCCTTCACTTCTACATGAACCACTGTTTTAGCTCTTCCACTGTGCCATTCGGGGATCCTTCCTTTCACATGTGTAGGTCTGCTCCATCAGGATCCCTTTCTCCTCCCCTTCTCTCCCAAGCACTCGGAGAACAGAAGCTTCCCCCTTGCTCCTCCCAGGGCCAGACTCGGATGTGTCCCACCCCAGACCACAGTCAGCTTCCACCTCCACTGGCATTAATGGAGATGTCTTGGGGCACGGGGCTCTGCCAGCTTCTCAAGGCGTGCGTTAGCACACCCTAGCTGTGATTAGGGTCAGGCTAGCAAGCGTGTTGACCTGCTAATTGGGAAGAGCGGACAGTAAAAGGCTGCATGTGTACTGTCGATTGCAATGTAGTGGTATTAAGCATTCAATTCTGAGAAGTGTACAACTTTAACCAGGAAGATGAAGTCTGTTGGCCCTTCTTAGGTTTGTGCCTGAACAGAGCAAAATCATAAAAGGAAAGAGAAAAGAGCACAGCGTAAAACTTTGTGCATAACTACAATGAAACTGAATTCACGGCAAAAGCCTAAATGAAACACACCTCCAAGCTCATCATCAGCATGCACTGAAGAAAACTGAAGCCTGTATCCAACTGATAAAGCCCTGCACAGGGTTAAATCTCTTTCTGGCACGATCTGATATCAACTTGTTCTAGTTCCGTCAGCAGAGCTCGGACCTCGGTGTTTACTGAAGCCGTACGAACAACCCAAGTGCTGAATCCCCCTGCCCCTGGGTTGATACCGACGACACATTGAGGGCTGCTTTCTTCTGCAGCTGTTTTGTGTAGAAATGAAATTTCCACTGCAAGTGGAAATTCATCTGAGAAGGTTACGGTCTTACTGAGCCTTCCTGAATGCTAGGACATGGATCCATAACAAATGGTTGAAATACTAAAATGCTGCAACCAACAGACGATAGAAACACTGTTCAGAAATTGGGGGAGAATTAATTGGGTTAATTGAGGAGGAGGAGCACTTTGAGACAGGCATTAGGGGTGAAGTCATATGTAAGTGCACACAAATAACTTTGTTGTTTTTAAGTTTTGCCGAAACATCTGGCAACAACATGCAAGGAAGAGGAAACTTTTGTTTTATGCATCAAGACCTCTCTATGAAGAAAAGAAAACTTTAGCTAATTACAGGATGCCTGCAAGAAAAGAACCACCTTTTATTTCCACCAATATTTTTTCCTGCAGCACAATGCCTGGTAAAAATCAGTAGCAAGTGACAGAGATTCCAGTGGTGCCTGGGATACGCGGCGCTACCACTGCCCCTCATCCGACGCACAGGAAGGTTGTGTGGGCTCTTCATGCGATGGAAGCAGAGCTGCTGCTCTGTACGGCACGGAACGTCTGGGCACAGAAATTTGCACACTCGTTGTGTGCTTGTAGTCCCACAGGGCAAAAATACCGACAAAAGGGCAGCAGGGAGTGCTGATGGGAACGTTCCTTGCTACTGCCTGAACGCCGGAGGCAGTCAATACCTTGCTCTGCCGTGCTGGCGCATGTAGTGCCTCGCGTAGCACAGAAACCAGTGTGGGAGCTCCCTGTGCTGCTGTGGAGTCTTCCTGGCTCAACTGTAGTTTCGTACAGGTAGGAATTACCTAGAGAGGTAGATCTTACTGCGGGATGAAGGCCTGACCTTGCTCATTGGTCTTGTGAGAGGTCCACGAATTGCCACATATGAAGAGTTAGTCAAGTGCAAGTGATAAAAAAAATAGGATTTGATTTTCCCTTTATGTGCTCCTATTGGAGACTGGAATGCTTTAGTAGTAATGTTGCTATAAAAGGGCAAATTTACTCATAATTCCAAAGCAGCCAGGGTACTAACATGCTGAGAGTCTGAGCGAATACATAAGTGCATTACCATGTAATTCTGACACAGCAGATACATTGCAGGAGTACAGAACACAGTAGGTGACACTTGTTTTGTTTTAAAGCAAGTCATACCTTCCCATGTTAGTAATTACAAATCATGTTCTATAAATGTAGGGATTGTCAGCAGTAAAACAGAATTATGTACAACTGGGTTTAGTAATGAAAAGAAATTCAGGATTTGAGACTGTGCAAATTTTAAGCTCAGACTCACACATAAAATATATAAGTAAAGGTATAAGCAAAAGAGAAGTGTTAGCACTAAAAATGTTTTATGAAATGGCAGATACCTTTTAAAACATCTGTCTTTACTGCAAGAGATATGACACCTCTTTAAATTGAAAACATAATTCCAATTTCTGCCACTTTTAGTACCGCAGATGGGCACAAATTTAGAGTCTGATCCAAGCCCAGGAGCCAGTGGGGAGGAATCTGTGAATTGCAGTACCTGCTACATATGAAGAAAATTGTTAAATCTTTTCTTAAATATCACACACCTGACATGGAGGAATTCATAGGAAATTAAGTAAAGAGATGGGACATGAAAATTATTTTTTTTTTTCTTCAAACAAGAAAACAACACAGTATGAATGAATTTGGTGCAAGGTCTTGATCTTTTAACTACTTCTAGAAAAAGTGTTCATAGATGTCTGTCCTTATCTTTCATGTTCCATCTTACTTATTCCCTGATTTTATTGTTATGGTATTTGCAGGAGTATAACTTTTAAAGGACTTCAGTTTTAAACAGGCTTCTTCTGTGATGTTGGGAGATTAATAAAAAAGCTAAAGATATTTGCTTGGTAAGATTATACTTGGCATCAGTCTAACATCACAGCAATCGGTGCCAAAATTGCAGTTCCAGAAATAAAGATAAATGAAAAGAAAATCACATTGTCTCATATTTAGAAGTAAAATAAGTTTAAGGACAACCTGAATGTTAGGGTAATGCAACACCCTTTAAAAAGGTGTTTATTTTGCCACAAAAGTTTCCACATCACCGGGAGCTCTGAGCCCCTGGCTCGTACGGTGGATCCCAAACCCGTCAGGAAAACAAACGGACAACTCCATCACAAAGTGTCATATAAAATACTTTAAAGAATAGTGCCTCTCCTGCTTTTTATTCTGCGATGGCCTGAAACCAGCCACCTCCAGTCCTTCTTTGCCCCCCCAGGCATGTGACAGTGGAGGAGGCTGTGTGATATAACGGATACCTTGGCTTGCAGCTTGTGGTTTGCGACGAGTTACACAGCTGTGCTTTGGCTCACTCTGGGCACCTGTTTTTTTACTTTAGGTTTTATCAGAGGTTGTGGAGACACTGGCACGCTTGCAGGCCTGCTCTCACCTATGAGCGGGTGTTGCCTCACCAGCACGTTGCGAAGTTCACGTAGGCAGATGGATGCTTCCAGCACCAGCGAAACTGGGGCGCACACGGGAACGCAGCGGCTGGACTGGAGCAGACCCAGCAGCTGCCGAGCCTGGAAGCCCGTCTCTGAAAGCAGCCCGCGGCGGCAGCAAACGCCTGCAGGAAGAGCGCGAGGCCACCGTTCGGCAGGCACTTCTGCGGGCATCAGCTGGCTCCGATGCCAGCAGCCCTCGGCTGCGCTCTGCCCACAGTGCCGAGCGCTCGTTTTCAGCCAGGCGGCCACCGAGCAGCGCAGTGGCACGAGGGAGGTTCGGGGCGGGAAGGGCCGGCGCCAGGCAGCTGGGCCATTTCCCGGCGCTGCCGAAGCCCCAAGGCCAGCGGGCGCCAGCGCTGCCGCTGGGGAAGCCCAGCCCCGGGCAGTGGGGGGATGCCGGGGGGCTGCAGGCTGGGGCAGTGACACGGGCGCGTTTCTCCTTCTTCGTGTCTCTTTTTAGAATTGTTGTACTTTGTACTTTGTACTGTTGTACTTTGTACTTTGGTATCTATTGCGTGTTGCAGCACAGCTTAATTACATGCTGGGTGAAACAACTGCTTCCTTTTGTTTCTTTTAAGCTGCAGTTTAATGCTACTGACTCTTGTCAGAGAGATAATTGTTGCCTATCCTCCTGATAGATCTTAGTTCTCTTATCTTGCAGACCTCCCTCTGCCACCCCTCATCTCATCTGAGGTTTCCCTTCTTTCCAGACTCTCAGCAGCTGTTCCCTTGCTTTAATTGTAATTCTTGACCTCTTCCATACCTTCCTTAGTTTGAACATACACTTGCTGCGATGGGCAACCAGAAGTGCATCCAACGTACGAGATACAGTAACGCAGGGATGTTCTCTGCTTTGTTCTCTCCTCCTTCCATCACAATTCCTAACTTGCCAGTTTCCTGTTCCTGACAGCCAGCAGTGAGTTTAAGTTTCCACAGCACTATGTATCTCTGGGAACTCTTTTTTCCTGGGTGGCAATACCTAATTTACAGCTTGTTGCACACATCCATATACATTTCTTCCTGCATTTTGCATTTCCTTGTGTCTATTACTTGTAATTTACTGGCAGTAAATTCAGCCCGCTATTCTTATCACCTAGTCACTCATTATGGTCACTCATTATAGTCACACTCCTGCAGCTCTTTTCAGATAGATTTTGGTTTTGCGACTTTGAATAATTTACCATCACCAGCCAACTTTGTCACCTCCTGCCACCTCCTCCTCTTTTCCAAGCCATTTATGAATACCTTGAATGGCACAGGTCTTGTACAGATCCCTGTGGGACTCCGCTAATAATCTCTTTTTGCTTTGAAATAATCTATTTCTGCCTACCTCTTGCTTCTATATTTTAACCACTTTTTGACCCTTTAGAGAATCTTCTCATTTCCCCTTGATAGCTCAGTTTCTCTGACATGAATGCTGTACTGAAGTAGCAAGAAGTAGAGAGTAGAGGAATGAATCAGACCTTTTCTTAAAAAAAGCAGCAAAAATGAAAATGGTTGGCCCAATTCTGCTGGATGGAAGGGTGAAGGCTTCACCTGGCTGAAGCCAGAGTCACTTCCAGGAAATGACCAGAGCCATGCTGAGACGAGCAAGAGCCTGACATCCCTGCACACAAATGGCAGCAATCCTCAGCTGGCTACACAGGGAGAACAGGAGGGTTTGGCCAAGCAGATTTGCTTGCAGGATTAAAACTCCCAAATTTGCAAACTTCTCTGCAGGAATGTATTAGTGAAAGTATTTGGGTTAGAAACACAGCTATAGGATTTGACTCTCCTGATCAATGCAAAACTTTCTAGAAAATATATCTCCTTTGAAAAGAAAGTTTTTCTCTGTTTTTCAGGTATCATGTGAAACTACTCGTTAGTGTGCAGGTAATAGCCAGACACACCCCTTCTGTCACAACAGACGAGCTTATGTGATGGTAAAAGTTCTGCAAACGCAGTGATTTATGAGCCTTACCACAGATGAAGAGAACCTGAGGCTTACTACTAGCTACGAATTATTATAAACACTTCTGGCACAGAGCTGGTGAGCGTGCCAATGCCTCCTACGCGTTCCAAGCAGAGCTGGTGCAGCTCCCAACCCACCTGCAGCCCGGCAGCGCCGGCTCTGCACTTCCCTCATTTCGGGGTGCTGAGGCCCACTGGGTGCTCTGAAGGATCACAGAGAAAGCCATCTATGTTGTCATCGGTCCGTGAGAGGTGATCAGATGCAAACCAAACGGTTACATCCCTTGTTTTCTTGCGGTGCTCTTGCGTGGGCTCGTCAGCTAGCAGCCCTGCCATGCCACCTGCGTCTGCGGGCACACGGAGCACTCAGAGTGCTCTCAGCGTGCGTTTGGCTTGTCTGGGAGGGAAATGCTAACTGCCTTATGGTTCTGATCAGGGCCAGTTGGGATGTGACAAATTTCTGGAGTGCAAAGTAAAACAAACCAGAGAGTGAATAACAACAGAGAGAAGAATAAAAACAAAACAAAATCAAAATGGATACAACTGAACATGCTTTCAAATGAGAGCTTCCAGAAGATTGCAGGACAGTAGGATCAAAGTATGGCATAACTATCAAACTGTTTTCTTAAACCTAAACACACTTGGCCCTTGCAACACGCTATTATTAGATACAGATTGTGCATATGTGTGTAGGAGGAGCTTGGGCTGCTCCTGCAGCTGCGCTGAGCCCCGCAGGACTGCACAGCAGTTTCATACAGTCGGTTGTGGCCCGGCCGGCGGAGCTGCAGCCACAGGAACTGCTGCAGGGGGCAGCGGAGCCTGGTGCCCTCCTCCCCGGGACCAGGTCACCGGAGAGCGGCTGGAGCCGTGCGAGACCAAGCGCTACGGGGAAGTGGGAATGGAAAGAGAGAATGAGCAGCATAGGAGAGTGCTACCGAGTGGACACGTGGCTGAGAAATATTGAGCCCCTGCTCTCCCAAGCTGCTCCTTTCGGAGATGTGGAGGCGTGGGGTGGGATCAGCAGCAGCTGAGCAGCAGCAGTCCCAGGGGCAGCGCGGGTCCGGCCCTCCACCACAGCAACCAGCAGTCCAGGGAAGGAGAGGGGGAGAACTTTGCCCCCTGCCTTTTCCCGACAGACGTAGGACCCAAGAACCGCCCTGTTGGTCACACGTCTTCATCACAGAAGTTAAACGTTGGAGGAATACGCTGCATAGTTAAGGCTGAAGTGAAGAGGCCTGGTGCCTCAGCTCTGCCTTCTGTAAACTTGCATTGCTTTGCGAGGCTGGTATAACACTTAGTGCATAATTGTGAAGCTCTTTCTGATCTGCAGAAGGTAGAGACTAGAGAAAGAAATTAATAAAACAATAAATACGAATCTTAGAATGACTTTCAGTAACCCTCTAAGAGGAAGGAAAGAGCAGATTATGCACTGTAGCTTATATACAGACTTCTGTAGAAACTACAGGAATTATCAGAGGTTAACATATTGCCCCCCAAGGCTCTTCTGTGCTTGTACAAAAAGTCAGCATTCAGCTTCTTCCATTACTGCTGTACCCAGGCACAAGACTTGAAACGATTGCAAACGAAAGAAAACGGCATTAGGATGTAGGCTCCTTCCTAAAACGCTGCCTGGTACAGTTAAACACGTGGCCCTCAAAGAGCTGAGATAGAGAGACAAGAAGATCAGAGGCCGGATGCAGCAAATGCCATCGCCGCTCCGCTCAGCGGGATGGGGAGCTGCAGGAGGCTGGCAGGGCGTCCTTCTGCCCCGGGATGCCCCTGCAGCCTGGCTCTGCTCTGTGGCAGGCACCGGGTCGATTGTTTTTCGGTGGTTTTCCTGACATTTATGCAAAGTAGGACTGGATTTCAGAGTATACATTCCTCTCGTCACCCAGAATGAAAGTGAAACTCGGCGAGTTATTTCTGTCCTCGCTAAAGCCAGAAGCGTGGCAGAGGAACCGGCTGTGCCTCCATATGGAGGGCCGGACGGCCCCGGCCCTTGCCGCAGCGCAGCGAGCTGCTTTCGGCAGCGGGTTTCTCGCTAGGATGCTGGACTGCAGAAGAAGGCATCTCCCCGAAGGGACTGGTGCCTATTTTTATTGAGAGACCTTTCTAAATAACTGAAAAAGAAAACAGGAAACCACAGCGCTGTGGACTGGAGCCCGACGTGTTCTCATGCATCTGCTGTTACTGCTCTGGCCACCATTAGGCAATGGAAACTAATGGGGATGCTCACGAGAAGATGAAGTAAATGCATTTAATCACCGTGTCCTTTTACCCATACTGCTACTGGTCAAGTGGGATGATCCCTCAAAATTCATGACACTCATATACTACAGTCCACAAGAGTTAACATTTCAGATAGCATTCCCAATTAGTCACTAAGAAATAGCCTCATTATAGTGAATGGCAGGTAAGAACTAGAGTATACCCAGGGCAAATTGCCTGGGCAAGGGACAGAAATTATGGGTTATATTAACCAGAAAAGCAATTTGCTGTCAGTGCCTTCACAGTGCATTGTATACCCTTGGAATTTTATAAACAGTTAATAATAACTGGTCAGGAGAAGAGTAACACAAATCAATGTACAAATTCAATTAGGAAGAGAAAATAAAAATATTATGTGAATTACTAAGCAAACCTGATACCATTTAGCCTTGAGTTCAACATTTGTTAGGTTTGGATGAGAAGTTCTAATCAGATTTAAAGGAGGCTTCAAAAAATTAGTAACAGATGTGAATGAAACAGATAATGATTTTCATTCTTGATTATGTGATCAAGGTTATCGATAGTGGGGAGGGCGTTCAATGAAAATAATTTGGCTAGTGTGCTTGCAGCTTTTCTGGTAAAGATTAATACCTTACAGCCTTGTCTCATTTACCAAGGTGAAGAGTGATCAATTCTCAGTTGATCTAAACACAGATATAAAAATTGACAGCCTCAATTTCCTACTACTTTCCTCAAAATGTAATCAGTAATGATGACGTGGTTTGCTTCTGTTGAAGGACAAAATATCTTCTCCAGAGGGAAGCAATACCAGGACTATCCTTCAATATGAGAGGATGCTAAATCTTCAAACCGGTACATGAAGACCTGCATCTTGTTTAGATGGCCAGTGAAGCAAACTCGCTACCATGTAAAGGGCAAAAGAAAGGCAGAAAATATGGGCCAGAGCCACAGACAGGGCTAATCGCTGCGTTTTGATGACATGGAGCTGCACATATCGAGTGTCTGAAGTTTTAAGCTACCTTCAAACCCAGAGTGCAGGGGCTCAGGGAGCCACGCACACGCGGCACCAAGACCTGCTCTGCGGCCGAAGCTTTCCTGCCGCACGGATCTGTCATAACTTCAGAAAAGAAAAATTAAAGAAACCAAATGTAAACAACAAAAACATGTACAGCAGAGAGCACAAAGCCTTGGGGGAATCTGGGAACTGTCAGCTGGCGCCTGGTTTCAAAATGGGGACCCAGAGATAATTGAGTTTCTGAAACTATTTCAATCTGCATGTAAAAGATGAGGAATTTGTTGATTGTTGCTTTTTCCTATAGGCACAACTGACAGAGGGACAAGTTGGGTGCACTGGTGAGACACCATCAGACATCTTCTGGCACTCCTCCTCAGTCCGAAACAAGAAAAAAGTGTTTGTGAAAAATCTTTATGTGCCTGTGAAATGGTGGAGGAACCATGATGAAGGAGACTGGTGAAATTCAGAGAATGATAGCATCATTTCTGAACATCTCTATAGTCCTTAGTGAGCATGATTAGATCATTGTGATTTAAATAATTAACCTGGAACAGGACTGCCATTTCTTACCCTGTTTTGATGAAGCTTCTCATGATACACTTAGATACATGCACGTGTAAAAGCCTGCGAGCCCTCTATGGCCCTGATGACTTCGTGTCCAGAAATGGTCTCACATTGACAGAATGAGATTGGCCTCTGCATTTTCAAACTACTCTATATTATTTTACTAACTGGAGGTTTTCAGATCCTCTGTGATTTTTTGAACACTCCAAACTACAAGAGAGCTTTTGGATTTTGGTACATAATTTAGATCATCTCTTTAGAATATGGCCAAGCTAATAAGTTGAAGTGTAAGTGATTTAACCTTCTTTTCCCCTACAGTTTCAGATTTACTTAGTTGCGTTTAGGATCTTTAAACACTGGAGTGAAGAGAGAATACAGAGACAAATATGTTGTTTGTTTTCCCAGTGCCAGATAGATGGATTCAATTTGCAGATTCCTTAAACTGCCAACATTGAAAAGTCATAAAAGGGGGGGGGGGGGCATTTGTTTTAAAGATCTGTCATGGTTTCTATAAACTGCACAGAATTTTTTTGGCATTTATAACAAAATTGATGTCACATGTACATTCTATCACTTGCATCTGATGATGTTAAATTAGCAAGAAGTTCAAATACGGTTAAAAGAAGTGAATATAATTCTTTTTTTCCAACCACCTTCGTTTTACCCTTGGGGGCAACTCTACCCAGGACCTTGGGATTTTGTTCAAAGGCAGCTTCGCGTCCACTCTGTTCCTGTGTTGGAGGCTCGCTAGATACCACTCACAGTACTAATGCCAGGAGGCTTGAGGGCTCGCTTGCTCCACTGCAGCCCCCAGCCCGGCCCCACTCCCCGCTGCCTCCGTGGGTGCAGGGCCGGGCGGCTGCTGGGATGTGGCTGGGGACAGGGCTGCCTGGGCACGTAGCTGGCTACGGCAGCGCTGCCTTCCAGCTGGACAGCACTGCGTCCCTTCAGCCTGCCACTTACCTCAACCAATGCTATTTGACAACTGGGACGGAGGACGGAGCCCTGCGCATTACGTGTTACGTCTAAAAAGAGGTAATTTTTTCCCCTTGGCACTGAATACTTTTCACAGCTGTGTGCTGTGGAGAAACGCAAAGCTAGAAGAGATGCTGGGGAAGCACACAGAAAAGAAAGGTCATTTCTGTCGAGCTCTTTATTTCCTGTCTTTAAATTTGAATTAATTTAGATTGAGATTTTTAAACAAAACTTGCAGCCAGTGAGAATTGGACAAAGTTCCTCTGCTTCCCTGACACTTTTCCATTTTAAACAGGGATAAAACCATTCTTCTTTATTTTCAAAGTTTCCTTAAGATGGTAGCTTTCTTATTATGCGAGTGTCCCAAAACACAGATTTCCTTCTAAATCCAACAGAGGGGTTAAGTGGCAAGCCTGAAAATCACAGAGCAGGAGGACTTCCAGGACAGCCATGGAGTCAGCTTAGTCCCAGCCAGGAAAGAGATGAAAGACCAAATCCTGAGCTGTCACCCCTGACAGCCTTGCTTAAATAGAAGGACTGGTTCAGGCTAATGGCTGGCTGTCTACAGGAGTGAGTGTTTATAAAAATGCTAAAAATAGCCCACAGTATAATATATGCACTCAAGGGATAATTCGCAGTGTACAATGAGCCATTAGGGCTACAAAATCCATCGACTGCAGAGCCAATTGTGATCACCCAACATGGTCACCAGAAGACCAGAGGCAATGCAATTTCTGTACTGCATGTTACACACACAATAACAACATATCTATATGCAACAACATCTAATTTTAAGTTCAGTTTTTTCAGTGATAAGAGACTTCTGCACAGGCATTTTAGCTTCTGCTGTGGTGAGCTTCCTTCAAAATTAAACCTACAGGCCTATCTCAGAGTCAGCCTAACTGATTTCTAGGCACTGGATCTCTTTGCACCTTTGCTTCCTGGACAGAAAGCCACCCATTTAATAATCTGATGGTAAATCCATGTCCCACTCTGAGGGCTACACATCTCTTTGAGAATAATGTGGGTCTAATCACTCAGAATGAATAGGGCAAGTTCTGGAATAAACTTTGCATTTAAAGTGTTAGTTGATGCCTTAGAACTGCTCCCTGCTCTGGAAGGCCTGGGAAGCATTTGTGATTTACATATTACTATATCTTAACATGGAATCCTTGCAAAATGTATTAGGTATTGTCACTCAGCCCCCATACTGTTCCTCTGAGAAGACATTAGCACTCAGAAAGGTAGCACATTTGTAGAACAGTGGTATGCGCTGTTAATAAAAGTCTGCCTTGTCTCCTGCTAATTGTTAGGAAACAGAGACAATCACGATTGGGTAAAATGAGCCTCAATAAAAAGCAGTGATGTAAAAAACTAAACAAACAGTTTTCAGTCTGGTTTTGAAGAACCAGCACATTTCAGCGCAGTCTTTCCAAACTGAAGGTGACTACATTTCTCATTCTTTCTCTTGCTGTTATGTCACAAGATTAATTTTCCACTTTGCCTTTAAACTTAACTCACAAAGACTAAAACAAAAAGTTGTTTTATACACTGGGTAATTTTTTGCAAAACACTATTTGAGAAAAATCTAACTACAGCAAACCCTATCTCAGCTTCCTCTGGCACGCATCTGTCTTTTTTTCAGTTTCATTTCCTTAAAGGAAATAGACTCACTCTGCTTTGAGACCTTTTATTCCTCCTGGGCGTATATGCCACAGAAAGGTAATTAATATGTAATCACAGACTAATTAAATATGTTCTTTTATGTTTTGCATTTATAAATCATGCCTAACAGCCTGAACTCTCAGGTCAATGGACATCTTTATCCCCTAGTGTTGTCAGATCTTCTGTATTCCTATCATAGTCATTTGCTTTAGATGCTTCATTTTATACACTTTCAAAGTACTATGCCACGCGTTTCAGAGAGTCAAGCAATAGCTCTCATTGATCTGTGCAACTCTTCAAACAGAAGAAGTGGAAAAAGAGGGACTAAAGACAGGAAACATTACACCACACTTACCTCAGCCTAATTCCCTCTTTTTAAGCATTTTTTTTCTTCCTAATCTCAAACACTCGGGGTAATTTTCTTTCACTCTGCCTGGGTTCTGAGAGGGCTATGCCTTTGCATAAAGCACTTCGCTGCAACACGCGGGGCCTTGCAGCCTGCACGTGCTTTGCAGATGAAGAGGATTTCAGCAGGAAAAAATAGGAACTGCATTGCCTTTCTGTCTTTAATACACAGATCACAAGCTTTTATAAAAGTGTCCATTTTTTGGTGTTTGTTTCTTTGCTAGAGTTTGTTTGCTGCCAGTTGGAGTGGCTGAGGCTGTGCTCCTGGCGGAGGCTACGGCCTCCCCTGTGCCTGGTGCTCGGCCTCCGCGAGGAGGCTCCGCTAGGCAGGCTGGAAGTCCTCAGAAAGCAGAAAAAGCTGCGTAGCAGACTTATTTCAAAATGAAAACACTTTATTCACAAATATGCTTTGTAACCCATCGTGCATTTTAAAAAGAAGTTCTCACTAACAGTCTACCAAAGTCTTGTGTGAATCACTAAACTATCACAACAATCTGGAATAATTGGCAGTTTTCCACTTGAAAAACCTATTTTACTTAGCTTGTGTCTGCTGGATCTGAAAAGAACTGTCTTTGTACAACATCCAGAGTTCCAGGAAAACCTGCAGTTCCCATTACACAGTAATTTCTCAGTTTCCAGAAACAATCTCCCACTAACCAGATAAGAGTCTTTTTAATAATTCTGCTGGTGGTGTCACTTTTGCCTTCTAACTGGTTAATCTATGTGACAGCTGACACGCTCATCCTCCCCTTTCTAGTGAAGCTCCTCACGGAGGTTAGACGCCTCCTGTCAACCTCCCGGGCAGCTCCCCGCCAGACCACGCGCTCTCTTTTAACCCCCTTTCCGTCCGCGAGCCCTTCTCCATGCCACCCCGCGGGGGGGCTCACGCCGCAGACCCGGCCCCACCGCCCCACGGTTCCCACGCCTGGGGACTTGGAGCTGCTGCCCCGGAACCAAACAGCGGCCATGGAGCTGAGTCTGCAGGCAGCGGGAAATCTTACAGAGGTGCTCAGAAAAGGGAAAAGTGCATGAACAGATCGAGTCCGGTTCTGAAGGGTTGGACCCCCAGAGCAGAGTAAAGATGAGGGCAAAGGCATTGCTTCCTTCTGTGAAAAAATCATGGACTGCACCTAGCTACACAGTGATAATTGTCCTAATGGGTCCGGTTTAGAACTGCCCACAATTTGTAGGAAGCAGCAATCTTGTGAAAAAATTATGTTGGATTGCTAGTCCGTGTACTTAACCTAGCTTTGGACACTGGCCCCATCTGCCCCCAGTCATCCTGTCCACACCTAACTCCCCCTGCTGCGAACCAGGAGCCCTGGGGCCATCACGAGCACCCAGACCCCGCCTGAGGCTGTGCTAGGGGTGACAGCCACAGGGTGGTCACCACTGGTGCCCCGAGCTGGGAGCTCGCTCCCACCACCCCCTTCCTGCCTCCCATGCCACAGCCTGGCGCAGCTGCTGCCCTTCTCCCCGTGTACCCCTGCGCGGGCAGTGGCAGCGTGGCCGTGTCAGCCCTCGCCAGCGTCCCCGCACGCACCCCAGCATGGCCTGCTGCAGCACGGCGCGAGCCGCTGTGAACCGCTCTGGCCTTGCAAACACAGGATGTGTTGAACGTGTAAATATGGAATGCGTTGAACATGTAAATACTTGATTTGTTACTGTTTTACTTGGGGCAGAGGTTTTTGTATATAGTTCTGGTTCACTGGCCAGCACAGTAAACCACAACAATGGATTCGTCACCTACGACCTAGTTTGGACTCTGTAAATTACATAATAACAGCAAATTTCCACCATCCAGGCAAACTGCTGCCCTGCGGAAGTCAGTCGGAGTATTAGCACTTCGTATTTTTGAAGCAAGCTTATAAATTATTTGAAAATTTGCCTTAAAAAAACAGACTTTGCCTTCTCTTACCCTCCTTCATCCCTTTGCTATTTAACCCACTTCATACTACATGGAGCATCCTTAATTAAGATAAAGCTGAGGTTTAGGCCCCAGTGTGTCCAACCAGGGCTGCACTAATTGCCACGCTCCCCGAAGGCGTGGGCCAGCTGCACAGCACCGGCCGCTCTGGTGTTAGTGCGGGATCCAGCGGCTCTGTGACACCGGGACCATAAAGGGGTAAAGGTAGGGACAGGATCTGAATTTATCAGATTCAAGAGTTTTTCTCTGTCTATAGAAAACCTGTACTTCTGAGCACATAGGTTTGCAGGACCAGGCCCTTTACACCATGGATTAGGTTGAGCAAGAGAAGCAGAATGGAAACTCTCCTCTTCCCGCAGAGCAATGGCTGGGGCATGACCTCTCTGCCGAAGTTGGTAGGACCCGATACCCGAGATTTTTAGCATGTAGAAGAGCAGCCAAGGGCAGAAGGTCTGTCCTCGGCCTCACGACGTGACCTTGGGCCAGGCTCCGTCTGCACAGAGTGGACATACCAGACACCCCACAGCCACGAAGCACCCAGGAAACAGAAGTCACTGCAGGAGTGACAGCGCCCACAAGCAAGGTGGAAATGGCAGTGCCTTCTTTGGGCTGCGCAGCGCTGCAGCCTGGAGTATATACCAAGCAGCAAAAAGAGTTAACCGAGAAAACGTGCTCTAGGGTCACGGGGAAGGAACATTTGGACTACAGTCATTTCATTTATGAGAGTTTAAATAGTTGCTGAATGACATTGTGAACTACTAAGTTAATTGCCTAGCTGACCTTTGAGAAAATGTGTAAACTACTTAGTGCAAGAGCAGCTGAAAACCCAGAGCAAGCATTGCACGTGCGTGCTCCCCCAGCAGGGCTGGGCTGCAGGGCTCGGCCCAGGCAAGGAGGTGCCTGGCAGCAGTGAGCTGGGGCAGGCGGCCCCGGCGAGGATTGAGCAGCCCGCAGACAGCCAGCAGCCTCACAAAGGATGGCAAACCTCTCGAAAGGAGATCCAGCAGTGCAATGCAATTAAAAACAAGCCAGTGGCCATCACTATGGAGTTACAGAACTTGAGGTTGCATAGTTAAACAGCGGCCACGAAAATCAAGGAACAGCATTTTTAGGTTCTCTGACCTTCAGCAAAGTCAGCAGCTCTGCCCAGGACTGCCCAGGAGCTGCCACAGCTCACCGACGCCTGCTGCCGGCGCTGGGGAAAAGGCAGGGCATGGGTTAGAGCACGCTGCACACAGCCCGCGCTGCGCGAGCCTCCGCACAAAGCGGGTAATTTGTGCGGGTGCCTCCCAGCAGGGCCAGCGCCCGCCGGGACCCGGCCAAGCCCCTCGCCTGCAGCTCTGCCGGGGGACATCGGGTGTCCCCCTCCTCTCCTGATATTTCGTATTTTCCCCCAAAATCCGATGATAAACATCCAGACAAGCCATTTGTCAGGAGGAGGCTGATCTCTAAATGAAATGTTAGTGTTTTGAAAAAGTTCAAAGTTTCCACCAAAAATATATTTTCTTGTCCAATTTTGTTTATTAAAACTACCAACCTGAGGTCAGATCATGCTTTTTCTCCTCAGAAAAGTGGGTCTCCGTCTACTCTGCCACTAAGATAAGACCTGAATACCTTCACTTTCAATAATGCTTCAAACAGTTCTGCCACGGGACTTCATTAACTAAAAGTTACACATCAGCAAAGGTACAATGAAGAAAAGAAGCGCAGTGAAAGAATCGGACGTTTTTATTTACAGTTTGCACCAAAAATTCATAATTTTCTATGACTGGAATGTTTTGAATGAAACAAAACTCCAACATTTAGCTAAAAAAATGAGCATACTTTCAACTAGATGCCGCTGAGAGTGCAAAGAGTTAAGTCAGCTTTAAAGTAGGTCTGCGAGGTCTCAGGAGAGTTTAAATCGCTGGCAAAACAATTCACTGCTGTTCAAGTGGAATTATATAAGCAGATTTATGTGTGTATAATCAGATAATAGTGCCAAATACAAGGTGCTCTCGGGCTATTTGTATATACAGCGTGGATTCCCCCCCAGCAGAAGTAGCATGATACAAAAGACCTATTGGTGCTAATGCTCGTACGCACTCCGTGAAGTTACATGGAAAGCTTTGGTTTTTTTCCTTTTTTTTTTTTTTTTGTATGGTAATTGAACATTTCTAAATCTGCAAGGTAAAGGAAACAAAACTGGATTCAAATGACTATTTAAATTAACAGTCTAACACATTTTCTTTTTTTTAATTTTGAACAAAAAAAGCTTTGGTCATGTATCAGTAAACAGGGGTTACTACTGCCTTGAGCAGTAGTAATTTATGAATCAGAGACATGCAACGTTTATTCACTTATTTTCTCTGATTCCATCAAAAATACATATTTGCCATGGCAACCTCTTCATTACATGTCAGGATACCAATTCAAATATAAAAGGCTTCTCTTCGAAAGCTATCTAAGGTCACTGTTGCACTAAAATCTTTCAGGGACAGAATGTACACAGTTCATTGAGAGAGGGGCTTTTTAATATGTTTTAACAGCCAATATGGTCTGTTTCTGCAAAAGTAATATACTAAAATTTTTCCATTGTTAGAAGTTTTTTATCCTCCCCTCTAAACATATAGTAGTAGAAGGATACTTGTAAAGGCTCTTGCCTGGGTAAATTATAGGTAAAAAACAGAGGAAAACTATGTATGTTTGTATATGTACATATATTTATATATGTAATACATATTTGTATGTATTCTAAGGGCTTAGAGAGATACCAATTAGACCTGGAAAAAAAAAGAAAAAGAGAACAGAACATTTAAATTAGTACCTTAACAAGCTTTATTTATGGTGGGAATATTTGATCGAATCTACATGTTTGATCTAGATCTCAGGTTTGTTTTTTCTTTGAGGAGCTACAACAACTGAAATTCATATTTGCCAAATCAGGATGTTGTCAGCAAATCATGCCTGACTGGTGAGCTTGAACCTGGCTTGATGCAGAACTCCTGCTTCTGCAAAGACCTTTCCCAAGAAATGAAGTTGTGATGAATCACAGTAATAGTCTGTCAATGGACAATAGCCCAACAAGATAAACAAGAGGAGACTTAACTCTGCAACTGAAATAGCCCTTCCTACAGTGCATACTTAATTGCTATACACTTAAACAGTTTTAGAATATAGACAGCGAGAGGGACAATAACAAAATTAATTTTCACCTAACCTAATGAAGTTGTTTTTCTTTCGCTTTTCCTGCCCCAAGTGTTGGCTGGGCATTGGTTCAGACAACACAGGTGAGGGTCCGTGCCCTCATCTGTTACCGGAGTGGTTATATCCTCATACAGGACAAACAGACCACATTCACCAAAATACCACGCACATCAGTTCACGGTCTTGCCTTCTGTAAGTTGGGGTGGGCGGTGGGGCGTCCAAGCACGGAAACACACGGCCCGGCTCACGCCTGCTGAGCACGGACAGCTGCGGCCGCTGGGACGGGGCGGTGGGACCGGCCGCAGGCAGCGCTGTGCGGAGCGCCTGGTGGGCACCGCCTGGTGGGCACCTCCTGCCGGCCCCACCACCCGCCCCCAGGCAGCACGAAGCAGCTGTCTGCAGCCCTTCTGGGCTCCTTTCCCTTCCCTGGAACAGGTGTTGAAAAATAGCTGCTATGGGCCTCCACCTTCTCTCAGTGGCTTTTAAGGCTGTTGGGTTTTGGTTTCTTTGAAAAAAAAAAAAATACCATGTGTTTTCTCAGGCCCTACTCTCAGGTAAGTCAAGCCCCTGAGTACATTGGCAATTGCTGCAGCATCANCGGGGGGGGGGGGAGCATAACGGACCCAAATACTGCGCCCAGGCACTATAGCGACCTTCACATAAAAAGGCTTGGCTTCTTCTAAGTTCTAAACAAGTTTGCCTTTTTTGCACGCAGCCCAGAATGACAAGGTAGTTGAAGATAGATGCTGCTGCTGCTTCACACGAGGGGAGGTGGTCACGGAGCACCAGCGCACAGGATCCATCCCCAGGCCATGCAGAGCAGCTTTGAGGCTTGCACAAAGCCACCGAGTGCCCATAGCCAAAGCCGCACCCCTGGTATGAAAGTTCAGCTCGCATTCACAGCGCATGAGTCTCCATGACTCATGCCTGACCACCGATACAGAGAACATTGCTCCTCTCATGCAACCACCACATATCTGGACACTGTTGAGCTTTGCTGCCTATGAGGATCTTTTTTTTCTTTTTGTGAAATGTCCTTTCTGCAGGGCAAGCTGCTGGAGCTGCAGTTAACACCAGGGAGTTTACCAGCTAACAAGCCCTGAAAGCAAGCAACTGGCAGCAGAAACAGAGGGATGGGCATTGCCTTACACTCTCTGGACCAGGGTTCAGACGGGCGTGATGTTTTCAAGGGGAAAAGATCTGTGTTAGGAACAAAATAAAGTTTACTGCAGCTGCTCAGGGGAACAGTTTGGTTCTCTCGCCCCAGCACCACACGCAGAGCTGTGAAATGATGGCACATCCCAGCCAAACGCCCGGTAACCAAACAGCTTATCTGCTCGGGAAGTCGGCCAATGCTGGTAAATTTTTGGTAAAGTTGGCGTGGCACTGGGCTGTCTCCTTGAGGTCACCAGCACAGGCTTACACAGCGAGAGCTCTCCTCGCACTGAGGCCATCTGCCGCTTTGCTTCTCAGAAGGGTTGAGCCACCAGAAGAGCATGCACTACGTCCACATCCACTAAAATGCAGTATCCATTAGGTTGTTAAATATTTTAAGGAGAGGGACACAGAAACACTGAAATAGCAAGCACATTATTGACAGTTCTGCACTCAGCTTTACTGATCGCCTTGGCGATTGTTGCATGTCCATTTGGGAAGACAATATCTTCCCGAAGAAGGAATATTAGCTGGTTACCAGAGCTTACTGCTACATTGTGATCCCTGCGTATAGCTCCCGTTGGGCACTGCCTAGAAAAGGCAGCTGGGCAGGCTACCCAGCCCATCTGTTTTTTCCTTATGTGCCCAGTCTGTTTTGGCAATCTGTTTTCCTCAGGTAGAAGCCAGCTAACAGCCGGGTCCCAGCCATAGCTCTGCAAGTCACAGCAATGTCCCCTCACCAAAAAGCACAGAGAGCAAACGACAGCCGCTTGCTGAATCCAGGCTGTGTTTAGCTCTATCCAGAGTACAAAGCAAGTTTAGACAATCCATGCCTTGTAGAAACAGAGACATTCAACCTGCAATTACTAACTCGTGCAATTTTCTGACTACTGTTACTGTCACGAATGAGTGAGCTGACCTATCTGACAGAGCCTGCAGGAGCACCCCGACACCCTGGGCGTCTGAACTCTCCAGATCCCAGACTTTTCTGTTTAGAGTAAAATGCAGGCTGGAGAACAGCTCCATCACCCTCCCTGTCCAGTGCCTAGCAAAGGACTTTGCCAGTCCTTATCCTGGTGTTCAGTTACTGCCTGGCCCATTCACCTGAGAAGGAAACACAATGGTGTCTCAGGCAGCAAGCCTGGTTTTGTGTCATTTGCTTTATCTTGGTAGGAAATCACATTCTGACTTCCCCAAGCCAAAAACCAAGAGAAAACAGCCTACAACAGTCACGAACCATTACAGAAGTTAAAAAAATTTGTAGAACAAGCATGAGCAAATCTGTGATGAAAGGCTAAACCAGTTAAAAGAAAGATGTTTTTGCTCTACAAATTATGCATTTAATAAGAAACTTCTAAAGAAACTGCTCTTTTCATCTCTAAAAAAGGAATACGCATGTCAGTGTGATCGTACTTTGCTGCTGAAGAGAGGCAGACAGTTCTGAACAGGACGGGAGAGCAGGAACTGCTCCGTGCCTGCCAGCATCACGCACAGGAGGAGGTGAGACAGGTGCATGTTGTAGGATGCTTTAGATCTGAAAATAATATTACTGGGTAATGAAAAGAGTAAACATAATTACAACAGCTCTCGGTGCTTAAGAAGTTGTTTCAGGGATGGAAATGTCAACACCTGAGAGCATCATTAAAGCAATATGTTCACTGAGAAACGTTCCACAACATTCAGGTGCTCAAGCTGCATTGCTTTTCCAGACTAAACTCTCGTCCAACAAACTTTAGCAGGGATCTTGCCTGGACATTAAACTGGTGTACTGGGTCTGGCCGGGATAGAGTTAACTTTCCCTGCAGCAGCCCTTGTAGCTAGAACAGCGCTGGTATCACACCAGTGTTTTGGCTACTGCCGAGCAGTGCTGGCACAGCACCAGGGCTCTCTCCAGACCCTCCAAAGCCAGTAGGTGGGGGTGGGCAAGAAATGGGGAGGGGACATCACCAGGGCAGCTGACCTAAACCAACCAAAGGGATATTCCATACCATATGATGTCACACTCAGCAATAAAAGCCGGGAAAGGGAAGGAGAAGGGGGGGGCTCTCGTTGCGAAGACCTCTGTCCTTCCGATCAGCCACTGCGGGTACTGAGGCTCTGCGTCCCAGGATGTGGCCGGGCATCGCTCGTTGGTGGGAGAATCACTTGTTTTCTCTTTTCGTCTGTGCTTGCGCACAGGCTTTGCTTGTACATATATATATATTTGTTGTTTTTTTCCTTCCTCTTTTCTAATTAAACTATCCTTATCTCAACCTGTGAGTTTTTTTTTCTCCCCCTCTTCCTTTGAGGAGGGGGAGCGAGAGAGCGGTTGTGGTGGAGTTCAGCTGCCCAGCAGGGTAAAACCACCATAACTGGGCATGAAATCTGTATTTGGGATTTTGGGTGACATGTGACCCAAAACAAAGCAAAACTAACTTCTCAGCCAGGCGCAAGAGGAACCAGCAGGAGTGATCTGCCTCGGGATGAGCGTAGGGTGGGCGTACAGCCCCGGGTGGCATTACCCAAGGGCAGCAGCAGTGCCGGCACAGCGGGGTTACCGCCGTGGTGAGGGAGGGCTGCAAAGCACGCTTCAGAACCCTTTGCTTTGGCAAGTACATACACCACGGGGAAAACTCAGAAACCCGTCCCTGCAGGTGAGGCTGAGAAAACTTCTCCCAGCCGCCGGGCTGTGGGAGGCGTCGCACCCAGCGCCGGCACCCCAAGGTCTCCCGGCCGGCACTGCTGTGCCCCAGGCCGCTGCAGGACGTGCGTGCGCGCTCGCTGCCCTCCCAGCCACGCTGCAGCTGCCGGCTGGGAATCCATTTCTTTGCCGAGCGAGGGGGGCTTGGGAGCTACGCGACAGCAAGAAAGGTACAGAGAAGACGCGCACCGATCTCCTGCATAGCGTGAGCAAGGGGAGCCTTCTGCGTGGCTGCAAATGGGGCTTGTTTCTCACAAGCTCTGAGAGACCTTGGTCTGTTTTTTAATATTTACCATATTTCATGTTGCCTTTCATCTCCCTGGTCTCCCTCAGCTGTTAAAGCTGAATCTATTTTGGATTTCTGTTTCTTTTGCACTTACAGCTTAACTTGTAATTATGGAATTGCACTGACAAGAACCAGAAAGTTGGCCCAGAACACATCCTCATTATTTTTATACATGCATGTTCGGATAAAACATCTTTTAAATCTAGATTATCTATAAATTTGGTCTTCAGAAAACTAACCCAAGTGTTTTTAAATAACATCTCTCACTGGCCTTAGACTAACATTAATTCTAGGATATTGAAAAAAAAAGTATTTTAAAATGGAACCTGACTCCATGTTGCAAACTTACTCCTCTGTTCAGAGCCACTTTGATGTTTTAAAAAATCAATCATCGGGCACACTTGCTGATCCTGACATTGTAGAACAAGATAGGACCCAGGCTGTTACTGTTTGCCCCATTCAGGGTTTAGCACCTTGGGCATGCGAGCACGGGGGCAGGACTCTGTTCTCCTGCACTGGACTGCAAAATGGCAAAATTCCCAGGGGATCAGCTCTGGATGCCTCAGCAGTTGGCACAATTGTAGAAGAACAATTTGGGGAAAGACTCGGACACTAGCTTGTGCACATCACCAGCACCTCTGCAGCCTGTGCATTTAATTCTAGGCATAGTTTGGACCATGAGCCAGGCCTGGGCTCCTCACCTGTCAGGATCATCTCCCTCTGCCTCTGAATGTTTGCTTGTACAAGTGCAATGGTTCCAGAAACACAGAGATGCTTAAGCTCGAATGGCCAGAAGCCCAGTCATAGGGCCACTAACAATGCACGCGTTACTTAGGCATTTCCCAGACACGCTGCTTTTCCCTGCATTTGTTGTAGTGACAAGAAGTGAACAGGGTGACAGAAGGACCCTTGGAAGCCCGTGCCCCCTGTACAGGACACAGCACCACACCAACCTCAGTCCCCACTCTGGGTACCACTTTGCAAGAGACGGTGCAAGTAAACCAGGCCATGAGTCTTTCCTATTTTAAATAAGGTTATTTGATGCGATATCCCCATGGTATTACGCCACTGCAGTACCAGAAGATGGAGTTGCCCACACGTTGTGCACCTCCCCAGTGCTAAGCTGTGCAGACAAGTCCAGCTTCTGCCAGGGGACGAAGGGAGCAGCGCGGTGTTGACCACTGAAAGCATATTTTAACACTTGTTCCTGGAATAATTAATCTTTGGCACATTAGGAAGTCACTGAACGGAACTGGGTTAGAGAGAAATAATTGCCTTCCCATCAAAATGAATACAGATGTATGATTAAGAAGACATGGTATTTATATAATATTCTCGTATCATATAAATAGAGTTGCTGTGTAGAGGCAGAGCCTGTGAATCATTCATTTGGTTTATGAGATTGAATAAGCTTTGGCTCTATCAGTATTATCATCACTACAGAAACAAAACTGACAGTGGGAGAAACTATTCATCATGGATTCATTTAACAGCATTATTCTTTTCAATTTAGGCATAAAGCAAAATCTGTTATTTCAAATTAAATCCCCAAATAACTAGTTTTATGTTAAGCATAAGATAACAACAGATGCCCTCCTAACACTGATGTTCTGAGCAATGTCTTACATTCCTTATAAGAATTCACCTATGTCTGAAGTCAGCAGGACTCTGAATTAAGCACAATTAGTAGTTTGAACAACAATATTATTTCTAAAATGCTTTTCATATAAGCCCATCTCTAGAGTAATACTACACAAAACGCCACCTTTCAGGATCCGAACGCTTTACCAGCCCCGCTGCAGGCAGATCTCATGCTGCCTGAAGCTGTAAGAAGCAGGCCAAGAAAAAAAAAGCAAAAAGCTGTACACACTTGTCTAGAGATGTATTTACTTTTTGGCTTTATAAATAACCGCACCAGGATTTGAATCCAAACAACCCTCCCGTAGAATTATCTTCCATAAATTCTCAGATGTGAAAGCCCACAGGAGGGTAAGAGATCTGAAATACATTTTATTCACTCATTCAGCATAAAGGCATGAGCTGCAAATGTGGGAAAAATTAAGCTCGGCCATCAGCTTGTTTGCTCGAGTTCCCTAGCGCCAGCAGAGGCTCCCACCCAGGACTTTTCCCCGGGAACCAGCCCCTGGCGGAGCAGGGAATTCGCTTTCTGCACCTGCAGCCGAGAGGCGTGCACCGATGGCACCAGCAGACCACAAATGGAAATAAAATGCAACTGAAGGCCGTACTATAAACGTACCACAGCTAGGGACATCCAAACCGGATCCACCAGAGTGCAAACGGCCTTTTTCTAAAAGAAACAGGATCCCTCCCACGCACAGTGATGTTAATCCCTGCCCGTGCCGCAGGAGCTGGTGGGCTTCCACGGCCGCACAACACCAAGGGCCAACTCTGGCCGCGGAGCACAGCCTGCTTTCCATCGAGCCCTGGTAGCTGCTGACTGCACTGCAGGTTTGGGGAAAGCTGTGAGGAAGCTTCCTTGGATTTCAGCTTTAGCTCTGGCTTCGAAGCCAGGCGCTGCCACCGCTCCCACGCCTGCAGCTGCGCTCCCGCCCCGGGCTGCAGAATCCTCCTGCTGCGGGGCTGCCTCTCCCTGCCGCTGCATCCCTGTGTCGAGCAGGAGGCGAACAGAATCCTACAAGTCAACCAATTTGCTTATAGCCACCAATTACTATAGAGCATACCAACTGCCCATTGTGTTGAGCTCTGGATTGCTAACAGTTTGCAGTGTTAGCTCCTATTGCAGCATCCTCTGCTTTCAGCCTAAAACATTTGAGTTTTGGCTGCTGTCCTGTAGCTTACTGCACAGCTAGGATGCAACGTGGGTTACTAAATGGTCACAGATTTGTTGCAATAGTTTACTGGTAGTTTGTGAAAAGATCAAGTGCACTAAAATATTTGAATGGGAAACTTTCATCATAACAGGAAACACAACTGCAAACTGACCCCTGGGTTTCTCTAATTTAGACTTGCCCGAGTGATTTGTTGTTTCCATTTTGACCATTTTCCTATTTTGGCTACAAAGTTTGAAAAACCTGCACAGTGATGTTGTCATCGCACCAGTTGCTCTGTGGAGCACTGGTTCACTGCTGAAACCACACACGGTGAGAAATGCAACACTTCCCAGTCATGTCCAATTACTGTGCAGGGCTGCCCTGCAGCCAAAGGGCTATGTATTCCCTCTCTGCTTTCATGCTGGCAGGAAAATCCATTTTACTCAATTAACATTGACCAGAGCTGTTTCAGCACTGCCCTCGCTCCCGTTCTCCCAGCAGGAGCCAGGGGAGGGTCAGGCGCCAGGGGCTGCAGGAAGGTGCCCGCTTGCTTCAGCTCCGGGCAAGGAAAGCCCTGGGCATGTGTTTAAATCTCAGGATGTTCCTAAATGATTTTCTTAATTAGGCCTTGGAATTTTTTGAAATTATTTCTGGCTGCCTGGGATTGTTATTCATTAAAAAAAAAATAAATCTCTAAATCTCCAGTGACTTACAGTACAGTATTATTGACTTCATATTTTTGTATACATTGCCTGACTCCAATGAGGCTGCAGAGGGAATTACAAGTCAGGCCAGAACATATTTCCAGTTAAGACAAGCATAAGAACTTTTAAAAATATATAATTCAATACTAAATGCATCATTTAAAAAGGACTGCAATAATTAGCTGAGAGGGGCAAAGCTGCAGAACAATAGCTGGTAAAGAATTCCATATCCCACTATTGTTGGAAGGGCCTAAAGAAATGAATGTTTGTGTTCTGCTAGAATCTGAATTGTTATTTTAAAGAACACCCAGGAATATTTAAACAAACATTCACGTATGAACAGAGTCAAATTCGATTGAGCATACCGGCACAGTCACTGGTGCTTTATCGCCTATGCTGGCGCAGCTTCGCAAGAGACCCTTCTCAGCATGCTCCCCAGCCTGCCTGTCCCAGCCGCGCAGAGACGCAGCCCCAAGCTGCCTCCAAATATGCTCTAAGTGCACACATGACAGAGGTGAAGCAGAGGTGCTCTTTTCATCCGCCAGCTCTTATCTTCAGTACTCAAATACTTCTGAAGAAACCATCGGCATGCCACATGAATCATGCAATGAAGCGCTCATCATAAATAAAAATGGGAAAGTACTCTGTGGTGCAAAACTGCCATTTAATAATGAGGATATTTACTTACTTTGAAGTAATTGAGAACATTCCCTAAACTAGCACTGACAATTGATAGGGGATAGCTAACAGAAACACGAGCGATCTAACCCCACGAGCCATTTCCAACAGCGAAGCCTTGTGCTTGCAGCAGAGGGGCAGCTAGGTCCTGCGGCGTGCTGGCCAGCACAGGCTGCTTTTAGCTGCCACAGTTCCTGCAGGCACCAGTGCCTGTGCGCAGTTTCATTTTCTGAGCATCAGTAACAGCCAAACGAAGCGTAGGCGTACCTGTCTCCACGAGCATCCTTGGCTCTCACCGTTTTCTGGCCAAGGCTCCCAGGTATTCTTTTAACATGGATTTTACTTGCTCCTAAATTAAACTGTTTCTGTTGTCTTACAATGAGAAAATGTCAGTCAGCTGAAGGAATTGTTTGCTAGAATTGAGGAAGACAGCTTTGTAATACAGAGTTTAAGAGAATGAGAACACTGCCCCGAGCACAAACGATGTTGCAGTATCTAGATGTGGAATCTCAGTTCAGAGTTTTTAGTAGAGGAGAGTGGAAAAGTCCTCCTGAATTCAGAAAAAGTTCCACCTAATTAGCAAACATGTTATTGTTTTTGTCCAAACACAACGGGAAATTCATTTTTTGATGAATAGAATGGAAGATCCTACACACAAAAAGTAATTTTTCAATAACAAAAACAAGCACAGGATTTTTTTTTTTCCACATTGAAAAAATGATAGAAATTTATTGTCTGGCCTCATTTCTAAAGCTTATAACCAGCCAACAGGGAATAAACATTTTATTGTCCAAAATCTTTCACATACGGTGTCATTTCCTATTTTTCTCAGCCGAGGCTTGAATAAAGTAGCAAAAGCGAATGCTTCGACAGTTCAAGCACACGAAGAGTGAGTGAATGAGTTAAGTTACTGGGTAGTGAACTTGTGCAATTGTTTCTAGCAATGCAGTGATGCAAAATGTGTTGAGCAACACCAGCTTAGCCAACTGTCCGATTGCAAGCGCTACCTTGATCCAGGGCAGCTGAGGAAACGAATCTGAGCTCACCTCCAGAAGAGTGAATGTCGCGGGGACTGGGCAGGAGTGACGGTGCAGGGGCACGGGTCTGGGTTTCGGGCATGTGGTGCCACCCTGCCAACCCACCCGGCCTCCACGGGAACAGGCGGCCCTGGCCTCGCTGCTCCGGAGACTCTGGTGCCCAGCTCAGGGGTGATGTCTGGCACCGCTGGGGCTGTGAGCACACAGGGATGTTGGCGGCACGGCGCTGATGGGGGCTTCGGGTCGGCAGTCGAGCATCGGTTCGCTCACAGAGCTTTGCCAGGGTGAACTCGCCTCTTCAGGAAGCTTTTTGGAATAATTTTAAATCAGCGCAGCTGGTTAGTACTTGGTACTTGTTTCGGGGTTTCTGCCAAGCAGCTGTAGCATTCATCACTTGCTGCTCTAGGAGCAGCTTCACCAGACCGCAAAAATTATAGCTTGACTCAAGCAGTTTGCAAATCCCTGCCTAACTAGCTGTCTTCAGTGCTCGCTTACATTGCCACTTATTCATGAGACCCAGGAATTTTCTGGATGATCCTCTGCCTCCCTTGGCACCAGCTCCGTGAAGAGCACCCACAGCTGTCCTGCTACCAAATCTGCCACTTGCATTTTTTCTGTTTTATCCAGTCATCAGAAAAGGAAAAAGATGCATCAGTGTGGTTATCTGAGCAGTAGGAATGAACTCCATAGAACTGAGACTTATCCCCTTTCTATCTATTTTATTTCTGCCTCCAAGCAGTGAAAAGAGTCAGCTTCTCTCTTTTAGTATATATTTTAATATATATATATATATACACACCTATACATAAAAGAAAGCTTATCAAACATAGNGGGTGAGGGAATCACAGTGTGAGGAGGAAGAAGCAGGAGCCACGGTTTCTAGGATGAGGCTTGGGAGCACGAGGCCATTTCTGAGGTCTCCTCGATGCTGCTCCCCTGAGCACGTGCAGATGGGCTCGTTGGAGCAGCCGGCTGGCAGCCCTGCCGTGCTCCTTTACGGATCAGTGCAAGTCGCTGGGCATCCTTAGGTCTCCGTAGGGTTGGATTTTAGCATTAGAACACACAGATCAACGTTAAAAACACGGTACCTTCACATCCCTCTGGGAGTGCAAAAGGCAGCTTTTGTTGGCAGAACGGAGCCGTGTGGAACGATATAACCTCCGTCTCCATCAGGATTGTCTTCACCTCCTTGGCTGAGCCTTGGTTTCTTTTTTCAAGGGAGCTGCGCTCCGGCCAGAGCTCAGGCGCGCACGTTCTCGACAGCTGCCTCCCGCGCCAGCGGGGCCCTGGCTTCTGCCTCTCATCCAGGATGCGGCTGCAGGGCATCTGGGGGGGCACTGGGCACACACCTCCCCACTGCTCCGAGGGCCCCCACCTGCTCACTCCTCACGGCCACCAGGTAGCTTCTCTTGTTCACAGAGCACAAACTGCTCTGGCAAATAATTTGGAGCACAGCACTTCAAGTGCCCAAATATTCCTGCAGATAAGGAGCTAAAAGGGCTTACAAGCGACGGTCTCCTTCCAGCCCTGCCTCTTTGCCCCTCACTGCTACAACAAGCTGAAGTGCAAACCTGCAACCCTACCCGAGGATTTTTCAGTGAAGTGATTTCCTATGGGATGAACTGATCTTTCAAAAAACAAATAAAGCCATGCAAAATGCCAGACCAGAGCTCCCCAACATGCACATCGAGGCACATGCCGGTGCCTGCAAGTCCTGTGAAGCAGCAGGCCGGGCACAGGAGGGGTTCTGACACAGGCCCCTTACATGGGGCAGCCTGGGGCCCTCTCCAGCACCATGCCAAGCTCTGGGGCCAGTCCAGCCAGCCTCAGGGGGAGGAAGAGGGCAGGGGAACCGTCCTCCTCTCCGCGGCCAGCCGAGTGTGGGAGTGCTGCACTGTAGGTGCACAGCCCATTTCTGATACCCTGTTATTCGGGATGTGCATGCACATTCATAAGTCACATTTTTCATCTTTTTTTTTTTTCCCCCCAAAGCACTCAGTTGTGTGCAACACATATTAAGACTTTGAAATTTATTTTAAAAGTTCTCCAGAAAGTGACATTCTTGTGTTCTAGCCAGGCCTACTCAATTCTAGCAAATACAGTATTTTGATAACATGGTTAGGGCTTAGCATGGTTGGATGAGTAATAAATTGGCCAAGAAATGAAACTTATTTTAAAACTACCCTTTCAGGAGGAAAAACCCTTTGAAGAAACTCTTCACATTCTTCTAAAACTTGAAGAAATGACTTAGATTCCTTATCACTTCTATAGCTTTATACAAGCAGAGAGAAAACTAGTCTTTCAGGAAGGCAGAGATGATCGCCCCGATGGAAGTGCCTGCAGAAGAGCACATTCATTGACCTCATGGAAGAGGGGAAGCAGAGGCTTTGCAGCATTCACTCAGACATCCCCATCTGACAGGCTCTTTCTGAAAAAAGAAATGACGATAATTGGGAGAAAAAAAACTAAACTGATAGAAGTAGTTTGTATTTTACTCATCAGAACCTCCATAGTTTCAGCCTAAAAGTTGATCACAGGTACCAGATATAATTTCCAATAAACAAAGTGACCCACAGAGGCCATACCCCTTGCATCCCAGAGCTGGCACAGCAAGAAAGCAAACCAAGGAGAACTGGCAGGAGGAAAGCTGGCCAAAAGGAAGATTCAGGCTAAAAGTTCTCATATACAGAACTGAGAAAATCCATTTCTAAGCAATAAGAGAGGGTTACTGAGTAACATTTATTTATTCTCTGTGTGAGGAGAGGTCTTCTGCAAGAGATTGTCTACCTCAAATCTGGGGGGGGAAATACTTTCCATTTCCCTGTCCTCTTAAGCATACACCAAGGTCACCAGGGAGGCTCAAATGAACAAGGCGCTCCGAGAGAGGTGCTTGCCCTGAAGGGGAACTCCAAAGAACTGACGTAGAGAAAACACCACATGAAGCCTGGAAGTTGGGAGCAGCAGAATAGCTCCACATTGCACCCTAAGAACCTGCACCAGAAATCGGCTTCAAATCCTCTTCCTGCCTTAGCTACCTGAAATAGAAGATATTTAGATTTTATAACTTCTAACCACTTATAATCACTTTCTGGCCCACCAAAGCCAGCTCCCAATGCTCTGAGCCACGTACAGTCAGATGGGGAGCAGAGGTGGTGCAGGCCTGGCAGGGAGTGGGATTAAGACGGGCAAGAACTGCTGGGGCCAGGCACTGGGACCTGGCCCCCGTGACACCCCTGGGCACCCCAAGCCCAGCCACAGGGTCTGCACTCCCACAGAGCCCAAAAGCCCTCCGGGGCTCCACAGCACGCAGCGCTGAGCACAGCACAGATGAATCTTTCTGGAAGATGTACAGTATACATGCTCGCATTTGCCAAAGGGTGAGGTCATTTTGGAAGGAATTTTATTTATTCAGGAAATATTTCTGGGAATATTTACATGTCAAGATTACATGTTTAAGTTCTTTGACAAAGCAAACTCTGGGCCATATGCATATTTTCTAAGGAGACTTACAAGTATTTCTTCAGGTTTTCCAACACAAAAAGACTTTTGCTGTATCACTGTTCTGGTGGCAGACACCATCTCATTATTTCAGGGACAGGATCTAAGTCCTGTATTGAAGACTCCAACCCTCAGCTGACCTGGCGGCTGTGATTTTTTTCCAGTGCAGAGGAAAGGAAGTGCTTCAGGCACTCAAGCTCAGAATGATGCATGCAGCCAGATCCTCTGCATCAGTGCAGAAGCGCAAGTTCAGCAGCTTTTCTCCATAGGAGGGGGTGTCCAGACCTGCCGGGGTCAGCGTGTCAGATCGGAGGAGCCCTGGGAAGCTCCCCTTGCCCCAGTCTTGGGGAATGTTTAGTGACTACCAAGCTCCTCCAAGCATTTTAGATTTTGACTTAGTGACAGATCCCAGATAGTAGTATGGGGGATACAATTCTATCCCCTTTTAAAAAAAGGGGCAAAAACCAAGAGAACCCACACTTAAGCAGTTTGCACCTCTGCAAGAGTATTACCCAGAATATACCCAGCAAACAAACACTTAAAGGTAACATCTCTGCTCTGGAAAAAGACACAAGCAACCCCTCCATTGTGTTTTCTATCCATGAAAGCAGCTTAGTGTTCTACTCGATCGCTGTAGATGAAAAGAAAAAGATAAGCAAAGGTATGAAATAGCTTCTATATGAGAAATTACAAGACAGTAACTCTCCAGGCTGCTGACTGAGGGACAGTGAATATGATCTATGAATATAATGGAAGCCTACAAAATCATGAGAAGGATAGAGAAAACTAACAGGGAACAAGATTAAAGGGCCTCAGAGCCCAGAAACCAAGGGCATCAGAAAGTCATCAGGCGGCAGTTTCCACACGAAGAGGAGGACGCACCTCTGTGCAAAACACAGCAAGACTGGAAGACTGCCACCAAAGACACCACAAGCTCACCTTTGCTCAGAGGCTGTTGGACAATTTTTTGGAAGAAAAATGAGAAGTCCATCCAGAGTTATGAGGCATATGAACACCACCCTGGCCTAGGGGAACCCTGAGCTGTCAGTCAGCACACAAGGGAAACGTCACCTCACATCCACCCCGCTCTTCCCAGGCACCCACTGCTGGCAGGGTCCCTCGTGGACATCCTTTTATTTGTGTTAAATAATAAGCAAAGTTATTTTAAGCCAGAAAACATAGATAGTGCGAACTGATGATAGTATGAGTTGATTGTCATTTTCCAACATGCTGTGATATCTACTCTTCCTCAGTTATTAACTGATTTGTGAGGTTGATTTCTAATTCCCAGAAGCAAATTCAATAGAGGAATTGTGGCACAGCACAGGCTTTTAACAGATTCAGTAGTGTTATTCCTAGAGTTATGTATAACACTTCTAAAGTTATATCCAGATCTAAGTCTCCATACTCTGCCTGAAGGGAAAAAAATTAGGCTAATTAAATACCGGAACAGAAGATGACTGCACAGTAAGAGTGAGATTATTCAGAAAGCTTCGGGCAACACCATCTTATCTGGTTAATCATAAATCACAGTCACGGGCATGAGAAAGAAACACACAAACAGTTCTTCGGTCTTTGAAGCTTTGGACTCAACATCCATTCATGGCTCAGCTTCACCAAGTGCAACTTTACCTTGAATATATTTGAATTTGCTCAAGGTGTTCACAGAAGTCTTATTTTTCCCCTCTTCTCTTTCTTTCTATTCCTTTTTAAATAGAAGAAAAAAAAACACCACCAAAAGACTCCCATGTTTTATACAGCCAGGAGTTTTTGCTTTGCCTGAGTATTCTTAGTGAGGTATTAAAATAATTTCCACTTGAGGAGCTGCAATTCAGGGAGCATTTTCCACCTGAGCTACGCGCTTGGAGACCACAGTGAGCATCCTACATTTCCTCTCCATGAGGCCCTTAGAAGAAGCAAATTAGTCTCCAAACCCCTGCGGGGTGCGAGGATACCTGCAGCCCCACCAAAGAGGCAAGGGCCACTAGCCCACGGGAACACAAACAGCAGCTCTACTATGTTTTATTTGACCTAAGCAATGGCCAGAGCAGAAACCCTGGCATTCACACAGAAATTGCCTGAAAGCATCTCGCACACAAATACTTCCTTCTTGTTAGTGCCTCCTACCTGTTAGCGGGTGTACTGCTCCAGGCCTGTGTTCCCCAATCTGAAGAGGTGCAGCTGTCCCCACAGAAGCTCTGCTGGCACTGATAATAGCTTTATTTCCCTCATGTCTTGCAAGTCTGAAAGAGAGACATTTTGAAAAATATACTGGAAGGGCATTTACTCCTATGTTATAGTTTTGTTCTTTAGTTTTCACTGTAACATACACAAGCTTGTTTTCAACACTCTTCAAAGTGTGCAACAGAGGTTGAGACTAAGCACTCAGACAGGTTTATCAGAAGAAACGGACATTCAGACAGGCCTCTCAGCAAAGAGAGGGCCTTCACACAGCATCACTTGATGCCGCCCCTCTCATTTCAGGAATCAGCCAGGTAGCATTGTGTAGCAGGAGAGGAGCAGAGAGATCCTGCCTACATGGCCCCCAGTGCCCCTCACCTCTTTCTCCTTATTTAATCCAGCACTGGTTGAGCTCACAGAGCTCTGAGACTTTGGAAGATGATTCTCCCAAACTGGCCTAGGCCAAACCAAACTTAGTAACCTCTTTGCTCACCCAGTATACACCATCTGCTTAGAGTCTGCAAAACTAGGGATGACTTTCTTAAAATTGTCTTGTAAGAAAATTTTAATAAGCTTACACAGGTGGCTGGCTCTAGGACCTGAGCTTCCTACTGATAAGTACACAAACATCTTACCTTGTCTTCCCCACTAGCCGTTTCCTGCAGTTCTTCAAGCCCCTACCTGTAAGTCCTCCTGCATCTGAACTCTTCCCAGAGCCCTTTCCTCCAGTCTCCTCCCTTGCCCTCTGCAGCAGAGCACTGCCACCCACTGAGCCACACTGCACCCATAATCCTTTGCCACCCAAGCCTAATGCCTAATTTTTATCAGCTGATCTTCCAGGCCTATAATTACTCCTTGATTACCTTCACCTTAACAGCTGTATTTCCCTTCATGAGGCCTTGCATTGCTCATAGGGAGGAATTAGTATCTGCTATGGAGGTGGAGCTTCTGCATATACTGTCACAGGGAAAAATATTTTCTTATAGGCAAAATGTGTATTTATAATCAGAATTTACTGTTAATGTTCATTAAAACAACAAACCTGAAAGAAAGGAATTCTATGTGAGGAAACAGAGTGCTAGTTTCTCTTGAAATAGCCTGTCTGATATGGCTGTAGGATGCCTACATGTGTTGCATATGGTTCTTCATGCCTTCCTGAAAACTTATTGACCAAGAAAAAAAATAAGACTGCAGAAGTAGAATAAGCCCAGAATGTTTCAAGCCAGTTTGAGATTCTAACTATTGCTTGGATGCTCATCAGCATTATTTATGGGATACATATGAAGATAAATACTATAATATATTCTTGGAAGAATATAATTCTGATGCGATTGGGGATACTAAAGTATAGGAGCCCTGGGATTAACAGCCTGAACTAATATCACAGTTGTCATCACATTAAGAGGACCTCAGGAGACTGAAATATTGATATAACTATGGTGTGAAATCAAAATATTGTAATTTATAGAGGGAAAAAAAAATGTTCCTGGCATGCACACAGCTAGTTATGCATGAGTGTAGTACATACAAACCACAATGTTAGAAAAGCCCCAAGAGATGTGATAATTCTGCAAATATAACTATTCAGTATATTCAAATGAAAAAAAAAAAAATCTGTCTTTATCACACTCCTCGATCAGTTATTTAAATAATTTTAGGGGCCTTTTTTTCTCTCTATTTTTCCTTTGATGCTCCTTATTTCTTATCAGACATTTGTGGTAATTGAACCACATGGAAGACCTTAATACAAGCTAAAATACATCATCTCTTTGACTGTGAGCGACAGTAAATGGTGGTCATTTGCTACCACAAACAACTTCATTATAATTATCCTTCAGCATAGAGTTGAATTGTGAATGTTTTAGTTTCCTTAAAAAAGGAACATTAAGTTTTGCCCACACAATCAAGTCCTAAGACAGCCCATGAAACAACATTAGCAAAGCTACTTCACCCAAAAGCTCATTTTCACATCATTTCACCACTTCATAATTTGTAGAGAAAAGAACCAACTAGGGAAACAAGCTGCTTGTTTTTCTCTGTTTATTTGAAAGCAGACAGCTGTCTGTGCTCTTATCAAGCTCCCCAAAACAAGGGCCAAAGCTACTCTGCTGCAGCTGATGCCTGTTACTTGGATGCTTTATGCCCCATAGATCAGGAATGTAGTGGCCAGATTGTCACATCCCATATGCACATTTTAAATACATTTAATAGAGCGTCTGCATCCCAGCCAAGATGCCCAGCACAGGGGACGGTGACCTCTGGTCCCCTGCATCTTTAGTGGTCAAAGTCACGTATGTCTACAGGTAGTACACAGAGGTACTTCAGATATGATGCTTCCTCAGAGGCACCTTTTTGTATATAGGCTGCACATACACAGTGACTATATGAACTCAGGTCAACTGCGCTTTTAAACTGGGCACTATGGGCACTGAAAGTTAGTTTTCATGCCACATTCAGTCCAATCTAAACAAAAAATTCACTTCTTTGGCATCTCACTCCGCAGCTGTCTCGTGTAGGTGCATATTGACTTGGAGGAGGAACGGATGCGGTGTGTGGGAACGCCCATGCCAGCCGCCCCTTCCTCCAGCTCTCTGGAGCTGCCAGGTTCCATTGGTCCCAGCCAGCGGCACACCAACATAGACCTGCTGTTTAGCAAGCTATTTGGTATCTGAATAGATGAGATCATGGTTTGAGATAGCAATTGCATTCTTTTAATCCCATCCCAACCCAAAATCTGGATTGTAGCCACCTGCGTAACCAACGCTGGCTGCTACCGGTGCTCGCAGTGTGCCCTCGAGAGCCACAGGACCTGCGGCGCTGCTGCAGCCGGGCGGCTGGGGAGAGCGTGCCCTCGCGTGCTCCTCGCGACTGTGCCGAGGGGGAGCGACCATGGTGCCACCCCCCTCATTTCATGAGGCACGGACACAAAAGCAGACTGTGAAGTGTTTGTGCTGTCTAGGTTTCTGTTGCCGGTAGAAGGCACAACACTGACCCGCTATTAAACATCATTACAAGGGAGACAGGAAAATGCAATGACTTGGATACTCCTGAAAATGCCCCTTCCAAATAACTGTCTGAAAATATGAGTAATTTGAATAGAGATGCTAAATAGAACCTGTACCCTTCACATTTTCCAACCTGTATTATAATACAGACCTGAAATCTGGATACTTATTTTAGAAATTGTGAATCTATAATGAATAGAGCTGACAAGTGAAGAAAGTAGAGTAAGCACTCATTTCTTCATGATTTGAAGGTAAAAGGAGCAAACAGGTATTTTATCTGATAATATTTAATGCAAACTAAAAGCCTAATTATAACAGTTGCCAACATCCTGGGTGAAATCAGCATTATATCAACTATTTTAATTGTATCACCTCATCTTGGAAAGGAAAACTGATTTTAGAACTCTTTGATTTTTCCGTAAAGGAAGGCCCAGTGGAGCCGGGAAATGCCGAGGTCTACGGATCGCATAAAGTACTCCAGCTATTCCAGCACTCTCTCTCAGAAACACATCGTTGTAAGTGGAAATGCAAATACCGTATGCTCTTATTGAGGTTGCAATTAATGTATTTGGGAAAGGAACCAATGTAAATTATTTTTTATAACAGTGAGCCTTTATATAAAGTTGGACTATTTAAAAGCATGCATGCCATATAGGGGCAGAGAGGGAAGTGTCAGGCCATATTTATGAACAGTCAAGCTTGAGTAGATTTTCATAAAACCCCTCAGTAATGGTTTCTAATTCTGAGGCTCAGCTTAAGGGTCTGGAGCTCGTGTCTTCTGAACAGCCAATGAAGCATCTTTGAAATTCGGTGTGCCCCTGCTCCGTACTGCAGGCTTAGCCAGCACCATCTGCTAACAGTGAAGAGGGGCATGGGAAACCTCACGCACTGCGAAAAGCTGAGCGTCTGGCCAGGCGGCACTGCGCAGGCTGTGCAGGGCACACTGACTGCCAGGCTGGCAGCAGGGTCAACGGCAGCAGCCCGTGCGAGGCGTAGCAGCTTCAGGGTGGCTCACATTGCCTGTGCCCAGGCCTGGAGATGCTGGGCAGATCGGTGAAAGTTTTAGTGACACCAGTGTTTTACACAGCTTTAGTTAAACCTGTTGCACAGCATTTGTGTCTGCTAGAATTCAGAAGCCGCAGCTCAGGTCCAAGAGTCTGTGTCTGCACCCCCAGTGGCTACCAGGTAAAAGCATCACCACTTCCCATGGGACAGGGAGCTCCTCTCCTCCTGAGGCCACTGCGGCCTTTGCTGCTGCCTTCTGTACATCTGGAGTTTGATCCAGAAGCAGGGTGCAGCTTGCGGTGGCAGTGCTGAGGCACATGCCTGTGCCTCATTTCCCTGTGGGTTTCCCGATGGCACGGCCGTTCCCGCATGGTGCCGGGGCCAGGAGCCCAGCTGTCCCCATTCCCAGCACACAGCTGCAGTCCTGCAGCACGGGGACCTGCTGGGGTTGTCCCCTGGGTCAGGTCGTCCACCAGCTCGGCAGAGAGCATCTGCTTTCCTCCTGGAGTGCACCCTCTGGTTTGTCTTCATCTTAAAGGAATCCAGCATGTGCAGTGGGACAGCTCCATGACAGGCACCAGAACACAAAAACTGAGTGAGGGAGACATTCACGACCAGAGGCACCCTGTGTCCTCAGCACCGTGCGTGTGCAGCAAGCACCGTTGCCTGTCCCCGTCCCCCTGTGCAGCTGCCCCCGCAGCTCCTGTGTCCTCGCTGCCGGCATCCGAGCCCCGCAGCGGGACACGGGGACCAGCAGCCGGCGGGGTGGGAGAGGCCACCCAGAACTGCACATCAAAGCAGCAGATGATGCTTGGTGGTACTCTTCATGTTGAAATATGTTATTAATATTAATAGAGTTACATTTTGATGAAATGTGTTTTGTGTAAGAAGGATTAACTGTACTCGGATTCTATTGGCTCATTGCAACACAGCGAGGTTTTAAATTATCGACTTTGCAGGCAAAGGACAATTCCCATGCCTCTGCCCCTGCAGGAAGGGACGGCACGGGCTGGGCAGCCCGAGCTGGTGGAGGTTCCTCACCGTGCATCGCCTGTGTGGGGACAGGCAGCCATGGCTCTCCAAAACACCGGCATGTACTCACCAGGAGATGAGAAATTACTATTAAAAATTTCATGCTTCACAAGCAGATGATTAATGTTCTTCCAATTAATAAATGAAATGAGATACTTTTCCACCTACCGATCTGGAGTCCAGCAAGATCAGCAAAAAGACTGTTACTGACTTCAGTGGACTTTGCACCGGTGTCATTTTGTGGTTCGCTTCAGCAGAATGATACATTTATATTGGGAAAGGGGGTTGTAGGATTTCCTAGGAACAAGATCATTTTTCAGAAAGAAGGACGTTTACCTACATTTTCTCTGCTGCTAAGGCAACTGAAAGAGAGCATTGTTGTTTTGTTTTTAATTAAAGTTTTTAGCATTCATCTCAGCCACCGTATTGACTTTTTAATATACGAATAAATATTAAAAAGCACATATATTTTATACTGCCTGCTCTGCATTTATTCACTGCAGCTTACAGGATTCTCCCCAGTGATCTGTTATACATTTCCAGCAGCATCCTGCCACATAATAAAACATAACAAAGTAGGGCAGAAACCCCACCACATTAACCCACTGTCTCCTGACACGAGTGTGTGCGCAGTTCAGAGCGCGCTTTATCGTTAATATTTACTGTACTTATTTATAACAAGAAGCCTACAGCATTTCTGAAATGTTCTGTAAATGTTAATCCCCTGAATAGCCCCCTAACATAGCCAAGTAGCATTTTCTTTCTTTCAAAACAAGGAGGTTCATTCCCAGACATGAATATCAGCTCAGATACCACAGTGATGGGCTCCAAGTCAGAACCACTTTAGCCATTGGCAGAGCACAAAGCGGCGCTCAGGATTCCCACATGCCACGGGCCAGGGGTCTTCGGAGAAAAAAGGTGTTTTTTTGGTCAGAAAATGCCAGTTGTTCAAACCCCAAGCGGCCTGGAGAAGCATCCTGGCTTTGCGAAATGCTCCGTGAGCTTTCCAGCATTGCCCCCTCCTGCCTGCATTGCCCAGCCCTGCCCGCAGCCCCCACGCAGCCGCCCGAGGTGCTGAGGGGCACCAAGGCACCCGGAACCCCTCCATTTTCAGCCTGAGGTAGCTGGACGTTGGCAGCGATGACCCCTGATGCCAACAAATAATTAGAGGTGCACAAACGCGTGTGGCTGGGGCCGCACAGCTTGGCGCGGGAGGCGCACAGAGGACGGGCAGGCGGAGAGGGGCCAATACGAGTAAGGGGATGAGCTGCCACATAGAAAGCTGGACAGTCTTCGTGTTTAAAGGTGAATTAAACCAGCAAAACATGCAACGCATGGCACACAGTGGCATTCACGTGGCTCTTTTCCCTTTAAATATTTTGCATACTAAATTTAAACTAACTTCCCTCCCTGCACACACACAAATAAATAAATAAACTCAGTGAATCAAGTCAACCATAATTCCAATTAGTCCCAGCTGTTATTTCACCATCCTTTATGGCCCTGTCTGCAGCACTCAGAAATAGGTTACACATGGCCTCATGCAAGGAGACATGAAATAATTGCTTCAATGTGAATGAAGCGTAACTAATTTTGTTCATGTATTATTCAGAATGACACGGACATTACTGTAATAATTCCTGACTTATTCAATATTCTGGAGAATGGTGGAGAAAAAAAATGCATTTGCAGCCACAGGAAATGGAATGAACTACTCTGGGCTGAACCTCTTCCTCTCTTTCCTATTTATTTTTAACAACATTTCCAAATCACACTTTAAATATACTGCTTTCAAAGCTAAGATTCATTTTGACTGCAGGTATAAGGAGAACACTTCTTGAGCCAATGTGACCTGCTACTGATGCAGCAAAAATAGATGATGTCACTGAAAAATAAATGACTTTTTCATATTTCTTCTTTCACTATTTATCTCATATAGAAAAAAAATGATTCCTTTGGTAATTCGGTTAGCAATAAGTTTGGTAAATGTCTCTAAAGAAATCTGTTTTGAGAAGACACCTTTAGATGTTAGTGAACAGATTTAGTTGTTAGCTATTTATGTCCATGGACATTGTTATTTGACATGGACTAACTTTAAAAAATCTTCATTATGATGTAGTGAACTGGCAATGAGCTAAAAAGAAAGCATTCTAATAACTAGTCATTATTTAATAAAGAGGAGAGAGAATTAAAAAAAAGAAATGACAAACGAGGGAGAAAAATAAAATGAAATTCAGAAAGGGGACAATATGTAAAAGACTATAGTGAGTGGGCTTAAGCCCACATTTATATAGCACTTTTTAAAGAGAAAAATGATAGAAATCTTAAATAAGTTTCTTTGTATAAGCCTCAGAAGTTATACTACTGACTGATCAAATGCTGGGTTTTTCCTTTTCTTCTGTATATAAACTACAAGAACAAGGAGCAAAGAATGAATGAATTGAGATTCAAGGTACAGTTTTGATTATGAAAGGTAATGTTAAAAGAAGTATCTAGAAATAGTCTATTTGTGATGAAACATTCTAATTTACATGCATGTGTATATACATGCATATGCACGTGAAATCCCACAGCTGCAGCCGCCACAGCACGGTGTCTTGTTCCTGCCTTGATTTCAGTAGTCCAGTGGGTCGGGAGCAGATCGGGAAGTGCAGAAGGACATGAAGATAAAATATACAGAGTCTGTTTACAAGTACTTCCCTTTCCTCACATCCTTATCTACTTTCAACAACTGCTATCAGCGTGTAATTCCCACTGCCCACAGAGGACGCGGAGCTTCACGGCGCAGGCGAGGACCAGCGGGGCTGGCAGCGTGGTGCTGCGGGGCTGGGGAGGGAGGCAGAGGATGTGTGGGCAGAGGATGCACTGGGAGAGGGCTCAGGAAAAAAAAGGTGTCCTGACGAGCAAGCAGGTGCCAGAATGTAAGCAATTGTGTTTGAAACTCAGAGAATTCCAACAAATGAGTAATTAGCAAATGAATCAAAGGACACACAATTCAATTATGTCATTTGCATCAGCTAGGAAAAGGTAGATCTGAGGCAACACTTCATTACTTTGTTGTGAGTGGTTACATGAAAAACCAAACCCGTTTCAGGCCCGGTTCCTGGCTGTTGGTTCCCAGCTGACCTCGATCGAGACGTTCAGCAACAGCAGCACGTGCAGGTGGGGCACGCTGGAGCTGATGGCAAAAGAGCCCAGCAGGAAGAGTCTCCAGCTGGGCAGCTTGCTGGGTAGTTGGTGTAACAGGGCCCTTAAAATCAACGGGTGCGTGGCAGGTTGTCTGGTCAAAACTAACCGACAGAAAACAGCTATGAAATGAAAGTCCTTTCCCTAAATCTCAGTGTTATAGAACAGTTTATAAGGCATCAGAAATCAGTCTGAAAAATAACAGACTTTTCTTTTAAAAGCAGATACATGTGAGTTGGTAGGTGCATGCCAGTGCCTGCACCCATGTAGCATCAGGTGTCAGTCTCCAGAGGTTCTTAGTGACTAATTACAACCTTTGCAATTACTGCAGTACTGTTATGACTCTTGAAAACAATAACATTTTGTTCATTGAATGCTGAAAACTTACTTTGCTTATCACACTGCTTTCCACAGCCAAACGATAAGGAGATTGAGGGTGACCCATATTTTTTTTCCCCCAACAGTCGGATGGTCCTTCAGTTGGGAATGATCAAGAAACTCTGCTATAAGAGAATTCATGGCTTGTAAGATCTCATCCCCATCACTTGAGCTTGCTCACACAAGTTCGGCACTAGCTCAGTGCTAAGAGTTCACCAGAAGTTCTCTGTGTAAAATGTGCAAGCTGCAGGAAGGCTAACCCTGCAGGACTGAACGGAGTCTCGTGGACAGACCACCCAGCTGTGAAAACTTTCTGAAATTTCTTTTCTGATGTATTTTCCAGTCATGAGTATTCTACTGCAATTTAAGGACTGAAGTAATATGTTAAAACAACATATTGTCTCCAAACCAAAAGAAATTTATGTATCGTATGAGTCTTAGAAACACATTAATTATCATGAAATTCATGATAAAAATCTCGTAAGTTGGCCATCCTAAGACTAAATGTGGATAAATGTCAAGTTACAAAGCAGGGTACAAGTTGTTGACAGACTATTTTCAGGAGGCATTGTCAGTATTCTCATTCACATCCTCAGTTCTAAGTGCTCCTCTCAGACGCTGCATTGTACCTCGAGGTTTCAGTAAATACTGAGATTTCTTTTTTCCTTGTTGAATGTCTAATGGGATACCACAGGAAATGAAACCATTTTTAAAAGTCACCTTCTTCTACTTACGCAATTTCTATCCCCTCAGTTTTCAGAAATAACCAGTGATTTTAAGGGTTTCTGTTTTGGAGGATTCAGTGTCGGGCCCCTCACAGACCCCTCACTGAGGCCCAGCAGCATCAGCCCTAACTTATCCTGGGCTCGCGCAAGCATCAGCTTTGCTGGGGCTCCCCCGGCCTGAGCTCACCCCCAGCCCGCTCCTGCCCCAGTGCCTCTGCTCCTCCACAGCCACCGCTCAGCAGCAGCAGGGAACGTGAGCCTGCCCATTGTAACCCACCCCATCCCCATCCATCCCATCCTATCTCATCCAATCCCATCCAATCTCCATCTCATCCCCCCCCCTTCCCATCCCTTCCCATCCCTTCCCATCCCATCCCATCCCATCCCATCCCATCCCATCCCATCCCCAGCCCAGCCTTGGATGCTCGCCCCCTCCCAGACCTCCTGCCTGTCCCACAACTGCCTGGCACCCAAGGAATCCCCACGCACACCCCCATCAGTCCCAAGGCCATGTATACGTCAGTTATCAACCCCAAATACAACTCTGGCCTTGTGCCACCTCCCGATGCACTGCAGGTGCTAACTCAGGGCTGACCATGAGCCTCCAAAGCAACCACCAGCACCAGCCCTCAGCTGGTTACTACTAAAAGCTGACCATAGCATAGACAGAGCTCAGCTCAAACTACATTTTTCTACAGTTTGTACCTCCTGGAGCAAATCCATACTGCGTGTAATGTGGGACGATGGCTCAGTCCCAAATCTAACCCTTATGTAAGCTAGTATATACCAGTTGGCTCCAACCTCAAACACAAGCGTGTGTTGGGTAAGGAGTTAGCTATGCAGGACAGTCTGTAAAACGCTCCGAGTACAATAGGCAGTTTTGCTGTAGCGCTCACTGAAAACAAGCCAGAAATTCCTCAGACATGTATATGCGGTTATTCCCAGTTCCCTGGCCTCGCTTGAACCTCTGGTGGCCGCGGCGGGACAAGCCTCCAGCACCGGGACAGCCCTGCCCGCACCGCGGGTGCAGCGGTTCCCGACCTCTGCCGCATCCCTGCCAGCTGCGCCGTACCCGTGCGGCTGCAGGGGAGCGGGCGGGCTGGGAGGAGGAAGGAGGCTTTTTTCCCCTGAAGTACAACACAAGTTTCTCTTTCATGAGCAGCATCAACAGGGCTGCATCTGTTGTCTCTGGGCTGGCTCCGTTGTCGCGGCACTGCTCAAACACACACCGCGATACAGCTCCGAACCGTCACCCTGTCTGACTGCGCCCTTCAGCCCTCCATGCATGGGCTTTGAGAATATTAAGTCACTGTTCTGATCCAGGTAATATTGGTGCTCGTCTAGCCTTGCTTCCTCTTCCAGCTGCTGAGAACATTCTTACAGATTTGTCAGGTAAGATTTTATTTCTTTAAAAACAGATTAGAAAAGCCATCTGGAATATTTTTTTAAAATCAACTCAAACTCCTCCAGCTGTTGTGTGACCTCATCCTTTATTAATTTCTGCAGACTCGTATTTACCATTGAGATCAACCCTACAAGTGTATAATTTCCTGATTTCTTTCCAGCTACTTTATTAAAGATTGGGGTTAGATATTTGCTCCCCTTGAGTCCCCTGATAACCCTCTTTCTCCTGCAGGAGTTGTTAAGGAGTAGATGATGTATCACACATTCCTTTATAGCAACAATAATTGTTCTGCTTCAGCAGCGACTGTGGCTTACATATTGCAGTTTTTCTGGAAGTGTTTTTCTCTTATTGCTAAGGAAGATATTGGCACCAAAATGTGATTTGAGAGCTCATGTTCTCTTAGTTTTCCCTTACCTGAAGTCAGTGCAGATGCTACATTTGTGATGGCACTGCTGACATCTGTGTAACTGAATCCAGTGTTATAAACAGGAAGCAGAAGTGGCAGTGGCAATTTCAATAGGGGCTTTTCTTCTGCTGAAGCCATTATTTCCCACAGGGTACATAAATCTCGCCATGTCTAGAGCGTTCAGCTCCCAGTCTATGGCAATCCTCAGCTACACGGATATGCCCCAACCCTTGCCCTCCCTGGCAGTCTGGCTGTTTTCCCAGAGGCATGCTTGGAGCTAGCAATTCTTTGTTTCAGGGGAGGAAAACGGGGTGGTCACAGTCATTAAAAAAGACCATAAGATGATTTTTGTGTCTGTCATGGGACATCCATTTCTACAGAAGAAGCTATTCATAAACACTGCAAGTATGGGTACAGTTTCGGTACCCGAATGCCAGGCTTGGTTCCTGCCCTAGATGTCTCACTGCACGCTCTGAGGTGTGGGGGCCCACCACAAGCCTCCCAGGCCGGCAGCTGGGGCATCCTCGCAGGAGGCACCTTCACGCACGCTTCCTCTGCTGGGCCGTGGCCGCTGATCCCAGCGCTGATCCCAGTGCGAGTCTTCTCAGCTCTAGGGTGCAGATCTTAGCACTCAACAGCTTTGGGCAAAACCTCTCTCACCCACTTCACGATCCCATGCTGTATCCAACATCACCCTTCGAAGCAAAGGTAAAATTTTAGCACAACCGTAGTTCCCCTCCTTTTCTGCTGCAGCAGCGCTATGCTAGCACAAGCAGATTTTAAATGACGCTGTGGCTGAGTGACATGCACTGGCTCAGAGGTGTGGGCCACCACAGCAGGAAGCTAATAGCTAAAAAATGTAGAAACGGACCTGCATAAAGAAAAAAACATGTGTGAAATATACAAAATCTAAATCAGGGTGAGAAATCCTAATGGTCGTAATATTTAGGATTTACAAGCCATTTATAATGAAATGTCTTATCTCAATTTATATTTATAGTTCCTCATCTTTTCTGCAGTAGTGGCAATTTGGCAGGATACCACGCACTAGCCCAGGGCAGATCTTAAAATGGCAGTATAATGGCATGACGTGTTAGTGGTGTAACTCGTACTTATGGCATTTATCTTTATATAAATACAACTTGCATTCACACAGGTCCTCAAGCAACTGCAGAAATGGTCACCAACCAGAACTGTTAACGTTTCATTCCCCCTGGCTTGCAAAAGATGGAAGAGCAAAGCCACCTCTCGTCCAGGCAGGCCACCCAGCAGCAGGACCGAAGTGACAGAACGGGCAGCAGAGGGGCTGGAGGGCTGTGCTAGGGCAGGGCGGGGAGAGGACAGGGGAGTGCAGGTGCTGGTGAGACTGGAGGATGGTAAATGGTTTTGTTTTCATTGCATTCCAACACATGGAACTCTTGAAGTTTTTTTTTTTTTTTTTTTCCATGGTTCAAATTTCACAGTGTGTCACTAAAGCTTTGGGAAGAGGACATCCTCCTCCTCCTAAAGGACAGGGGACCCAGCTTACACCTCCAGCAGGGAGCAACCGAGTTGGCGTGAGGCACGTGGGCTCTGGAAAAACATCGCTGACCCCAGACAAGCTGACGTGGGAGGTCTGTAAGGATCGCCAGGCTGGAGCTCCGCGATGCGAGGAGGAGAATGGCAGCCAGCTCACGCTCCGGACAAAGCGTCTGCCCCTGCTCCGGCTGCATCCCCAGCAGCGGCAGCCAGGAAAGGAGACGATGGGCAGCGTTGTTCAGGCTGTATTGGAAAACACAGAGGTGGGGTTCGATGTATCTACAGGCATAAAATAAATGGGTGGTTTATAAATATTTGCATCCTATAATTGTCTTTAGGAAAGATCAGCTGGGTTAAATCTCACTGGGGCCATTTTTCTGTGAGGAACAGCTGAATTGTTAACAAGTTTAATTTCCACCACTCAAGCGGCTAATGTGCAGTCTCTTAGTCTGATCACACTACTGCTTCCAAATGGCACTTCACGAGGGAGCACCTCTAATCTGACATGTTCTTTCAATATTTTCTATGGGAAATGACTTTCCAGACTATCCGAAGGCTGCTGGGATGAGTCTCACTGTTATGAGATGGTACTCTTGAGTGAGAGGGAGCAAAGCATACGGCTCGTAGTGGTGAGATGGGGAAGAGAAAGCAAAGAGCTGGAAATTAATGCGGACTTGGCTCCTAATCTGAGAACTTTCTGGGACCAGTGAAGGCAGCTGAACAGGTTTGGGGTCAGAACATTTAAGGTCTTAATGCTTTCCAATAAGTTTCTATTACATGATAAAGCTACATCTTGACTTGCATTTGAGGGTTAATTCTGGTTTTAATGAATCAGTTGCAAACAGTTCCTGAGGCTGGTCTAAGGTGCGGAGCAGAGAAAGTAACGCAGCATTGCACTATGCTTCTCCTGGCTGCGGAGAGATGAGCCCATGAGACTTTCTTGAAGATGTAACGAAAGTGACTTAGGGACATGATCAAATATTTAAATCTTCTTCTGTATCTGTCCTCTTTCTGCTAGGACACACTTTTTCAACATTTCAACCACATTATAGAGGGCTGCAAATGAAGAAGAAAAGCAAAAGACTGGGAAAAGGGTCAGGACAATATTTCCTGATAGGTTACATCATCTTGTCAACATTTTTGCATTTAGATTACAAAGCCAGAGGAACATCAACCTAAACTCTTGACCTTGGGAGAGCTCGGATGCAAATGCTCTAGCTTGGGCTCAACATCATTTTGAAACACCTATTTTACATAGAATTAATGACCTCCAGAATTTTTCCAAATCTGAGTGGTAGATTTGTTTCTTTCCATTAAGCAATAGGAGAAAAAGATGTGTATCCTAAGAAATACTAAATACTCTCACTTCTCCCACAGGCTGACAACACAGACAGGACTTCATGCTAAACGCTCTGCTCTAACTCTGTACATCTTTGGTTTGGGCAGGGAAGACTGTGACTGTTGTTAATGTGGCTGTGGAAACACAAGGTGAGGTAGGGGATGAAATACCAAGGGAAGATTGGAGGATTTTAATAATGCCTATTTTTATATCTACTAGATGCCAACCATCTGAGTTAATAGAATATAATTGGAAGACTAGATTTAGTCGTTTTCTTTATTATTAGGTCTTGATGTACTTCTGTCAACTCCCAAATACTCATTACATGTAATTAGGGAAAAGATTAGAGTGCTGTTAAGATGCAGAATAATGATGCAGCTCAACAAGGGCCAGTGGAAAAAAACAACCCACTTAGGAAAATGTCTCAAAAGTGCTGAGCAGAAGAGGGCATTTAAAAAAAATGATGAAGATGAGAGCTGGTGCTAAATAATGAAGATGAGACTTTGAAGTGGGAAAGAGTTGACATGCAGAATCAAAGCATTTGATGACTGTACTGCTGTCTAAAATGAATCCCTCGTGTTTATTTAGATGGTTGAAGTAACATTAGTGAGATAATTCCCAAAGAACCACCCTCTGTGTCTTTTTCATAAACTCCCACCCCAAATGGCATAATTAATTTCACAGTTGTATAGAGTAATAATAACAAAAAAATCCATCCTTTGGGAAGTAGGTGGTAATTTCTATCTGATAAAAATTGTGATTAGAAACAGCATATAAAACTTTCTGATAATTTATTCACCAGAAATTACCATATTATACCTATCGGGGGCTGGTGATATGAAACTTAACAAGCTGATATTTCACTCTGATTTCCTTGAGCATGGTCCAATTTATTAAATCAAAATTGTAGATTAGCTTTAATATGAAATAAGATTTTTGTATTTCAGAGTAATGTATGTCAGAACTCATGGAACAGATAATGGCATAGCTAATAGAAATTAAGTTGTATGTAGTTGAATGGCAGATAAAGAAGCAAGAGGAGAAAATTTCTAAAAATTTCTGTGAAACTAGGGGATAAAAGACTAGAAAAGAGACCAAGCCTGTGTCTGTAGCACCACATAAAGCAGCACACTACAAGGCATCACCAATATGGGGATCTAGTTCCAGCTCTATCATCAACTCCCCATATGACATTAGAGGAATTATTTCAGAACAGAACCCCTTTTCCAACAGCCACATGTTGCATAGCAGAGGAGCTGTTAAAAGGTGGCCCCAGTTCCCCTCCTCGACACATGCGGGGCTGCGCTGTTACAGCACACCGGCACCGAGCCGCTGGGGGTGATGTCCGCTTTGGCACAGGCTGCTGCTCCCAGAATACTCCTAGCAGAGCCTGCATAGGTCTTGCATTTATTTTTTTTTCATGCTTCTTGTTGTTTTGTTGGTTAGTTTGGGCTATTCTGGGAGGCCCCTGGGTCTGCTCATTCCCTCACCAGAGTGCGGCTGGGCACCTGCGTCAACAGCATGGAGCAGGGGCTGGCACAGGCTCTGCCTTCTGCCTGCGCTGCTGCTCCTGGCATGGCCGAGCAAGCAAACAGGGAGAACTGGGCGCAAAGGGAACGCTCTCTCCTAGTGCAGGCACAGCGTAACTGCCCGGGGACCCTAAACATCCTTTGCTTTCCTTCCTCAAATTTGCAGAACAGCAGGCACCATCTGGCTCGCCTGCCCACAGCTGGAGAGGCAAAAGCACGTGGGCTCAGCAGCAGCAGCAGCACAGGAGGAAGCAGAGTGTGATGGTATTGATGACGATCACCGCACCAGGGAAGCAGGGCCAGGAATGAACCAAAATGCAGGCGATTAGCCCCAGAACGGGTCCCGTGGGGCAGCGGTTGCCTCGAGGTGGAGCGCCTGTGCCGGTGCCCCTGAGCCTGGCACGTGGACCCCCGTCAGCACAGCCCCGCTGGCATGCGGAGCGGGTGCCTCGGGCAGGGGCCACGGCGTTCGGGTGGATCCTGCTGCAGCCCAATCAATCCCAGCTTGTTTATAAGTATCTGTGACTCACAGACGTTTTTCCTACTCCTTAATTGCCAGTTTCCTGAGAAACCATTTCAGTCAGCCAATAAGATGCAGAATTATTACTTAGTGACTAGATACAATCGGGAAAAATAAATACAGCATTATTGGTAAATTGAACAGCACTTTTCTAAGTACATCACGTATTTACAAACAACACACAGATTTGCAGAAACTGAGGAACCCCTGGTCTTGCTGAAGAAGGCCTTGCTCTGAGGAGCGTTGGGGAAAAGCCAACGGGGACAGGGCTCGAGCAGCAACTGGTGCTGCAGGAGGGCTGCCCGGAACTTCAGGCTGGTCACCAACTGTCCAAATTTTGGTCTGCACATCTGTAAAATGGGACCAGTGATACAGGGATCTGCCGGAACTGGTGACCTGGGCTCAGGTTTCAGCACTGAAACCCACCCTCCCGGCCAGAATGGGCTGCGCTCTCCCCAGCCCTGCCCTACCCGGCCCCTCTCCTGCTCTGCACACCAGGGGGCTGGGGGTGTGGTGCTGGGCTGGGAGCGGGCACTACAGCAGCATTGAGCTGTCCTTGGGTCTCTCCCCTGCATTTCTTAATCCTGGCTTGAGTTCTGCATCTTCCAACACATGCTAGCTTCCTAAGAGCCCACATGGATTGGTACTGTGATTTTAATAAACAAATTTTAATCCTTGGAGAAACCACAATATGGTGTTGTTATTTTGATTATTTGGTATTGTTGTAAAAGTGATGCACAAGATCTAAATAACAGAGATAAGACAATCTTCATCTTCAGTATTAGTCACTGCTCAATTACAGCTTTATTCAAAGCCATTAATTGGTAGAAAGAAATAAACCTGTGAAGTCACTATAGCACAGCATGCTATTTCCTTTATTCTCTTAATACATGATTGTGCTAAAAAAGACTTTCAAGCTTCCCAAACAATCATTTGGTAAAGCCGCTCTAATAGCTGTTAAAAGGCTAGGAAACACAATGCCAGTTAATTTTGGGTGATATCACAGGGAACTAGGGGAAGGAAGATAAAAAATATAATGCAATAAAAGAAAATGGCAAGCTGGAGGAGTGCAGCATCTGAACAACTGCACGCCCCGTTGGATGATTCAGTGAGGCAAGCAAGGCAGCTGGAGAGCTGCGTCCTGGTAAGGCTTTTTCCAAGAGTTCTGGCAGCCGATGGGCCCCAGCCCTGCTCCCCGCGGCTGGGCATTGCGCTGCCTGCCCACACGGCCCAGATTACGAGTGCCTTTGGGGCTTCAGCGTTTGAAGATCACGGCAGTGGGCAGCATGAAGCCTCTGCTCCTTGTTCCTGCACTGGAATCAGACAAATATGAACATCTCCCGCCCTCCTCTCACTGCCGGCACAGCTGGGAAACTGAGGCAAGAGGCCCGGGGGCTCGCTTAAGGCCACACGGGAAGGACACCCTCTCTCTGCAGAGAACACCCTTCCCTTACGTGGTTAGTGGAGCGGGGCATTCATGGGACTGAGCGCCCAGTAACCAAGCCAGGCACTGCGATTCTTGTGCTCGCCAAGCCAGTGCCACCACTAAGGCAGGCTGGAGCCAAGGAACTGGGGCACCAGCTTGTCTGCCCTGGAGCTGGGAGCCCCTAGGAGAGGAGGAATTCAGTTCCTCTCCTCCCCCCCAAACCAAATACATCCTTTTTCTGCAGCGTGACACTCAGTCTTTGTTTTTGCCCTCAGACCTGGAGCTCAAACTGTGGTTCTGATGAAGACCAAAATAATCTCAGCTGGCCAACGTTCACTGTTTGACATTCCACCTGTTTGAAGCAAAATTGAAAATGGTATTTATGATGAAGATTAGCTCATGGCCATTAAGTGATCTGGGCTGAAGATGGATGTTTGCTGTCAATGTAGCTTTGCTGATTTATCTCAGCTGAATGTTTCCCCAGCTATATGAAGTTACTGCCACAGAGCTCTGCTGGCAGATGAAATCTATGGATGTTCCTGAGCTGCATATTTGCAGCTTAAGAACTGACCCCCAGATGCTTCTGTAGAGACAAGAGGGGAGATCTTGCACTTTCCCTTTCTCAGACTGAGCGTCAGGAGAGTTATTTGGTACTGGAGCAGAATCAAGCAGCTGGGAAAAAGGAAAGGAAAAAAGCAAAGCAAAAATTGAAATTAATTGTTTCTACAATCTCCATTGGTTCAAAGTGTAAGGGTTTTAAAATAAATATGACAATTGCAGAAAATTCAGAACAGGCACTAAGCTATGTATAAAAAAGTAATTGCACTGCAAGTGACTGCAGCGGGGGAGCAGCAGCCCAGCCATGCCAGATGAGCCCCCAAGGTCATTATGTTCCAGGATCTTCTCTATTGCGAGCAGCATCGAACAGAAGGTACTCAGCCAGGAGCAGAAGCACGGGTGCTGTGCGCTGAGCTTTACCCCAGACACACTCCCACCTTCTGGCAATCAGGAGCAGAGGGACTTCTGGAGCAGAAGCTGTTACCTGTTTCAGAGTCCTTCAGAATCACCAATGTTGATGGAATAAAGGAATAATAAACATGCTACTCAACCTCTTTGTTGCCCAGATTTCCCTCTCCACGGTAAGCCTGTCCTCGCAGGGAGGGAGTCAGAAGCAGGCACTATGTAACAGGCACCAAGTGCAGAGATGACCTTGCGCTGGAGAGGGACATGTCCTGCTATTGACCCTCCACGGGTGCTGGGGAGAGGGAGATGAGAGTGACCACCGAGGTGCAGGGTCGTATCCACCCCTCTCTGCGTTGCTGTTTCACACACTGTTCTTCTTGTCTGTCAGGTGAAATCACTGTATTGGAATGGAAGGATCTCTTCACACTTCTCTTAAAAATCCTTTCTGTTTAAGTGCCTGGTTTCTGGTGCCTGACCATTGGCAGTGCTATTGTGGATTCCCATGGGAGAAGGACATCAAGGGAAGAAGTTATTGGTCACATCATTTGGATCATTTGTGCAAGAGCTTTCTGAAAGAGAGATGTTTCCCTTCTTTCCCACAGCAATTTTTTTTTTTAATTTTTGAAAATCTCCTACCACCTTTTTCTTTCAGAGTAAAGCAGACCAAACTGTCTCAAGAGGGTTTTGCATCTTTACATTTACTCCAACCGAGAAATCTTTTATCATCCCATGCAGAAGAAAAAATATTGAAGTGCTCATTGCTGAGCAGACAGGCACAAGCCTAAAGATGAATATACAAGTTCAAACCTTTCAAACCCAGAAAGTAAATCAAGACGACAACAGTCCCAAAACATCAGAAGACCTCAAACTTATGGAAAACAGAAAATCATAAGTTCAGACATTTCTAGCTCAAATCTCTGGAAACCATGAAATGTGTTTCATATTGCAGGCAGGCGAGCGGCAGCAGCCCGTCTCCCAGCGCCTGCCGGCTGCCTTCGGCCCAAATCCCAGGGACAGAGGTGGGACACAGACAGCAGGAGAAGCCACGGGGCGGGTGGTCAGGGAATGTCCTGCCTGCGTCTAACCCTGCAGGAAAGCCAGGAAATTCATGCTGAAAGCTGGACTGCTTCAGGGGCCGACACATCTTAAGAAGTGGAGAGGACAGTGTGGTTCCCAGGATAATTCCTGGAGCCTCCATTCTCTCCTGAATTTGCAAACACGTGCACGCTCCACACGCAGTACGTGCACGTCGAGTCCCGATCACACCTGTTTGACCTTGCTGTGCCAGCCGGGAGGTTTCTGCGGCAGTTATGTGCAGAGCCAGAGCTGGCCCTGGGTCACTGCTGCACTGCCAGGGCGCGTTATCCACGCGCGGTCCCGCACCAGCTGCAGCATCCCTGCCAAGCCCCAGCACCGGCACTGCCCAGATCTGCGCGACCTTGGCTCAGGAAGGGCTTCCCATGCTGCTGCTCCGCTCGGGCAGGACAGCACTAGGACTTTGATGCAAAATTATGGAGAGAGCTGTACATCATATCTAAATAAACACCTCTGTTCCTGGAAAATTTTGTTGAAGGGGATATTAAAACTGTCTCTTCCAATTCTGCTCAGGGAATCTTTAACTAGTCTGTCAATAAGGCCACATAATAATAATCAGATGTTTCAACTTGGCCCAGATAAATTAGCTATGGGAGAGCAGCCAGTCTGCTTTCATTCATGGAAGTTAGATGCCAGCTGGTAATGAAGAATGATGATAAAAACCAAATCTCTCCAGTTTTATCTAAACCTTAAAATTAGGAACCAAACCAAAATATATGTTCTTGGGTAAAGTCTTATTTAGTTAGTTTAGGTTTGGTTACAGAGGTTGGAATAAAATGCATGCATGTATTTACTTAACATAAAATTGTGTTCAGCAATGTCAAGGAAGAAACCCCTGCTGTCACAGCTTCCTCACACCTTTCCCAAGTTCTCAGCACTGTGCCACAAACCTCAGCAGGACCAAGTACAAGGGCCACCTGTTTCCGTACGACTTGACTTGCATGCACAATGGATTTGGCCTTCCTAGTCCTAATGCCCCAAATTACAGATGTTTTACAGTGAGATGGAGACAAAAATTCAATACAGAGCAGATTGATGTTTTCAGTGAAATTGCAGAATATGAAACTTTAGTTTCAGAGCTGAGTACGTCTGATATAAATCTTTTTTTATTTCACTCTGACTACTACAGGTCGTGTGTAGACTGGAAGAACTCACATCTCCAGTAAGGGTCATCCTTCACAGGGCATCATTTCTCATGCAATGCATCTCCTATCACTAACGTAACTTTTATTAGCACCTAGACATGAGTAGTTAAAGGCTCACTAAGCAGCAAAGCCTCACTGAAGAACTGAGAGGAAACTGAGAAGAATGGGTTCTGGAAACAATATTCTAAAAGATCTTGAAAAGAAAATCTATTAAATCAATCATAGTATTTTACATGGATATCTAAGCCTGTAGCCAAATAATAATTATAACGACATACACTGGCAATCACTTACTCAGTACAAATACACCAGAGTTTGTGTTAATCTTATTATTTGATTGCCTTCTCTCTTCAGACTTAGATTAAATATAAACAAGCAAACAAAAAGGAATCGTCATGAAATTCTAAGCTTAGTATAAATTCACAATCAATCACTGAAGTAATTTGAGTAATTCAGGTGCACCAGCCACTTAGAATTATTTTACATTTTCTGCAGATGGGAAGACTGAAGGGTTATATTTGGAATAAATGTTTAATGAACATAGTAATTTCCATAACTGCGCCTCTATTACATTATTACCCTAACTGCTCCCCATTGCTCAACAGCATTTCCTTAGGCCTTTAAAAGGGTACTGTATTTGAATTAACTTTAAAAATCTAATTCTTTTCACACTTCTCACATCATTTTGTATCACCTTGCCTTGTGCAGACGCAATATGAAGTAATTTAACATTGACATCAAAGGATGGACAGTAGCTGCCATTGGTGACACCACAGGAGAGTATTATGGGCTTTGCTTATGGAAAGTGTTGCAAACGGTGTATGCGACAGCAGTCTGCTCAGACCTGAGGCTCGCCCTTTAACAAAGTTCAGCTAACTGCACTGACCCACTCTGCACTGACAAGCCAGTTATTAGTGAATTGCTTGTCCCTCTCTCTCCTGAAGCATCTTTTGGACGCGCTGATTTGTACTCAGAGCCATAGGAAGCTTTTGTCATTTGACTTCTGCCCAGGCTTGAGCCTAGTGCTAGATGGACAGACAGCTTTTGCAGAAAGCTGTGTTAATGTACAAGATTTCAAATTGCCATAAAGATTCTGGTAGTGCCTCAGTTTGATTACTTTAGCAAACATAATTATTTAGTAGATGTACATTAATATTTTTGTTACTGTTTAACTGAACCCTGAAGGACCTGATTCTGTTCTTCTGTTACTTCTACATGGGGTGGCCTCCAAGATTTCATCCTCATGTACAAACACTGACATGAAGTGCATGCAGAATCTGGCTCTACATCTAAATTATAGCTTGCAACAAAAAATGTCTTTTTGGCATTTTGAGGACTGGAGAGAGCAGCAGTTTTAAATAATCATCCATCACACAGGAAAACATTCAGCTGTAAATCTGAAGTAGAAACCTTAAGGCATGAAGCTGCACAAACATTTTGGCTGAAATCCACCATTAGGATTGTCAGAGTAAATATTAAAAAGAGTTCTGTATGCAGCTAAAATATCTGTTTACAGATTTCTTTTGCTGAAGCCGCATATTGTACAATGAAATGAGATCTCCAAAAACATTTTTGTTCTAATAACTTTATAAACTCTGCTATATATTTTATGGAATTTAAATGTATGACTGGTTGGCCCAGAACTACTTCTGCAGGAGATTACTGGGAGAAAACATTACCATATGTCAGTAGAATGGCAACATCCCATAGATACTCAAGAGGATCTCAGGTTTAACCCAGCTCTTATGTTTATAATGTGGCAATATTTCCATACTTCATATATGGGCACCTCTGCTTATATAAACAATATTATGGCAACGATTGTCAAAGACACTTATAGGATTCCAATGAAAATAAAAGTAATTTTCTTCATACATATTTTCAAAAAGCATGCTTCTGCTAGCACAGCTCTGCTGGTGAGAGATCACAGGCCACCATCCCTATGCCCAACAAGGCTACACTGGAAAAAGTCAGTAATGTAGACCTGGCCTCAGTGCTTTCTGCATATTTGCCTGGGTGGTCTATCCATAAGACAGCATTTAATTCTGCAGAGCTAGCCTTCCTGCAGCTTGCATGTTTTCCGCGGAGAACTTCAGTGACCATGATTTTAAACCATTTGGCCAACATGAAGCATGCTCAAGGGCTTTATGAAATCTGTTGGACATTTGGTGTTCATTGATAGAGTTCTCAGAAGAAAATTATTTTCCTCTTATGAACATCTGTGCTTTCCTCTTCACTGATAAATTCAGTGCTGTCCCTGATCTAGCACAAATGACCACAGGTCTGTCAGGCTATTGGGATCACTGTCTCTCCCACTGTCCAGAAGTTGCTGGCCCCCGGGCTTGGGCAGCATTACAGACCTATGCCTCTGGCAGTAACATGCTGCTATGGATGTGACCACAATCTATAAACTGCCTGACCCAAAATGCTGGGAGAGAAGTGACAGTCCAGAACTCACAGAGTGCAAGCTCTGAAAAGCCAACAGTATTTAGATTCAATCTTCTAGTCTTACTGTTTAGGATTTTACCTAATCTTGCCATATTTAGGAATAAAATTGTTCCATTTAATAAGGCAAAAGCAGTCTTCTGTTACAATTCTGTTCCCAAGTCCAGCGGTAACCTAGAGAAAGAAGATGCTCTTCCTGCAAGTGAAATCCACGGGGTCACTGCATTATTGTGAGGGTGCACAGAGGAGGAAGGCTCACAATTTCCATGTGAAGTCCTGGTCCCTGAGTGCTTGCACAACTGAGTCCAGCACAAGCAAACTGGGGGGACAAAGAGAGTGATCAAATGGGAGCCGGGTCGAGCTGCTGCTCCTCATAAGAGCAGTCGTGCAGCTGATGGTTGAAGACTCATAAAGAGCCTTTGCTTGCAAATTCATAAAGCAATGTGTAAACTGAGAATGAATGTTACTAACCTGTGATTTTAGGAGAATATGGGGACATGGGATTTGCTTTTTAGAATGTGCTATTTAAATACGTGAGGATTTTTTTAAATTAACTTCTGCAAGAGTATGTTTTCAGTCCTGATGACTGCAGAGAAAAACAGCTTGAAAATGAGACCCCAAAAGTCCAAAACCTCAGAGACCTTTTGAAAATTATCGCAGTTTCAAAGTCAGTCTCACGATTTTAAGAATGCTGGGAGGAAAGACCTGGTTTTTGAGCATGGCTGTCAGTGTAGGAAGATTACCGACCTTACACTTGCAGAGCAATAATGGGGTTAAACCCGGGAACCAATCCTACCCTGGGACAGAGAGTTTGTCCTGGCCACAACCACATAAGCTCGGTAAAACCCTTCTGCGCCCGAGTCCCCTGGCAGGACGCATGGCCCTGGAGGCAGCAGCACGGGTGCCGGTGCAGCCACAGGTGAGCAGGGCCATGGGGCACAGTGCGGCTTTGCACAGTGTGCAGACCAGTGTAGGTGCAAACAGCACCGGCCGAGATGTATGAAGTACCATTGCTGTAGGCACCTGGAGCACAAGACAAGGCAAGCCACATGCCCTCTGCAATCTTTTTCTAATAATTTTGGAACAAAGTCACACACCTGCATATCATTCCAAATGTACTTGCTATTATAGTTGCTAACATTGTATAAGTGCAAAAAATGATAACAAACTGCTTAACTGAACCTTTGCCTCCTGAAGGAATAAATGATTTTTTCCAGCTGCTCCAGAGCACACCTCAGCACAGGAGTGGCCATTTATGTTAAACACACAGTGTATGGACAGCTGTCTTGTGGCTTGCTTTCACTATCAGAAAGGAGGTTTGTAACGACTAAAGAATAAGAGTTATACAAGCATCGCCTCAGGAAAGCACGTTAAGAAAGACTTTGTCATGGAAGAACTGTAATTGCATGGCTCACATCCTATGCTACACAAGAACAGGGCTAAGCATGTATTCGAGAATACTGAACAGTCTGGACGATTGGAATGACTTTTCTTATAAAATAATAATTGGACAATGTCAAAAATGACAAAGTAGTAATTTGGTAATACAGTTTTCAGCAAAGATATGAAAATTGTATTTGCTAATAAAATAGGCATGGGAAAGCATTAGCAGTTGAAAGAGGGCCTGGCGAGAGACAGGGAAATTGGAGATCCATCATTCTTCGGTTAGACGCTGGGGATAACTTCAAAGCAAGCTTCATGTTGCAGAGTACTCCCTGCCAGGTAGCAGGCTGAGCACTTTGGGACAATTAGCTATGGAACCACCATTTGTAACCCCACTGGCCAAAGAAAGCTGGGCTACTGCAGAAAATAACTGCAAGAACTCATTGCATTCAGCATGTTGCCCAGAAATGCCAGTTCAAACTCCAGAGAAAGCAACACCTAAAGGCAGCCAGCAACATCGCTGGGCATTTACAAACAGTTCCTACTCCCTGTAAATGCAGATGGCAAATCTGAGGAGCCACTTTATTTTGTAAGGAAAATAAATGGATCCCTACTCTAGTAGGAAAGCCTTTAACTCAGATTTTAATGATTTCCATTGGACTCATTCAAGATTGATATGCCTAATTAATATCACTAATTAGTATATATTCCTTTTTAATCAAGTAAAGTTAGAGACTGGAAAATGTTTATGCTATTTGTTTGACCTTTCTGTGCAAATTCCAGCTGTTCCCTGAAGACAGATCATTGACGACCGAGGCTTCAGAAACTGCTTCATTTTGTGTCCTTGGATAAATACCTCTTGTAAATGGCCAATGAACAGGAATGAAGAGCTACATAATTGTCATCCTCAAGTCCTGTGTGGAGGCTGGACTAGAATAATCCAGGCAATTCTTGCTAAAAGCCTGTCTTTTAGCATTTCTATATGAAGTGATTTCACTTCTTGACTGTGGTGAGGTCTAGTCTGGTAAATTAATTTGTGTTTCTAGAAATAATTGTTGCTAAGAGCTGAAAGAGGAGACAAACAGAAGTCACATTTCTTGCTTTCTGTGTAGATTATCCATGTTTAAAACACAGGCTTTTTTTCTACTCAACATTTATTAAAATTCTTCACTTAAATATTAGGGTGGCCATGTAAACTGTCCATGGTTTCTCAACAAAGCAACAACTAAAAGCACATATTGTCAAATTTAGCTTTCAGGCAGGGATCTGTTCCAGCCTCAATAACACGTCTCTGGTGCAACTGTAGTTAAGCATCAGCAAAAGTCACATAACCAAAACCAGCCCGAATTTACTCTTCCTTCCAGTCATGGGGTCAGCTCTCCAGGCCCAGCCATGCTGGCCCTTTACGAGTGTTTTTAAAGCAGTGCCTGGTACTTGTCTAGTTTTGACAAAAATTGGTCATATAAGTTGCAGATTTTAAAGGAAATTACAAAACTCAAACCATTACATTTCTCGTTCCTCTGAAATTTCAGGAACATTCCAAGGCCAGGTTGGATGGGGCCCTGGCCAACGTGATCTAGTGGGTGGCATCCCTGCCTATGGCAGAGGGGTTGGAACCAGATGATCTTTAAGGTCCCTTCCAACCCAAGCCATTCTATGATTCTGTGATTCCTTGGGAAGAAGTAACTCTTCTGCCTGGCATCACTCTTCTGTGACATAAATCCCAGAGTGGGATCTAACCACTGTAAACAAGGGTTGGAACACAAACATAAACCTTACACATGGTCTTAGAGCCTAGCGATGCCCTGACCTAATGCCAAGGTAAAACATTAACAAAATTAGAGGTGAGCAGCCTTGGAAGCACAGTTTATGAGACCGAATTATAGATCAAAGCATTCAGCCTCTCACCCCACAGCACGCCAAAAGATGCAAATTAAAAGGATTCATACAGCACCGGGACCTACGCGTGGCAGCAGGGGCGCGCAGCCCAGACGCAGAGGGGTGCGAGCAGAGGCCAGGTGGAAGCACTGGCTCCTGCTCCGTCCCAAGCGGATCAGGCAGCTGCCATCCCTGCAGCGGGACGGAGCAGCCTGCTGTGGTTTTCCTTAAGTGCAAGAGCACTGGTCTGAGCTACTACCTGAGTAATTGCATTCATTTCCTCCAACACGGTGTCAGGCACTGCCAAGGCAAGCCAAAGCGAAGCAGTGTTCCCTCGCCGTGGGGCTCTGACATGCAAGGGGAAGCCCCCACGCTCGGCACCCGTTGGGGCAAGGCAGGGCTCAGCGGGGCAGCCGAGGCACAAGGGCAGGCAAGCAGCACAGGGCGAATGCTGCTGTCAGGCTTAAAAACCTGCCTTGCAGTCCCTGTGGCTCTGAGGTAATGCATTGTTCCTCTGGCCCGAAGTGTTTCGTGTTACAGCTCTCGTGTTGTGGGTAACCATAGAGAACATACAGCGCGATTTCCCACTGGTAACTGTTTCTAATAACAGATGTGCTCGTGTTATTGCACAAACTTTACATGCATGTTGCACAGAAGGGCTGGTAATACCAGAGCGAGAGATGTCAGTTTTCTTTCATTTTGGTGTTTCTATTTGATCAGATTGGTTTAGAGTAAACTAGAAAACTGGAAAACCATGCCTCTGTGTGTGCCTGTCTACGTGTGAGACACAGAAAGAAAAGGAGGCAGAGGAAAAAGCAAACCCACACTCTGCTTTCTGTGTGAGAATTCAGAAGTGCGGTTATTGTGCTTATCTTCCTCCAGGTCCAGCCAGGGGCTGGTGGCTAGGCTGCAAACCTCACTCACTGGGGTTGCTCCACACCCCCAGGTTTCCCATTTGTCCCAACGCATTGAATTCTGGAAGGAACAGAGCGGTGCTGACCCTTCCAGCAGCCTTTTAGTTTGGAAAGAAACATCAGGAAGAGAATTGTACTCTGTCAATGCTCTCCACTCTGATTTGCAGATTGCAGCTAGGTACAGAAATCCCCACATTATTCAACACCTCCTTGTTTCCCTCCCTAAACAGCAGTGGTGCTCTCTCCTATGACTCCTCATCACAGTATGGTTCTGAATAAACAGCGCCACTTCCCAAGGGAAGATAAAATGCATCTTGGTGCATTTTTCCATCCTATGGCTAATGACTCCACCAAGAAACTGTATTAGCTATCAGAACTTTCCAACGATTACTGTTGCACTGCTTACAGAATCACAGAATCACAGATTTTTTTGGTTGGAAGAGACCTTCAAGATCACCTAGTCCAACCTAAGACCTAACACTAACAATCCCTCCACTAGACCATGTCTCCAAGCTCTGCATCCAAACGTCTTTTAAATACATCCAGGGATGGTGACTCGACCACTTCCCTGGGCAGCCTGTTCCAATGGCTCACAACCCTTTCAGTAAAGAAATTTTTCCTAATATCTAACCTAAACCTCCCCTGTCGCAACTTCAGCCCATTCCCCCTCGTCCTATCACTTGACACACAGGAGAAGAGAGCAATCCCCACCTCGCTACAGCCTCCTTTAAGGTACCTGTAGAGAGCGATCAGGTCACCCCTGAGCCTCCTCTTCTCCAGACTAAACAACCCCGGCTCCCTCAGCTGCTCCTCGTAGGACTTGTTCTCCAGACCCCTCACCAGTTTCGTTGCTCTTCTCTGGACCCACTCCAGCACCTCGATGTCCTTCCTGTAGTGAGGGGCCCAAAACTGAACACAGGACTCGAGGTGCGGCCTCACCAGAGCCGAGTACAGGGGGACAATCACCTCCCTAGTCCTGCTAGCCACACTGTTCCTGATACAAGCCAGGATGCTGTTGGCCTTCTTGGCCACCTGAGCACACTGCTGGCTCATATTCAGCCGACTATCAACCAATACACGCAGGTCCTTCTCTGCCAGGCAGCTTTCCAGCCATTCATCCCCCAGCCTGTAGCGCTGCTTGCGGTTGTTGCGCCCCAAGTGCAGGACCCAGCACTTGGCCTTGTTGAACTTCATACAGTTGGCCTTGGCCCACCGGTCCAGCCTATCCAGATCTTCCTGCAGAGCCTTCCTACCCTCGAGCAGATCAACAACAGCTTAGGGACCTTTCCATGCATCCATACTTGAGGACACATCTCGCCCTGGTGCCAAGGACTGGAGAAGAGGGAACAAAGCAAAGCAAAGCAGCCCGCAGGAGCCCCGTGGGCTGAGCACAACATGAGGCACATGCCTTGCAGGCAGGCAGCAGAAATGGGGCTGAAGAGCTCCTTCAGGTGGCCGTCAGGTAGCTGAGGTGAAAGACGAGGCTGTTCTTTTTGGTGCCCAGCAGTGGACCTGGACCGGGCATTTGGGCAGCGGGGACTGCCCTGTGCTCCCTGCCCTCCTGGCACCACTGGCTCAGAGGGACCCAAGGGCATCGCTGTGGCACCAGAGGTACCGAGTCACAGGTGAGTCTGCACTGCCCAGAGCACAGCACAAGAGCTCCTGCAAACTTCTTGTGGCCTTTCAACCAGTTTTTAAAATAGCTGACTTTAACCAAAAACAACAACAACAACAACAAACTGTTGACTAAACACTGCAGCCTTTCTTCCACGTGTATGAACGTGTACTATAGATGAGCAAATGGTTTAATTTGTACCAGACCAAACAGCATTAGCCTGTGCCTCGGCTGTCAGTCTCCTCATTAGAGCTATTCCATCAGTACCAACATGCAACAGAGCCAGTGTTTTTGCGCTGCCCCAGTGGCACGACCCTGTGTTCTTTACCTTGTTTCAGCTTGTTATTTGCCTTGGCCCCAAATCCATCTCTTGACTGCTGCTGCTTCCACCTCGGCAGCATTCCTCCCCTCCGGAGCCCCCTGCGCTCCTCCTCAGCCTGCTGCAGCGGGCGCTGCCCACCCACCGGCCAGGGCCAGGACCAGTGCCAGGGCCCCTCCCGCGGTGCCACAGGCAGTGGCGGTCCCTGCAGCGATCAGCTGCGGCTGTACACGCTGCGTCAACCAACGCCGCAAGCCCAGCCTGCGCTTCAAGGGCAGCCGCTGCTGTACCTTTGCATTTTTATTTTGGTTTTATTTTTTAAGCAAATCTGCAAACATGTCAGGACTTCGGGGCAGTTGCTGTTGAGCAGCACTTTGCTGAGCTTGGAATGCCCCAACAAGGTTTGTATTTTCTGATTTAAGAAAGAGACCCTCCAGCTCCTAGCAATAGAGGGCATCTCTATAGCTTGCGAGCAGCCCAGCTCTCCCCAGTACACATGTAGGGAGAGAGTCTGCGGGCAGGCTGGAGAAGCCCTGGCTGTGTGCTTCAGCCCCTCTGAAGTCACCACTTACTTTCTGTCACTTTTCCATCACAAGGAGCTCACAATATATGCCTCTGCTTTGTGTGTTTTCAATTAAGCACAGTCAAATCTTCCATCAGTTATTTCCGTTGGCAGCCCCTGTGACTGTCCCAGATTTCTCCCCATACACTCCAATACTGGCACAGATGACAACTCATTTTTCACTCGAGCAAAGAGCCTAAATACACTTTACATGGTGCAAAGTCCACAGTTTATCCTCAGCTAAACATAAAATAAAAGAATGACCAGAGAAAATGATGAGCAGACAGTGGTATTCTCATTTGGCTTCCAAACAGACCCAAGAACCATTCAAAATCTAGTTTCTTTTTAGCATTCCCTTTCACTCAAGATGAAAGAGGAACACCTTTACCAAGAAGGTGCACGCTATTTTCCACACAGTAGTACAGAAGTGGATTTTCGGTTAGATGTCTTTCAAACACCCAAATTAAGACATTAAACAAGTTCAGGATTTCTGTTCCTTGGAGCTGTCACCAAGAGAAATGTAATGGCTCTGGAAATAAGGAACAAGTGAATCGCTCCCTTTCTTGCAGGAGATTAAATATACGCTATCCAAAAATAGCTAATGTACATACTTTTCTCTGGAAAATGGAGACAACTTCCAATATCAAAGGTGTCAGCCAGGGATAGAATTGATGCTGCAGAGACGGCACAGCCAGTCAATGGAGCTGTGAGCAATTTTCATAGCAAAACCCTGGCAAAACATCTCCAATTTTGGATATGATCACGAACCCAAACCTCGCTTAGGCTCATGAAGCTTTCAGCCAAGCTAAACCATATAAGAGTGAGCTTCAGCAGGATGCTGCTGAGCTGTGGAGCTCAGTCCCTAGCAGGTGAGGAAGAATTAAGTGGCTCAGTGCTTTACCGAGGCTTCCTGTCAGTCCCCTGCGAGCACCTGGCCGGGGCAGCAGGTTGCTGTGTCCCTGTGCACAGGGGGAAAGGCAAACCATCACTGTTCTGCTAAGCCTTAACATGGGGCTTGCAGACAGAAAGTCACACATTTGCTAAGCGTGGCAGAAATTGACAGCTATCTCTAGCATATAAGAAAATTTAGTCATTCATGAAATATCTTTACAGTTGGAAGGGATGGTAACTATTTCCAGACAGGTTGGTGATTAAAAACTTCCACTTTGCAGAGGCGTCTTCAGCCTGCAAAGAAAGGCCACGGCTGCCTCAACGAGCTGGCAACGGCTCCCAGACACTGCAGGTAAGGACTTGCTTTGGGCAAACCCCTGGGCAACGCGACCCCAACAGGGCAGGAGGATGGACTGGAGACCTCCGGAGGTCCCATCCAACCTAAGTTATCCCGTGGTTCTGCAGGGTTTCATCCCTTTCCTCAGCACTAAGAAGATGTATATGAGAACAGAAAACTGTGCCTTAATACTTTCTTTGTTCTTATTGCCCATTTCTCACCCAAGGCTACAGCTTTTAATGACCACATGATCATTTCCACAGCTGCTAGCTGAGATGTCACACACACAGAACATAATGAATTCCAGGGGGAAATACACAGCAATGAAATACCAGGACCAAGAAATTCATTAAAAGTATGAATCAGAAGAAGTGGTTTCAATCAACCTTACATCTGGTTTCATCATTTCTTTCACCATATCTGACTGCCTTTTTCTATTCTGTGATGCCAAAGTCCAAGCACATCCATCTCATGAGAGGCAACGTACTGACACGTCATCAGCTTCTAGGTCACTTCTTGCTCTCGCCTTGTGAGCCTTTTACCTTGAGGCATGGGGAAAAGGAGGCTTATATTCTGGAGAGGAGTCTAAGGAGAAATAATGGGCAATAAAGTTTTGTTTTAATGTTTAAATTTTTTGCAGCTGGAAAGATAGAAACTAGCTGAAGCTAAATTCTGAGAAACACTTAATGCATGGCTGCGGAGTTTTATAGAGCAGTACCTCCTTGTGCTTTCCCACAGCAAGAAGCTGAACGCTACCTTAGTGACCCAGCTGCAGACCTCTTCTACTTGTATTTCCAGCTCAAAAGCAAACACACATTCAGAAGAAACACCCGTTTCTTTCCAATGTCTTTAAAAGACATTTATAGCAAGCAAGCCGTAGAGAAGAGTGACTGGGCAGCGTGCCCAATGCCTTCTGTATGAAACCTCAGCTCTCAGATCACCTCCGCTGCTGTGCAAGGATGCAGATGTTCACAGAGCAGGTGGTGGTGCAAGTTACTTGTACATAAATAATGAGTTAGAAATAATGGGAGATGCTGATTCTTTAGCTTTCTCAAAGGTTGGACCGTCAAAGAAATGGCTGTGTTTCTTCTGAATGTCTGTTTGCCTTCATCAAAGGGTCTGAAGCCAGGTGGGTGAAGCACTTCAGTGCCTTGCTCCAGTGGATTTGGCCAGAAATACTTCATAAAAGATCTGAATTAGAAATGGAGAGCTGCTTCCTCATCATGAATTTAGGTTCTTCTCTGCATAGATTCTGTATGCATAACCTATGTTGTTAAACAAATGGGGAAAATAGGGGTCTGACTGTAGTGGATAACCATAGAACTTAATGGATACCAAGCTTTTTTTGAAAATCTGATCTTGTAAGTAGCCGGTGTATTTGGTACTGATCTCCTGTTCCCGATGACAATATAGGGATGGCAATAACTTACTGGACATAGCCAGTCACTAAAAAAAGTGAGAAAATAGTTTTGCATATAAGGCATTGCTAACTGTTCAGGTGTTTTGCAGACTTTCAGGACTGTGAGATTGCTCTCGGGTGGGAAACAAGCTCTGCTGCACTCACGTGATCTTGGCTGAAAGTCCATGAAGGTCAAAGAAAGAGCTACGCTGGATTCAGTGAACTTACACAGGACTTGATTTAGATATTTTTAAAGTTACATGGTTATAACCTTTACGCACTCCTCCCTCATTTCTTGGCCTGGCCGAGGTCAATGGATTTCATTTTCTGAAAAGTATCCTCGCCTGGAAAAGCTGCTGTGAAATAAAACCCAGGGTGGTTTTATTTGGCAAAAGCTCATCAGGCAAGCTTTTCACATCCCAAAGCCAAAATCAGTTGTGTGGTTTGCACAAATATTCTATTTTAATTCCAACCTGCAAAGTCACGGGGATTTGGAAAGTAACTCAAGCTTTGGCCCATCTCTATCAGGAAATATTAACTGGTGTATATCTGTTATTAGCATTGCAGATTTCACTGGATATTGTCCTAGTCTTGCAAAGCTGCCACTGAGCAGGACCACCTTGTGCCACCCAATGGCCACCTTCCAGCCAGCCAAATATTCACCACAGACAAAACCCTTTTCCATGGCATTGCAATCTCCTTTAAACAAATCATGTCCAAAGTTTCCCACTTCCACACATACACCAAGCCCACCTCACCTTGCATCAAACGTTGGCTTTTCACCAGGTACGGCTTCAGCTCCTCGAACCTGGAAGCTGTCCATGACCACCAGCTTTCCTGTCACAGAAGAGATGCTGCTAATGAGCAGCTCTGTGCCAGATGGGCAGCTCTCCAGCCGTGCTGCCCGGGCTGTTGGACAACTCAGTGTCCTGTTTCTGCAACAGACAGCTTTCGGGTGGCGGCAGGCCATTGACAAAATTGTGACAGAGGTTTTATGAGCATTTGTCCCTGCTGTCAGGGTAAACTGATTTTGATTCTGACAGTGATACTTGAACTTGAAAGAGCCCAGATAAAATATCTGAAATGAATGATAAATGTTTAAAATAACGTACGCAAGATTTGATCCGATTTGGGGTTGATTATTCTGAATATTCAAAATGCCTGCGCATATGAATTTTAGGTGTGAAAGAAAGTTATTTCAAGATTGCTGTGTCTCTGCTGTCCATCACTGCAGCAAGAGAAACAGGAAGCAATCTGAAAATTTTACATCTTCTTTTGGATGCATCATAATGCACAATACTAAAATACTGATTCTGATCATCAAAAGCTGCATATACATCTGCTCATTGAGTATGGAGAAGAAAATGTAAAGAATGACTAATATTATTCTTTTTTAAATTAGAAAATGCGCAAATTACAAATTTCATAAAGGTTTTAAAGGTCAAAGACACCATCAGCATTCTGCATCAGTTTTGCTGTTAGTCAGTTCACTCATGTATGTAACAAAACAGCACTCAAGACAACATTTCAAGGCAGTGCATGCTCTTTGCCCGCACAATGAGTCATTTTGTGAATGCTCAGCTCTTCCTTTAAGTTCAGTTGAATAATATTTGCTTAAAACTCTTCCTAATTCTTATTTGTGGAAATAAAAGGCTTGGCTCAGCCTTGATGTGCAAGGTGGCTGCAGCTCTGCTCCCTTCAGTATAATTGCCTAGATTTTGGCATCAGTGGAGAAATGGCAACTCAGAGTAGCTGTGAGCTATACAACAAAATTAAGCAACAGGAGAGAGAAGGAAAAATATTCAAATCTTTAGGGAGGTGGAGCCACATCCTCAAGAGGCTTAGACCTTGACGTGTGATACAAATTACAGTGTGCTCAACTATTTGCACATTCAGTTGAAATTTAGCGAAAAATTCCCTTAGAGGGGAGGGAACATTTGGTAACACTGAACCATTTAAATTCAACTTTTTTTTTTTCTTCAAATTCTTGGAAATCATACAAAACAAGAAACTAAGAAATCATCCAGTCCCTTCTCTTGCTCCAAGTCAGGATCAATTATAGCTAAATCATTCCTGATAATACCTGCCAAACTTATTCTTAAAGACTTCCCATGATGGAGTTTCCTTAAGCTCTCCTGGCAGCCTATAGCTGTGCCTCACTATTTTAATCATTAGCTAGGTTTTCCTGATGTCTAGCCTAAATTGTCCTCACTGAAATGGGATGTTTCATCAGATTTGCTTTCTTGAATAGAGAGCTCGGTTATATTAAAAGAGGCCTGCATAAAAAAATATTTCATTTGTAAGAAACCTTTCCATTAGAAAAAAATTGACAGATGCTCACTGCAAAGAACAAAAGGAATGACATGACTGTTGCCAGTGCTCACGTAAGATATGAGAGAGTCCAACGAGACAAATTGCTGTTTAGAACACAATTAACACAGCGAAGTAAGTTTCATATTCTGGAATATCCTGTAGCTTATTAGGTTACTGTTTGGGCGGATGAGTTTACAAACTGGCCCAAAGAAAGGGGTCTGGGAAAGGAGAGCAAAGAAATTTTGAGATAGTTCTCCAAACTCAGCAAGCGTGAAGTCAGCAAGATCTGCCCTGTATCGGAGGGGAACCGGGGGGGACCCGACAGGCTTTTGCCCCTGAGCTCTCCCACCTTGCTCCAGAAGAACTCCTGCTGAGAGCAGGAGGAAGCCCCTGCTCCTCCCTGACTTTCCTGGAGCCGCAGTGTCCCAAGCCTCAAGGCACATTTTCACTGCCTGGCCATGAGGGCTCCTGTCAGCTGGCTTTTGGGGTACAGTTTTAGGGATATTGCTCTTTCCATCCCTTGTCAGGGGTATAAAGCATCTGAGCTGGAAAGGGAATAGTGTGCCTTGGGCTGGACTGCACTAGCGCATGGTGTCACAGGAGTAGCTGGACATTTACTGTGGGAGTTCACGACACAAAGTGACAATTCGTGATAGTTCACGACACAAAGTGACAACTGCAAGCAACCCTTTTCACTGTTCCCACCAGCACATTGGGTGAAGCCCACTTGCAGCTCCCCACAACAGCCCTGCCGCAGGATTCCCCAGCAAAGACCTCCAGTGGAGCGGAGATGCTGCCAACCGCAAACCTCTCTGCTGCAGCTAATTTTAGAGGATGACAAGAGGATGTGTGTGGTACCAAGAATGCTAATAGATAAGGCGTGTGTATAAGGACGATAGCCTTTGGATTAAAAAACAACAACAAAAACAAACAAACAAAAAAACACAACTCAAAACTGAACAAGGGAATCAAATGTTACTTGGTGTCTGCCCGTGAGAATGGACACGGCTCCAAGCGAGGGGCTGCGTGGCTCAGCCGGGACCCCACAGCCGTTCCCCAGCTCTCCGCCTAACCCGGCAGTGCTGCGCGGATAGGGCTTCGCTGCTATCATTTCTGCCTGATCTGCTCGTCTCGGTCCTAAAATGAGTCTACGTTAGCATGACAGGGTGCAAGTGCACGCAGATGGTGCAGGGCGCAATAGGCTGTGCAAAGTACTGTAAAATAGAAATCGATTTCCTTAGAGTCAGTGGAAGCAAGCCAGGGTGTAACTACAGCAAATGAGATCAGAATTGGGACCACATTATTTATTTACTAACTACAACAATTAGGCAGTTCAGAGAGAGTTGAAGGGTTTCCTACATTGTGCATATATATATGCACATACATACACACACTGATTTAGTCCAATTCTTCAAACAGTTGAAGTAAACCAGATAAATACTATTTAAATCAAGGATTTAAACAACTGATAAAATATAATGATTTAAGCACTATTTAGTGATTCTCAGCCTCTCTCTCTCTTGTTTAGTGCCTTGCTAGAGACAGTTGCTCTCAGACACTCAGGCACAGAATAGAAACTGCTTTGGTACTTTAGAAGTAGTCTGGAGAAGAAAATTGCAAGAACATTTTCAGGTTAATGAGTAGAAATTACAAAATTCAAGATGAACATGACACTAATCGCTAAATCAATGCGACTCAGAGCACAGTTTCACCCTGCAAGTCTCTTCCTCGTTATTGTGACAGAGTGCGAGATTAGCAACAACAACAACAAAATTTGTCACATAAATTACATTTTTTTTAGAAAAGAATGTGGACTTCATCAAATCGTGCAATAATTATTGTGTTACCAGTCCCAATGATAAACACTTGGGGCAAATTATGAGGGCTTCAGAGATAGCTTGGGAAATATCTTGCCTTATTTCTAATGGATGCTGCGCATATCTCTGTGCTTTTGTTTATGTCAGATTATTTGCTGTGGAGCCAATGCAGCAGGAATCATACAGAAACAGGCCTAAAGGATACAGAGCATCCATAGCAGCAGGCAGCTCGCTAGCCGGGGTAAGGAGGGTTTCTTGGCCTCAGCCACACCGACACGACTGCTTTGCCGACGGAGGAGCGTGGCAGAGGCACTGCCAGCCAGCCGGCGAAGCTCTGTGCTGGGGACAGGCGTGCAAGCCCGCCACGCCACCGCCACGCTCACGGCCACGCACTCAGCGCCTGCGGTAGGAGAGCAGAGCTGTGCCCGCCCCAAGACTTACGGGGATGCCGAGCACGGATCTGGCAGCATTCGCCCGGCTCCCCGCCTGAAGGTGCCCCCTGACCACCGCAACTCTTTTACAAGCGCATCACGCACGCTGCTTTCTTCACTGCCGAAGGGGCCGCGGCGGCACCACCGCCCGTCGCTACGCGGGGTCCCCGCGCGGAGGGGGCTGAGGGTGCCAGCGCCTCGGGGTCGCGGCCGGGCGCGCCCCCGCTGCCGCCGCCCTCCCGCTTCCAAG
>VXAA01003004.1:355203-443541 GCA_013399115.1 Anseranas semipalmata | reverse complement strand
AAAAAAAAAAAAAAAAAGGATGTGAATGAAAGAAAGAAGCCGGGGCATGGTCAGTGCTCATGAAGTGGATGCATTACTGCAGTGATCTCTGTTGCCCAATGGTGTCTACAGATCTACATACTGGGAAGCTAGAGAGGGAATTCAATGCCCTGAGCACATTTCCAGAGCTCTCTAAATGATGAGAATTGACCTCCTGTAGAACAGGATAGCAGGAATAACAAGCCATAAGATTGTAATTTCAAAAAAATGCCCAATTCCCACTGAATTCCACTGAGTTAAGCCCCTGAAGCTTTTGAGATTCTCGGAAAATCCTACCTAAAAGTCAGACAGAAGGTGCACAAAGTCTCTGTAAGGAGCTGGTATGCAGGAGCAATACAGCTCTTCGCATGGCTTCCAGAATGAGCTTTTGCCACCAGTGCACCCTACAGTACTGCCTTACACACGTCCTTTCAGGGAAAGCATTACACCTCCAGTACGTGCTTCTTTCTAAATGGTGCATTTCTCATTTAGCACATAATAGTCTTCCCCCTATATTGCTTCAGTGACTTTGTTAGAAGTCTGGCACACAATTCAAAATTTGAAAGAGGACTAGTTACTCTGCCAATGAGAACAGCTTTTCTGAGTGGTGTTTATTTTATAAAGTCTATACTTATTTTGTAATGGTAGATTGAGTACCTAAATGCTATTATCACTGCTGCAAATGCAGGGCAGTCAGAGAGAGCTTCGTGGTGGCACTGCTGAAAATTCTGGCTCAGGCTAATCTTGCTTGAGAAATCTTGCTTTGCAAATCTATGCTCCACCTCCATAAACCTATCAGCAGTTTAAAATAAAAGCGGCTGTATTTGTGTGTAGTAAGATGAACACAGTCAGTCTCTGAACCGATTTCTGAGCACTTGCCTAAATTTATTGCAGTTGCAAAGTTAATCTGGTAATCAGGTCACCTAATGAGATTTCTCTCAGATCTTGCTTGTGGTTGAGTGAAAATGATGGAAGCGGCACCGAGACACTTTGAAGTCTTAGCCAGTACCTGAAGAATCCAATGTATGAACTTACAGATACATTCCATGACCTTTTAATTCCTGAGTTTTTTATTGGTTGGTTCAAATTCTGGCTAATTAATAGTTTGTCTGAAATATATTAGAAATCACAGTGCATTAGTATAAAGGAATCTCATTTGTGTATGGGCATTCAAAGGGAATCTCATTTCTCTTTTGGAGTTTCTCCTGCTTCAAAGCCTTGAAATTGAGGTTAAAAGCTTCCCTTTCCTGACTGCATCTTATGATTTCATATCTCTGTAGCCTTCTACAATCCCTCAGCCATATTCCTTTAAATTCTGTGCTAATTGAATTTAAAATTAGTCCCCAGTGGGGACTAAGTAGAAGCCAAGTAATTTAATGGTCAGACAATTAACAGCTCTGTATTAACTAGATCTTCTGAACAACGAATATTTTTACTAGAGCAGACAGACTGTCATACTAGGCATGTTTTTTCTTTTCTGAAGAAGTGAGAATCACAGTTCAGTGCTATCAGTGAAAAATGTCAGTTTCACTGCTGGGGAATGATTAAATGTTGATTTTTTTTATTTTTTTGTTTTTAAATCCTAGACAGACAGAAGCAGCTTTGTGGGCTCCCTCAGCTGGATTTTCTCTTAGTAACTTCTTGCTCAATTCTAATGCCCTATAACTGCATCTGTGTCCTTTCTGAAGTACGTTCATAGCAGCCTGGGTAAAACATTATGCCTTCTGTAGCAGGTAAATGTTTGGTCATATCACAGTATTAATTCACATCAGCTTTTGAAACTGAGTTTCCATCTACACTGAACGTTTTGGAGCCATGGAAATGTCAGCATTTTGAAGAACAGAAGACATCCCACATGGATGCAAATATAACTTCATAGCTGTACCTCACACGGGCATGTAAAACCACTTCTAAAACATAAAATAAATTCTCCTGGAGAAACTATTACTAATAGCTGCTTCTACAACAGAGGCTCACTTACATCTCTCAGGGTCCATACCTTTTCGTACCCTTCATTAATTTAGCTACACCAGTGAAAATCTAGTATGGTCTTCATCTTTGGAAAAGATCTCTGCAGGACTAGAAGAATTCATCTAACCTTTTCCCCAAATGGTTCCACACTTTAGACATCACTTCACGGTATTGTCTTGTAGAGTAATACCCTCTTATACTTGTATTTAGAAACACTATAACAAAATATCATTTCCTAGACTAAGCTACAATGCCCTATTTGCAGTGCACGAGATGTCGGTACTGCGATTCACGGCCTGCTGCCCAGAACGTTCCTGGTGGGTCCAGCCTGGCAGCGAGAGAAGCCAGCCCAGCACGGCCACGTGAGCCGCAATAGGTGTCATCATGCCAGACCAACTGCAAGCCTTCACCTTTCAAATGCTCCCAAGCATTTTTTTTAGTATAATTGTAATCTTGCTTTCATTATTATCTTTGTTTATTGGAAATAATAAAGTCAAGACTTATGTGGAAGATCCTGTGGGGTGAAGGTCTTACAGCTTATCTCAAGCGCATTACTCAGCCTCCTCCATACCTGCTCCCACAGAAACATCAAATTCCCTTCCCCTCCTCCTAAAGTATCAAAAATGCCTTCAAAAATTCCTTTCCAATGTAAAGATGCAGTAATAAGGTGAGAAAAAAATAAACAAACTGACAAACCTTCAGTACCATCTTCTGTGATAGAATAGACTTGACCACCATTGTAACTCTTTGGTTGACAAACATACAGAAAAGGTAATAAATAAATAAATAAACAAACTCAGCATTTTCATGAAATGCACAGATAGTTTAAAGAGTCATTCACTGCATTAGGGCTTGACCAGAAACGAAGGAGCAGCTCAGAGGGATTTAAAGCAAACCGCAGGTGATGATGGAGCTAACCTGGGGTGAAGGCTGGGGGGCTGCAGGGGGTACCATGGGGCTGGGAGTTGTAGAGGCTTATTGCGATCTAAAACAGGAAGCCCCATTTCTTGGCTACAATTAGGCAAACCTTTTCTCACCCGTGGTGCCAGCCCAGGTTGAAGTGCGGAGCGGTGCCTCTCCTCGTGCTGCACTGACTGGCACGGGCTGATGGCGCGTGTGCCTGCAAAGAGACGGGCAGTGTAAGCACCCTGCCCTTCTCAGCCTGCAGCCCTGGTGTCTGAATCTTTAATCTACCACCTTACAGAAGGAGCAAAACACATTTCAATTGCTAAGGCAGATCAGGCATTTAGCTGCAATCACCCTTTAATTAGCTCAACATCTTGGTTCATAATTAAGTTGCATGTAAGGGAATGGACTGTAAGCTCCTAATTGCCTTTGTTCACGTGAGGGGAAATCATTGAAGCACAACTGCAACAATCTCTCTCTCTTTAAAAAAAAAAATGCATTTTTTGATAAGATGGATCTCTCAGATGCAGAACATGCTTTTTCTACATACATTTCTTTTCTGAAAGAAATCTTCAGCACCAGCTTTTGAAGATTTCTTATTTCACCAGTCTCCTCTCATCCCAGGAAAGGCAATTCTCTTTTCTCTAAATTTAATAAGGACATCACTTAAACACTGCCAGGAGCTGATTATTTCCCTGTAAGCCACTCCTAGCAGGCTCCCGCGCAGCAGCAGGCTTGGTTCTCCTGCCCAGAGAGCACTTACCACCAGTACTAGATCTCCATGTGCCACTGAACCAGCCTCCACAAAGCAGGACCACCACCTTCACCCAGCACCACAGCACCCAGAACCACCTCCCCACCGGCCCTTCTGCCTGAACCTGCCCCGGGACCACCCCCTCCACCCCCGCCCCTCGCTCCCAGCTGCACCCCATGATTGCTGGGGCTGGCTCCAGCTGCATGATTCCCTCCAAATACAGCCCCAGTTTTGCTCAAATAGCTTTCCCTGTTGCAGATTGTTTAGAACAGGTTACCCTCACAGATTCTTGGAAATACAGCTTTTTTTTTTTTCTTCCCCCAAAGAAATCCTGCTCCAATGCAACAGCATGGTGCTTCTTACACAAGTGCCTTCTTAAGCCTGAATGAGAAACATCTTCACACTAGCTGCTAAAGTCAGCACTTTTGAAAACAAACATCAAGTGTGGTTTCTCAATTCATTCTTTCCTCTTTTTCAGATTTATAACCTGCCACATGTAATACCCTTAAAATTTTAAATTAAGTACTTCCATCAAACACTCTATACGAAGCATAAAAGCATTTCTTAGATGCCTTGCAGGTCTGCAGCTAATTGGAAAGAGACAGTGTTGTTAGAAATCTCCCTAGTGTTCTGCCTATGAATAAACACCATCAAGCACGAGCCCAAAATATTATTTCTCTATGGAACGTGTATAAAAGAGAAGGATCTTAAATTTAGCAATGGGAAGTCTGTGCTGACTTCATATTACAAGAGTAATACAATTACCGGTATTCGCTGGCGGAAACCCAGTGGTAGCTTCGGACAGCCTTGAGCAAGGCACACGGGCTCGCCCACCTCTCCCAGTCCCACCGACCCGCACAGCCGTGCCGCAGTGCCTCAGCCACTGGCCCATGGGGGGGCTGGGGCGCTGAGAACACGTGTGTCGAGACAGGGAGAGGGGGATTTGCTGTGGGTAAAGCTGGTGGCATTTTAGGAAAAAGGTAAGAGATGGATTGTCATCCTATAAATACTGCACAGGTCATTTCTTGCTTTGTGATAGAGCTCCCCAGACTCCTTTCTTCTGGCTCCCGATGGTAGGAGCTTTGTTCCTCATGATTTTTATTCTACTGGCAGCAAGTGCCATTTATAACTCAGGCAGACTGTTTCCATTTTTACATAGACCGAACTCCATTGGCTTCTGCAGAGAAATCCCTGAACTACTTGGGCAGGAGGAAAACTCAGCATCTCCAGCTAGATGTATGTCAACTTACGTAACCTGCGCATTTGACCACAGTGTTCCTTCTCTTCTATCCCATGTGTTTGAGGATGTGAGTTAAACTCTTGGATTTTACTGAGATATTTATTTATTCTTTCCAGTGTGATGTCTTTTTTCATGGTGTAAAATGCACATCTGAAGAAAAAGAAAAGGCAAATGGAATGAGTGTAGTGTGAATGTAGGAGGTGATAAATGGGCATATAATCAGTTTTGCAGAAGGAAGAAAAACGATCTAATATAATGCTACATACAGAACCATGTAGTGCAGCTTCCTCATTTACACCATGCAAAATCATCCCATCTATCATGCTGCCTCATGCACCCCTCACCCCAGTATCGCAGTGGGATAATGAGCATCCACAGCCAGAGGAAGCAAAAATCATCTTCTGGGTCTAGAACTGTACATGAAAATTGATTCAGATCTAGCCTAAATCTGTAACTTCCTCCAGCACTTCTGCTGCAGAGATTGCCAAAATCACAGAGCATCAGTGCTGTAGTTAGCACTAGTTACATCTGCACTTCATTTTCACTGAACCTTGCATGGAGGACTTTCTAAATCCTAAACTTTCCTTTGACGCCATAGCCCCACAATTTCATAAGAGCATCAGGAAAAAAAAAAAAAAAGATTCACTCACCTGGGACTTACTAAGAGTTCAGCATAACATGCTAAACCTTGGCTTAGTTGGTGTGCTCCCACCATCTGTTAAACAGCTCCTGATGTATACCCTCTGAAAAAAACAGGTACATTAAGGAGAAAATAATTACAGCATCCTCATGAATATGTCAGCACTTTACCTTAAATTGTGGCAGTAAAGAAAACAGACAGCTCCAAGCATAACCTCAGTGCACTGGCCCAGTTCAATGCATAGAAAAAGCATTGCCCTACCACATAAACAGATAAAAATGCCTGTAGAGGAGCAGAGCTGGCAGGTGGGGTGTGGGTGCTGAGCTGCTTGCTGCTGCCAGCAAACGCCAGCACATGTTCCTGGGACCCTGCGGATATTTTGGATATGATGACAACAAATTTTGGGGCGAACCCTATTGCAGTCTTAATTCTCCCTAGTGTCCCAGGCTGTCCCTTAGGAGGGCATGCACTGGGCTGGCCCATGCCCCAGTGCAAGGACATTTGGGGTCTGCCCATAATGAGCATTTTGGTCCAGGCTCTGCTGATGGCCATGCACTGACACAGGACGAGGCTGTGGCACGCTCGGTGTGCTCGCCAGGGGAGCTGAGGCAGCTCCTCCTAACAACAAAGAAGGAAGGAATTTGGGAGAACGAACCTCAGGTCTTTCCACACAGTTCCAAAATTGTTTAACACCTTTAAAATACTGAGTGAAATGAGCTCGGAAACCTTATGTTTGGAGAAAATCTAACAAGCATGAGTTATCCATGGAATCAGATCTTGCTGAATGCATTTTTTATTCCAGGACTTTGGAGCTCCCTGTTCGAGGACCCACAGCTTATTTGATTCTTGTGAAAAGGTTATATTTATGTTTCAATGTTTATACATTAAGAAATAACAATTTTACATCAAGTTATTTGTGTAGCTGCTGGTCCAGAAAAAATGGCACAGTCATTTGCTGTAAATGACATCTGCATGGAACAAAAAAAGAGTAGAAGAAAAGAAAAAACACAGACTTCGCAGGTCTTATTTTTAGCTCACGGTCAGCAAGAAATCCCCATGCTGACTGCTGCGGGCGATGGCTTTACATCTCAATGCGTGTCCAAGGCTGAGAAGAGCTACCGTCCCCGTGGGGGGCTCGGCAGGGCTGGACCGCACGGTGTCCCCGCTCCCGGCCGCCAGCAGCCCCCACCCCGGGCGCCCACCTCCACAGCCACTGCAGCCTCCCTGGCCGCGTCCAGACGGAGCCAGGGCTGGCCCCCGCGGGCAGAGGACCTTCCCCTGGCCGCTGCGTCCCTTTCTGTGGCAGCACGAGAGGCGCACAGCTGGCCTGGCGTACCCCTGAGAAACCCGGACGCGGCGGATGCTTGCAGCGAATGGCAGACTCGAACGGAGCAGGCAGGACCTTTAGGGATCTTCAGTTCTGGGGGGTTGTTTTCACGTCCAGCCTGGCTTTGGTTTACAACTGAGCTTTCCAACTGGAAGGAAGGCTTTGAATTCCGGCGTTGCCTGATGTGGTTTTAATAAGCTCAGTACCTCCTCGTCTGCTGTACGGCAGGAAGAATGCGGAGTCAGCCCAGTGAGCTGGGCGTGCACAAGCTTTTGAATAAAACTTGTGCTGCTTTTCCCAAATCATTTGCTGTCTTATAAAGAACAGCAATGAGAGTGCAGTTCTCCACAGTTCTTATGGGCTGATAGCAGCAGCTTCCATTACCAGAATGACTACAATTCTGGGATGGAAATAAGGCGGTATTGTATGAAAAATAACTGAAAATATTTTATTTAAGACACAGTTTTAGGTGAAGTGATTTACTTCTGCACAGTATCAATTTTTGAATCTTTCTGCTGCTGCTCTTTTCCACTTCCCTTTAGAACACAGTTATTTAAAGCTTCAGTTTATGGTTAAAATCCATGTGCAGAATTTTAAATAAATATTATTGCATAATTAAATATCAATTAATAAATGTTTTCCATGTGTCATTGCTATTAACTTCCAGTTGAAGTTTAGCTCTTACCATATCTGCATGTAGCAAGTTTTTGCATTCTAACAAAATTGATTTATATACAGAAACTTCTATTTCTGCTGCTCCATTTGTGGTAGTAATGGGCAATATAAATTTTATAGAGTCAAAAAATAAAATAAAATAAAATAAAAATCAAAAGCCCCAGCACTGGAAGGCTCACAGAAATTGTACTCACTCACTCAATACTTCAGTCCAGAATATTCCTTGAAGAAACAATCAGCATCTACATCTTTATGTCTGAACAGACAGAAAAAAATTTGCTTTGAACAGCATCATAGTGAAACACTCAGATACTTCCACGTTTGGTGAATCATTAGCTACAGAGAAAATACATAATTTTCAGTTAGTCTACAAATTTTCCCCTTAACTGAAAAAGAAATGAACTTATTATTGGCAACTTGTGACATTTTCATCTCACCAGGAGACACAGTTTTAGCCCTCAGTGAATCTGAGGAAGCAGCTCTGCTGAATCTGGTGACACCATCACTTGCTCTATGTAGATGACTGCAAAGATCTAATGTTACATTTTCCTTGCTTCTATAACAGAAAACTTCTTCGATTACTGACTAGCTACAAAAACTGTTTCAAGAATTTTATTCCTAGAAACTATGATTCCAAGGTTTATGTTAAAATATCTACTCTGTTTGCATGCTGCCTTGCAAGGGCAACTAAGAAAATTGTGTATAAACTACAACAAGCATTATGACAACAATAATTGCTATCTTTACTAATACACACAAAACAGATGTTTCCATTTATTCTGAGAAAGGCATGCTTGCCACTTCTTTATTTAAGAGATGTGCCTTGGAGAAGTTTCTTTCTGTTATACCACTTCTTTATTTGAGTTAGCAGCGCAAGAAGATACGTTTGCAGTGAGTGCATTACTTGTATTCTAGGTGCATAATGCTGTCTCAAGAAAACATACAGATTTTTTTCTTTAGATTTTGAGTTAATTTTTGTTACAAGATTAGGAGGTCTACAGGCTGAATTTTGCATAAAATATTATTTATACAAACAGTCACATTTCTTAGCATTGGTTCTGTAAAGGTTTTTCACTATTTCATTCACTTGGCTTTCCTTTAACTTTCCACATAGTGGAGAAAATAAAGGATGTCCTTTAGGATAAATTATGGATGGTTGCCTTTCCTGTTCCAAATGCACAATTTGCTGAGCAGTCAGTGACTAATGCTTTAGTTACACTGTTGACAACTATTAGATTGACACTGCTACAGAAATTTATTCTGGGCATATGATAATGACTTGCAGGGTGTGTTTCCTCTTTTAACATCTAGTACTTAAGCAACTGTTTTCACTTCTGATCTAATTAATTACATCCAGTTAAAAGGGAACTCAAACACTGTATTTGTCACTTTTAGTTATTTGACCTTCTAGGAATATTAAACGTGGAGCTGCTTGTCTTTGCCTTCTCTGCAGTTCTTCTCACATGCTGCAAGTGGTATTCCAAAGCCTTGGATTTTAAAAGAATTAACCCACTGGGAATAATTCCAGAATGAGGATTGATAGACATTAGTTATTTTGAAATGAGAGGAGACTGTATCTGTATTTGTTTTCTTGCCCTTGGTATTCAATATTTTTAATACCATCCTGTAACAAACTGGGTAAAGTTTACATGCAGATGGCTTTTGCAAATTGTGTTTCCTAAAGGGATGTTTTCAGCCTTGACTGGGGAAACCCATTCCTGTGGTGACCCAAAGGCAGTTAAGTGTGATATGAAGACAGCGGAGCCTTGTAGAGGCTTTCCCTGGTGTGTGGTTACTGAGACCAAAGCATACTTTAACCTCAGCAGCAGCTCAGTGCAGCCTTCCCGGTGCCTCTGGCACATGCACTGTTAATGCGCAAGTGACCGGACCTTAGTCTTCCACTGGGGTAGCTCTAACATTTCTTTCCAGTACATATAATTTAGCAGCTGTGAACTGGAAAAATGCAGAGAAGCACGTGACTAAGACCAAATGAAAACAGCAGTTTCCTCTGAAGCAGAGTGGTAGTATAAAAAAGCTTCTGAATTGTTGGAAAAAAAGCAGTAGGAAATTGGTCTCCGTAGCTGTATGCTCTACAAAGCAAACAACCCAGTGCATGCATGAGTTTGGTAGAGGGGTAATTTAACAGGGCTAAATGTTTTAATCAATTCTTTTAATGAAACTGAGTTACAGTTGAAACAATATTGAGTGCCAATAGCATCCATACCTTTCACACAAAGCTCACTTTTGTTTAGCTAATATGAAAGAGAGTGAGCAGCAGAGGTTGCTCCGGTACAGGTTTGTCCTTCGGAGGGATAAAAAGATGTCCTTGTCCCTGGGGAGGGCTGAGGAAGGGAAATAAGCAAAATCTGGCTGTGGGAAATCTTGTGTCCCTTCTGATCAGAGAGAGTGAAGCAAACAAGCCCTGAAGCCACCAAGCAGAATGTAAGTTATGGAAAAGAAGTGGCAAAATCCAGCAGTGTTTTGTCTATCTGGTATCTCTGTTTACCTGAACTAAGAGATTATTTTCTGTAAAAGCTACTTCAGATAAAGGAAGGAGACCCAGAAGTGCATTTTGAAAGATTAGGTTAATTGGAGATGATTTCAGGGGATTGTAATTTACCCTGCAGTGGTTAAGAGTGCACTTAGAGTACACGTTCCACGTTACAAAGCATGCACAAGGCACGCATCTTTATAATCTGACAAAGAAATGGACACATTATATTTAACTAAAATTAGAGTGACTTCATTTACTTTTAAGTCGTTTAAAGGTAAGCTATGAAAATTGGAGTGTGCCTCATCTGACCAAGGGCCATGCACAGTGGCTGCGGGCAGCAGAGCAAGATGCGCCCCAAGGAGCACTGCATGTCAGCTGGTCTTTAGGCGCTTTAATGAAGAGTGTTTAAATGTCTTACAGATGCAGTCACTTACCCATGAGGGATAAATGTTTGCTCGAGATCTCACAAAAAAGTCAACAGGTCAGGACAAAACTTCAGGTCTTACTGACTGCATTGTCGCCAGTCTCGTGGATCAAAGAAACCCCAAACTCATCTTCATGCAAGTGGGTCTGGACAAGTGCCACTGTCTGATGCTAATCATTAACAAGCTAAGCTCAATTAAAACCCCACGATGTTTCAGAACTGTGTTGTATTTATTTCAGGGGTCAGGAAACAGGGACACAGCACACGATTCCTCCTTGACAGCTTGACAAAAGGACAACTATGCTTTACTGTTTACTGAATGCTGACTACCACTGTGTAATGGACCTTATTGTTAAAAGTTAAATTAGAATTTAATATTTTGTTTGACCTGAAACCTTAAATATTTTTTTTCATTTCAGTTGCTGTTTGATATCTAAATCCTTATAAAGTCTTGAAGTGAAACATTTTAAAATAGCTTTTCTGCATATGTAAAAACCAAACCAAACCAAACCCAAAAGCTAAAATCCTCTCTAAACGAAATACAAGTCATACTGAGGCTTTCTGAAAATTTTATCCTATTTTCCCAAGCAAAATATTTGCTAACTTAAGTCCCAAATACTTCTAGTCATTTCAACAGAAACTACACACCTGAACATGAATAGATATTTACATATTTCCTTCCTATATTATGGAATAAATCAGTTACAAAACTGAATTCAGGAGAGTCCATGTGGACTTGAGGGTGATAAGTAAAGATTTTAAGAGCAAGGAAGGAGCTTTCTCTATTAAGCTTTTTGAATCCTTTGTTTTTAAAGAGAAAACAGCCATTTATCTGAAATTTAGTCAGCCTGGACACTTCATTTTAAAACAAACAAACAAACAATATGAATCAGCATAAATTTTTGTTGTCAAGCACCTGTCACAAATTCTACACAGGTAATTATAAGTAACTATCTTAAATAATTGTGTTAATAGACACTTTTAATGAGTTTGAGGTATGTACATCATACATGGAGACAACGCAGAATATAAATGAGAATATCGGAGAAACACGGACAAACTTGCAACATGCAACTAAACTTCTTTTGGTTATGAAAGCTATTGTTTCCCTACTCCCCGAGCCTTAGACAAGAATCTGTGCAGTCCATAACACTTTAAACTGGAAATCAATATATTTTAAGTAACCTGAAGATATTTTAATGCCAAACTGTGTAACAGAGAGAACTTGGCAGCTAGTATTTTCGAAGGACTTGGCATCCAAACTGGTTATCATGGCATTTTTGCTGATCAGTAAACACAGTGTAATTTGTGTCATAGAGATAATTTGCAATTAAAAACGTATTAACAAAGTGCAACGATAACAAGAGGGATAAAATGCCAAGATGTGGAATTGCTTAATTATGTGAAATAGTTCTACCAAACCCAGGGCTCCATGGAACATTTTTTCCTCTCTCTAATGAACAATCAGTTCTTGCTGAATTCTAATTAGCCTCAATAATGTTGATACCACTAAAGTATTAGTGGCAGAAAACGCAAACTGAATGTTTCCATTAAACAACTGCCTTCAGGTACAACCGTGCTGTGCAAATCGTACAGCAACTGCAGAACATTTATGTCCCAGGCAGTCTCCAAACATGACTGTGAGCTCTCTCCAGAGGACAGGAGTGCTACCTGCGATACACAGAATGATCTATTGTCAAGTCGAGCAAGTTGCCCAATCCTTACCTTTCAAGCAGATTAAGCTTGTGAGCTTATCCAGACCTGTTTTAAAGCCTATTTGATCTTGAAATAGGACTGAAGAATCTAACAAGAAGAGGCTTGTATGAGATTTTCTTGTTTAATCAACATTGGAAATACAAGAATTGGAAACTCAAGAACAGACCCCCTTCAGCACCTTGCTTTTGCCAAGATTACAAAGTACTGAAGTATATGAAAATGAGAAGATGACAAGTCTTCCACTCTGCCAAGCCTGAACTGCTCCCCGTCCCCAGTAATGAACAAGTAAATAAAAACATGACTCTTGAGAAAGTTCTGGTAACTTTCATATTACAGATACCATATCCCTCATCCTCCTCTGTGTCAAGTTTCTTCTTCGCTTAGGGAGCCGAGCGCTAGCCCTGTTATTTCTGCTGATTCCCTCTGCTGCAGCCCTCGCAGCAGCCACATCCCCTCCTTGCGCTGCTGGCGCTGGGGTCCAGCGGCCCCGTGCCCAAGGGGCTGTGCTGGTGGCCTCAGCTCTGCCTCCCTCTGCAGCCTCCCCTGGAGGCTCTCGCAGTGCCCACGGCTCTGGCAGCACCAGTGTAGGAGCACCGGTCACCCACGCATGCACACGCAGACCTCTAGGCCAGCCTGGGCAACATCAGCTCCTGCAGGGGAGTTTCCTTCCATTAAAGCTCTTGTTACTCTTGAGAGTACCTAAATTACCTTTCTGCCTTTCCTAGAAAGCAAAAGCCTCTCTCCCCTTCTCCCCCAGCCTTCCTAGTGTGTCCCTACAAAGAAAGAAAATGTCATGCTGTATTAAATTGGACTGGAGATTTACAATGTAGGCTGCAAGCATAAGAGAAGCAAGAAATAACTCTCATGCTCCAGTGTAGTTTCAGAGCTGCTATATTCCGGAGAGGAGGAGGGAATTTGATTAATATTTCAACCAACAAAGTTTGATATATCTACTGGCAAAAGGCATAAGCGATTGGCTGTGAATGATGTTCACAGTAAGGAGCACTGAGATTTTAGTGATTTGCTAGTGTTGCATATCCTCAATATTTCAAGAAAGTTTTAATTTTGCAATACAGATTTGCTATCACACCCATCTGAAATAGTGCATATGGCAGCAGATGAAGTGCCTGTGCATGAGAATATTTGTGGAAAGGGTCTTCCCTGCATTATTGGGTTGGTTGACAGAGAGATTAAATTTTAAACTGAAACAAAATCATATCCCATCCCGTTAACAAAATTCTTTCAGCCTCCAATAACAGCGTGAGTCGCTCCCTCATACTTCCAGCCCTTCAACTGGAACAAAGCACTCTCTCTTGATCTACTTTCTCCCACTCCTCTTTGCCAGCCTCTGCTTTTTTTAGCGTACGGAGGCTTTAACCCCATGCAGATTTGCTGCTTTACATGGCCCATCAGTGAAGAGAAATGAAACACATGCTAAAGGAGAAATAGCATGTAATTCAAGCAAAAGTCTGCAAGAGGATTGGGCTTCTTTGTATTAAAAAAAAAAAAGAGAGAGAGAGGGAGAACCCCCCTCTCCTTATAATAACTTTCTGTGGGTCAAACCACATTAATGGAGCAGTAAGTGCTGGAAGTCCCCAGAATATGTTAAGCCTTTATGCTGAGATGGAAAATAGCTGTTTGTGTTTAATGTCAAACAGTTGGACATGCCTGCTGCAGAATACAGGCTTTGTTCCCTCCGATGCCAGACTGGCTAGTTCAAACTCTGAAATATTTTACCATAGAAAATTTTTAGTTATGCAACCATACTAATGAGATCTAAACAAAACTAATTCTTTTCAAGGCCATTTCTGGTATTCAGACAGAAGTACAGAATGAAGTCATATCATTTCAAAGCCATGTTATGGTTCAAAACAGTTTTTGGAAAAGTGCTCCCAGAGCATTATTCTTGTCTCTGAGGCTGTAGGGAACACAAACTCATGCCGTGGAGCCATTAGCATCCTGCCATGAACTATGCACAAGAGCCGTAAGGAGCTTTTTCAGGTTCTTTACCTGAGCAAAACAGCAAAGGCAGAGCAATGGCCAGATCTTGCCCAGCTCGGATGGCAGCTTCGACAAAAGTTGGGATTTCTTACTGCAGGGACTGGTCATGATCTCAGCTTCCTTTTGCGTTAAGGGTGACTTATTTAGAAGGGTCAGTGATCATTTCTCTGCATGTTGTTCATGGAGGCTTCCCAACTCCATATATAAACTCCTTCCCATTGCTTTGGCATTTCAATCCCATGTGCAATTTTCTTCCTTTCTGGGTTTTGTTCAAAACTGGTAAATTAACTTGCTTTAGCACCTAATCTGTGTACATGGTCTACAGCCTACTCCCTCTCTTGATGAGCTCACCTTGCCCAATGTACAGCTCATCAACCTTTCCAAAATGTCTTACCTTAGTCACCTTCCACGAGGCAATCGCTTTCTCATTTTTCTTCTGTTTTAAGTCTCAAGAGGTCCCTTCCATCCTCTATTTTACTTTTGACAGCAAATCATATGGGAAATAGAAGACACTGATATTTTTCAGAGGACCCCAAATTTCTTTCACACCTGGAAACACGGCATTAGCTCAGTTCCCCTCCCATATATATACATATATATATGCATGTGCATGTAAGTGAACATATATAAATTTCTCAAGTCTTGGGGCATATACCTTTATGTCATAGAAGGCATGACACGATAGCAGTAAATCCAATACCCCGTTGAGGTGTGCGCACACCTCCAGTGCTTTGCTGCTGCCACAGCAGGGTGCCAAGAGTCAGCTCCCCCATGCTCTGGCTGCGGTACCTGGCTTTCCCAGAGACACCCAGCTTTGCCCCACGCACCAGGTCCTGTGCCCAGCTCCTCTCCCAGAACATGGGACTGATCACCCTCCAGGCACAAGGCTTAGTGAGGCAACTGGAAAACCCGTGGGGGATTCCATGAGCCATGCGGTTAGTTTCAAGAAAACATCAATTCACTGAGGAGCATGGCAAAATACATGTCCTCTTGCTTCATGTTTTAAAACACAAAGTCTATACATCTACAAATATGTATTCTTCAGTACGAGAAGTGCATGTGCATGACACCTTTTCATGGGACATTAAAAATGAAAAAAGAAACAGAAAGCTCAATAAACTGCAGTTAAAGTGAAGGAAGGTTAAGTGAGAAGGAGGAACACAAGTTGGCAAGTTTGTGTGCATTTCCCTGATGAATTTAAAAGTCAGTTTGACTCCTGTGAACTCATCCATCAGCAGTGAAACAAACAGCTGTGTAGCCCGCTTGTCCAGCAAAAAATTCCTTGAGCCAAGTATTCCAAAAGTCAGTAGTTTTTCATTTTTCATATTTAAATAATAAAAAAGACATGCAAACTAACTGTTCAAGTCAATTATTCAGATCTATTGACTTGCAAAGTCACTATATATTATATAGCAGCAATTTCTGACACAGAAACAACAGTGCGATTCTCCGTTGTTGGTATTGGCTCTGGATGAAAACTACCAAGTACAAAACAGTCACAAGCATTTGTTTGAATACCTGCTATAAATTTCCTTCACTGCTATGGGTGACACCCTATACTTGCTCTCAGCGAGTACTTGTGTTAGCACATTTCTGTTTAGAAAAGTATGTAGAGCAGAAACTTTTTTCGTTGGCTCTACTTATGCAAATGCTGTGCTTGGAAGCCCCTTCCCACCCCAGCGGGCAGCTGCAATGCCATGCGCGGGGTGGCCCCTGCAGGGCACAGAGCGGACAAAGCCCCCCCAGGCAAGTGCCCGGTGCCTGCATTTCCCACCCCATTGGCTTCTGGGCAAGTGGCTCCCTAGAGGCATCAGGCTCTTTCACTATTTTATAATTTCATTTTAACAAAGCATTATATTTCTTGATCTTCACAATGTGCCTTTTTTTTCTTTTTTAAACTTCTTCAAGGTCTCTCTTGCAGCCCCCCAGCAGAGCTCGCCATGAGAAAGCGACAGAGGAAAGCTGATGAGAGACGCGGCAGCATCACACCTCAGTCACCTTCCACCTGACCTCACCTTGTGCTGTCTGACAAAGTACAGCAACTCACTTCACCGCTGATTTTCTTTCTGTCTGGACCAGAGGCCTTCCTGCGTCCTCCTCACCTAACCTAGCAGGTTTTCATTGACAACTAGTTCAAGCAGTTTAACCTTTTCATACCTTGCCGCTCAATGCCCATGCACCACAGCCCACACACCTCGCACAGCAGCCCCAGGGGGACCACGTCCCCCCTGAGCCAGAGCTGCGGGTATGCAGGGGGCATTACAGGGCTGGGCAGGCAGCAGCTTGGGCCCCTGGGATTTATTTTAGGCCATGGGAGGATTGCTGGTGGTACCACAGACACCTGTGATGTCCTAAATCATACTTATCACATACCACGGCCCGATGGAGCGTGCAATGCGAAGGAACTGCACCTCCTCCAGCGGTGCCGCTGGCTGCGTGTGTGCCATTGCAGCGTGGCCATGGCTCCTGGTTACAACAAAAGCATGACGCGTTCCAGTGAGCCAGGCAGCCCCCCCGCTGCACCAGCCCCCAGCGCTGCCCCCCGCCCAGCGCTGCCCCCCAGCGCTGCCTCCCCAGGTGCTGCCCCCCAGCCCGATGGGATGCTGCAGGCCTCCGCCCTGCTACGAGCACTTCGGCTGCGTGCTCTGATGCATATTTCTAACTCCCGAAAGCACGTGGCAAAAATAAGGTGAACAAACTCATGTATGTGTCCTTTCCCCAAGGATTCGTGGCTTAATTGCTTACAAGCATTTGCTTATCCAGTGAGTGAAGTAATTAACAACCAAACGGATCACGTTAGGCAAGGCATGGTCAATTACCCACCAGTTTAGAAGAAAAGTAGATATGTACTGCAGTAAGCTAATTAAAATTCTTGCTGTTTTACTTCTCAGATACTTAGATCACAGTTAAACAGCATCATTAGCTAATTAAAATCAGAACCAAATAAAATCAAAGTCTGACATGTCTTAAGTAAATACTGCTTCTCCGGTAAAGTTAGATGAGTAGCCTAACAAAATATTGCTTTGGAAATTATTTACATTACTCTAGAATGAAAGTACATCATACACTAAAGGTTTCCTGGCATAGACACATTTCATAACTTCAAAATTATGAACACTCACGGGAAATCTGTAGGGGCTGGCTGATGCAGCTCAGGGTAGCTGGCGGATTTACCTCGTGTTGTTCTAGTTATGTATTTCACAGCAAAGACAAGAAACCATGAAGCATTCAAAATCCATAGCACTCAGCAATGACATTTTACACATTCCTGTAGGTTCTCAGCAGCCACTTCTCAGTGTGAAACCGGACTGCACAAACCCAGTGCTGCAAAATGCTGAGCAGGTCTCCCTTGCAGCATGTGCAGCGCCTCACCTCCAGAACGTGAATAGTGGCTTTGTTTTCATGAGGTTTTAAGCAAGAAGCAAGGAGAACTTGACAGCAGGCTGTTAATGCATGCCTTGCCAAAAGGTCATATTCAGTGTGACAGCACAAGTTTTGCAGACACTTGTCTTTAGCGTCGCCCACAGAGAAAATCCTAAATTTAAATGCTAAGTAGTACTTACAAGGAAGTTATAAATTCAGACTCCCACTCTGACACAGTTTAAGGCAGGCTAATGCTCAGTTTCCTATGACTTCAAGCTAAAACTTTGCCTGGTTTCTCCTGCTTGTATGTCACTTTTCTCCTTAAGTGCATGAGAGTGGCTTTGCTGCACAGAAAACAAGCGATTCTCCACAGCAGCTATCATGCAACAAGCATTTGCAGTTTGAAAACTGTCTCTGCTCTCATACGCACACCAGATTACTGTGGATCATTGGGAAATGCGCTGATCGCTAGAACCAGGGGGCTCGGTGTGCGGCGGGAGCCGCCATCTCCTGTGGGGCGGGGGGCAACGAGCGGCCGTGCCCCCCCCCCACGCTCTGTTGGGGGCTCGCTGCGAGGGTCTCGGCAGGGCCCGGGAGGCCGCTCAGGATTTGGCGCGGGGGCCTCGGTGCAGCTGGGGGTCAGAGCCTGGGTCAGTGGCTCCAGGCGCTACCAAACTGCAGCAATAAGTCACCACCCTCGTGACCACAGGGTGACCTCTGCGGAGATGATTTAACTGGGTTCAGCTCTCTGTGCAGCCTCCTTTCTCATGCTCTGCAAGGTTTGCTCTCATTCTTGGAGGTTTTTTTTTTTTTTTTTTCACTTGTTCAGGCAAAGCCAACTAATTCACAGAATTGCTGTAGAGATGTTGTGAGAGATTTGCAAAGGTGGAAACACAGCAAGAGCCCCCATATGCAGGGGTCCAGCTCTCAGTCGCCCTGTGCACTTGGCGTAGAGCTGTCTTGTTCCCGGCAGCTTCCAAGCCTGGTGCCTCTGGACCCCTTCCAGTAATGAGCTCAACCCTTCGTACTAACGATCTGCTCCTTATCAGTAAGAAGCGCCGTGTCGCTAGGGGATGCAGGCTGCATAGCGTAGATGTCACTGCAGAGCAACAAGTGGCAGAGGCACCATGCGCGCTGGGTATGGCTACTCCTCTCGTAATGCCTAAAGGCACCTAAACAGTTTTAAAGTGTATTTCTAATGAAAAAAATGCCTGTACTTACAAACAGTCCATTCAGCAGGAGCACACAGAGCACAGTGTTTAGTGCTGGTATCAGTATTTTCTGAGTTCTTTGGACATTTCCTTTCCAACCGGCACAAACCAGTTAGCTAATGCGAACACATGCTAAAAATCAGACGGGACTGGGAAATTCCAAGCAAAGTGCTTTCACACACTTGCCATAATCTTACACATCCCCTTGGCAAACAGACAGACATTTTTCAGCACATCTTTCGTATATCTATTTACTTTAATTAGTGACTATACGTATTCCTGGCCCTATCTGAAAGTAGGAATTTAAACGTAATCCCTCAATAAAGAGAAGTCAGTTGCTCTGAGACTTGAAGGTTCTCCACCTCTCGCACCACTCTGCATGTAGGTTTGTCTGCTCCTGCAACACACACGGAGCCTTCTGGTGGGGCAGCCGCGGCGCAGAGCTGAGCCCGAGCAGGGTTTGTTCCAGCCCGAGAGCTGGATCCAGCAGCGATTTGTTTCAGCTAGCCTTTACACCGCTTGGCTGCATTTCCCGATGCAACACAGCATGCGCTGCCCTCCGCTGTAATCTCTAATGCAAATGTCCAGATTTGCAATAGGTATAAAATGGCTGTCTGCTTTCAAAACCCTCAAGAACTACTTGCTTTTCAGGAAAAAGTAAATACTTGGAAGCTGATATTGTTAAATTCTACGCTACTGGACTGCTTCAGAAGTCTAATCATTTATTTGTTTCATCTTAGCAGCCTAAACTAAAATAAAACCTAGCCACTAAAACTTTGAAATGACCTTAACCAATCTTCTCAAAATCTTATAATCCCTTAATCTGATGAAGCATTTTGACCTCTGAACACTGGATGCATCAATGTGTTAACTGCATTTGCAGTAATTACTCCTCAAACTCCCATAGAAAGCAAAAAATCTCAAAAGGGCATTTTTAGTCTAAATTTTTTTTTGTGCACAGTAGAAAAACCAAACCACCCTACCTTTATTTCTGAGGTAACAATCAGTTTTCCCAGATTTTCTTTTCAGCTCGTTTTGCATGAGGCATTACTGCCTGCTGTGCCACTTCCCATGTTGCTTGAAATGCAAAAATAATAAGGATGTTGTTTTAAATTCTTCATTAAAAATTACTTGAAAAAATGTTGCACATATTCATGACTTCTCTCTTTTCACCAATGGCAGGGAGCCAACATTTTTATTTCATAGTAAACACTATGGGCCATTACTGGATTTTAAATCATCCTTTCTTAATAGACAGCTTGATTTTGTGAACAGCTGGTAAGACATCAATAACAGGACCTCTTTTCAAGGCTTTTGTAGTTTTTTTGTTTTTTTGTTTTTTAAACAACTTTGACCAATGATTTAGATACCTGTACCCCTGGCAATACAAAGCATTTATAAAAAGCCACTAGCCAGATTGCATTAGGAAAAAAATCCAGTAACATTGTCTTTGGCAAGTTAGCTTTAGGAGCAGCCTGAGAAGCTGAAGTCCTCAATTGGGAAATGGGTTTACTTCATATTCGCCTTTTCAAAAAGTCCCGGTGGCTACGTCCCCGTGGACAGCCCTCCTTCCCCGGCCCCTGCAGCCTGCGGCCTTCTCTGCGGGGAGCACCGAGCTGCGCGGGGCAATGCCGAGCATCCCGATCACCCCGTCCTTTTGTTCCTCCAGCATTCTCCGATCGCAATGAAAAGCGAATCTGCAGTAGGCACATATTTGAGAAAAAAAACATTTCTGTAATTTTGGGTCAGCCAGAATGGACATTGCCAGGCGTGGGAGTCTAATGCACCCTCTGCTTATGGGGTGTTTGCCAGCCAGCCCGAACGGCTCCTCCACGACAGCAGGGCTGTTGTGCAAGCAGATGCAGCCACCTGTGTAAGACTTGAAATGATCCCGTGCGGATGCTGCAAAGAAATGATTATTGCCTCATCCAATGCAGTGGATTTTATTCCAGGCTCTGTGATGGATTTGCAGAGCAACTTCGGGCAAGGCACTTCACTGCACTGCGCCTCAGCAGCTCCCATCACAAACACGATACCTACATTTGTAAGTCACTTTGTCACCTCCTAAGGAAAAAAAAAATCATAAAATTCAGGCATTACCAATTCTAAACCACAGTGAATAACAATTTCCATGGCAGTCCACCCGCAACACTGCTGTATGAAGGTACGGACTTGCTGACTCGACTTCTCCCTTGTTTTGCTTCTCATTATCTCGCTGTTCGACAGTAATCAGCTAGAAGCTACAATTTCCATTGTAAATTGAGAGGGTGAGCCGGGGCTCACTAGACCATTCCTGTTAGCAAGCTGTAACAGTAAGAAAGAGGTTTGTAATCTGTGTCTCCACAATGCATCTACAGTAATTAGAGAAATGCACCAAGTGAAAATAAGCAAGGTCACTTGGCCAAGCCATACACATTATAAACAAATAACATAAAGCAAATATTTTGACATAGTTCCAATTTCTGCAGTTGTGCTGGTCCTGCTCTAAGCCACAGAACAAGCTCTTACCAGCAGTTTTAATTATTTCTTATTTATAATATCTTACAACATTTATAACATCTATAGACTGGACCTTGGAGGAAATACTTTTCATTTGCTATCGTCATGTTCGTGATGCCTAGACATGTTCCGAGACCTCAGCCATCTTCACAAATTAATTCACTGCTCCTGCAACTGTAAAGCTTCCTCCTGAGGAATAAAAAGAGTGAACTAAAGAAGGAAGATCTGATTGATTACAGCCGGATTTTTGTTACACTGTTTAGAGAACTAAATATACAGCTCCAGCAAAATGAAGGTGTGCAAAGCCCCAGACTGCTAGATAAAATCTCACAAAGGGGCCTTTATGTTATTTTGGCGATATGCTCATGTTATGCATACCTGTTTTCTGTTAGAAACATTTTTTTATTCCAATCTGATACAACACACACAACATCTGGCAACGACCCACTTGACCATGCCTGGTCATTCTCAAAGCAATTTTTCCCAGAAGCAGAAACATTTTTTTTCACAGCTATCAAATGAAGCAGGCAATAGCAGCTTGCCTATGGATCTTGTAATCTAAATTGCACCACAACATACCGCTGCCTGAACAGTGGAGGAATGACTGACTCACTAGTGTTTTGCAGGTAAATGTCAGATTATAAAATGAAAATGTGAGCCTTATAATAAAACCTCTCTACACACGGTAGTTATTACATTTTAAGCTTTCCTTGTCACATTCAGTGCTGAGAAAGACTAGAAATCTTGTTGGTGGTCTCTGAAAACCCAAAGTCCCAAAATTCATTATTGGAGTCAACAACTCTCCTTTGAGCATGGCACACCATCATTCATTTCTCCAGTCCCCACCTGGATTTAGTTAATGAAAGTCAAACTTTTAGGAAATACCTCTTTAAATCAAAGAAACTGTTAAAGATTGTATTTAATTTCATTGCAAGCAGTCTCCTCTATTTGTTAAATTGAAAAGTATTTTCACCTAATACTTTGGAAATGAAATCATGACCTTTAATAACTCCATTTACTCTAAATGAATAAATAGAGCTAGAAATGAATTGAAAGAGACTTTCCAAGTGCTAACCAGAGTATATCCCATATATCTTGTAGTCATTAATAGCTGATGAATTCAGCTAATAATGTCAGAGGACATTGTCAAGGTTGAGGGACCCCAAACTCTCCCTTGTTTTGACAGAACTTCTATAGTAGAGGGCTCTCATAGGGAAAGCAATTATGCAAAAGAGGTTGGTTAATAGTGGACTTCTTCAAGGCAATTTGGATGTATGGACAGTGGTAGATGGATATAATGGGATTTTCTTCCTTTTATTTTATTTTTAATTTCTGAGCACAGATTATGATTCACCCTACTTTTCAGTTCTGGTTATTTGCCAGTATTCAGTGTCAACCAATGTTAGTACAGGCCTTTATGACCCCCCACAGGGCCATGAACAATAGAATAGAGGAAACTCCTTGAAAGTTTTGTCATAATTTTTTGTTTGATCTTCACTTTTTTAATTTTCTATCACCCAGGTCTTTTTGGACTCCTTTCCAAAAACTGTGGACAAGTTTCCCTTCCCACAAATACAATCCTAAATAAAATGGAAGTTCACAGAAATATAAAACACTGCACGTTGATGGAGTGGCTTTTTCACTTGTAGCAGTGTAGTCTTGCTTATCTTTTGAACGACCGAGGGATTCCCGCAAGAAGTGCTGCTGGTGACCGTGACAGCAGTGCTACAGGGGTGTGGTGCGGTCTTTCTCATTTTGTTTTTGTTTTAAGAATGAACACTCTGCATATTTGTGTGAAAACAGCAGACAGAAGGGAACAGGCAACGCTGCAGAAGCAGGGTAAAGCAGGAAAGAAGAGATCTTTAGCAAGAAACAAGCACAAACGTGCTGTGAGGCTACAGGACGAGTTACTGCCATGGCAAGGTGATTTCTGCCACGTTCTGCAGCGCTGCAGCTGCAGGCAGGCACCAGCTTTCACCAATGCAGCCAGACATTCAGCACGAATGCTGATTTTCCACTGATCACGTTGTTTCATTTGCAACATCATCGCAGCCAGACAGGCTTGGCACTCAGCTTTCCGCCCGACGGCTCCAGCCGCAGCGAGGAGCAGCAGAGGCAGGAGCCATGCGAGCGGCCGCACACACGCGTGTGCACAGCGGGCGGTGGCTGCGAGACATCTGCACCGACTGGGCCGATTGCCTTCACCTTGCCCTCAGCATTCATTACGTTAATTATCGTCTGAGGCAGCCTCAGTATATTCACAGGGATTAAAGTGTTATCCCTGCAATCTGCTGTTGGCATACGTACACGGTGCGGCTGAAGTTCATGACAACACTGGTGAAGTCTTTTGCTTTTCATGCAGGGCATGCACCCATTCGTATTGCCCATATGTCTTTCTCCCTTTGATCAATGTTTTAATGCCCTGTCACGGGGGTTATTTTTTTAAACATTTAATACTATTTAAAAATAAATAAATGGGCAGGCACTAAGGAAATCATAAATCAAAAGTAATGAAGACAATGCAACTACAAAGACGAAGCTCAGGCAACAACTTTAAGAGGACACACTGACATCTCAGATGAGATGAAGTGCAAAATTTGGATGTTAGTAACATCAACTCACCTGAGTATATAGCTAAGATAGTGTCTGCTAATCTGTCTTTCTATATTTAGCAGAGTGACCTGACTTCAACCAACTATTCACATCCCATTAAATCTGGTAGGATTTAAGCATGTCCCTAAGTGCTTCACTGACTGCAGGCAGCTTATTCACATTTTTAAATGCAGCTAGATACAAATTGCATTATTAAATCAGGGACTGTGATTGGAACATGGACTTTAAAAGTAATTTGTATTAATCTAGAGAACCTGTAAATCGAGAGCAAAAATATATTTGTTTTGTAGCATTTTTAATCTAAAAGCCACTTCATGCGACTTTTCAGGGAAGAACTGGGGCTGTAATTCTCTTGGAATTGGTATGGGAAAACAAAGATATTGGACATGTGTATATGTTTTTTATTTTATTCTCTACAAGATAATGTCTTACTTTGCTTGGAACAATCTCCACGCCGGTCTTCCTGATGAAATAAAAAACCTCAGTAAAGGCAGGAGGAGGAGATGTCTCTGTGGGGTTGCTGAAGAACACACAGGACAGAAGTAAGAAGCCGACAGGGGAGGCACGTCCAAGCAGAGTGGGCCCTGCTGCACCGGCGCATGCAGGGGATCAGCGCGCCCAGGGGGTCAGTGCGTCCCTGGTCCTTGGCCGTGCCCTGCTCCCCTGCGAGGCCCGGGGGCAATGGCCCCACCGCTCCCACTGCGCTGCTACTGGCACCGGCACTGAGCTCCGGCTTTCTAAGGTCTTCCAGAGGAGTACGGGCTGTCAGCGTCAGTGTTTGCTGCCTTCTCGTTCATGACAGAGTGCAGGGAAGGAAAGTATATACAAGAAAAATATTGAAGTACTTCGCTTTCACTTCAGAGTCACAAATGTCTATCATTTTGCTCTTATGTGGTGAGAGGAAATAAATCTCTAAAAAGAGTGTCATTTCACTCCTTTTTCTTTTTTTGTTCCTGCTTGCAGGTGTAGAAATGAGGCATAACAGCTGCAAGCATGGCAACCACGCAGGAAAGCTTAGCCAGGGCAGTGCCCGTGCTCCAGCATCCCTGCAGTGCTGCAGGGAAGCAGCACACAAACACCGGCCTGAGGCTTTCTCCGGACGCCTGCACGCCAGTACAGACCAGTCACCCCCACTTTACGAGTCACCATCGCTGCCCCAGCACAAACCAATGACAAAAATACATCTACTGTGGGCATGATTTCCATCCCTCCGACAGTGAAAGGCACTTTGCTGCATGAGAACAGAGCTCCTTCAGGCCCGTTTACACGCAGGTTGCTCCAGGTCAACCACCACCCTCTGAACTGCTGTTCCCACCTCCCATCTCCGTTTATTTCTCTGCACCCATTAGAAGAACCACCGTGTCAGGGAAATCACCAGTCCAGCATCTCCAGAGGATTAACTGCGACTCCTTTCAGATATGGGAATTCCTTCTTGCCATGGTGTTAAAGGCAACAGAGGAGAGCAAGCACAAGCGTTCGTAGGCATCCTGCCCCACAGCAGCCAGAATTCAAAACTTAAGAGGGACAATTCAGTGTCTTCAAATGGCACAGTCAGAAAGGCTTGTTCTGGCTACCAGCCCTCACTCTGTCAGGTGGAGGAGCCACGCTCCCGTCCCAGCACACAGCCCCTGCCTGACCCAGCAGCAGCTCATGCAAAGCCCTCTCTCTGGGCTGGTTTCTACCACTCAGCCTGCTGCCTGCTCCTGTTACCTCTGTCACCAGCAGCCAATAAACGCAGTGCCCTGCTGCCGCAGACTCCTCACCCTCTTTCTCCCTTTGCCTGCTCCATCTCCTGGCCTTTTCCTTCTTCCCCCCATTCCAGGAGCTATGGTCTTTCCCATTCCCCCTCCTTCTGAAGACAAAGCAAACTGGGTTCCTGTAATGTTAACAAAACATCTAGAAAACCCACACAGAGCATCACCATTACAAGAGTGCTATTAACAGAGATTTAAATTTTGTGGCACCTGCTGAACTGTGAATATGCTACAAAGTGAACTTTTATAAATCAGTAACCATTAGAGATAATTCTTTGAACTGGCAACAGTTAAAAATCATTATAGGCCATGTGTTCTCATCATTTAAATCAGAGAGGCCAGATTCTCATCCCAGCGGTACCCATATCCATTATTATAGTGGGGGAATTACTTTAGACTTACGTGAATGCAACTGAGATTAGAACCTGGCCTCTGGTTTTCAAGCCCTAATGAAGTTCGATTGTACAGAGTACTTGAAAGGTTTTTTTTAGTCTGTAGTGTGTACAATCAGGAACATTGGTCATTTAAAAGATAAAAAAGCTAAACACAAAAACTGAACATATGTAGATGTTTAGGCCAGTGGGAATAAAATTCTCCAATTAAAATACTAATAAATGCAGAATATCCCCTTCCTTAATTAATTGGTTAAACAAACAGTGAGACTAGGTGAAATACTTCTATGATTATTTAACACAGAGAAAAATCAAGAAGGTTGACTGAATAACAATTCCTTAATTAACACACAATGAAGAATATTTGAGTTTTAATTAATCCTTGTTGGCACTGCAGTAACTTCCACAGAGAATCTATTCCGACTCATTTCATAGGCAGGCGTTTCAAGTTTAGGTAATTTTAACATTTGGTGTCCAATATAAATCTACTTATTAAAGCTGATAAAAATACATGGGATTAAAATCAGATACAAAGGTCAAGTACACTTGGGGAGTTAATTTCTCTACACAGAGCGTCGCTGCTGTTGACAGAACATGGCATGCTTTCCTTCCTTACCCTGCCGTCTTGCTGCTAAGATTTGCCTGCCTGCCTTTAAATTTGATTTTCTATCATTACTATTTGGTGGGTTAAATTCTTTCTTGTAAGTGGCCAGGAACAAACTGAGCTGGAGGTTGCAGAGGGAGCCCCCGGGCTGAGGTCGGCTGCCCATGCCCAGGAGTGCTCTGCTCAAAGGCAGAGGATGAGCAGGAGAGGGGTGCACACTGCATGCACACTGAAACGGGGGCTTTTGTCCTACAAGTCAGCTTAACACTGGCAACCCCTCTGCTCCTGCAAACAATACCAGGACCGCAGCTGCAGCAGCTTCTCCTCCAGATGGCTGCCACTTGGAGCAGCTCCTGCAAGAAGTCATATAAAACTTAATACACATAACTAATAGGTTTCTGCAGGAGTTTATTTAAAAGTCATATAAATTTAATAGAGTTCACTATTTTATCAAAGGCATATAATATTCTATTGCATTCCTCCAAATCTCCCAGAACACCTATGGCTTTGTAGCTGTCGTCTGTTGACATTTTTGACTTGGCAGCTGCTCCGCAGGGGACCACGAAGGGTAACTAAAGATAGCAAACTATTTTCAGCAGCCCTAAACTCATGAACAGGTACACGCCTTCCCTAGAAAAAAAACTGAAAATGACTGATCTAAAAACAAGGTTTTCCACTAAGCTCTGTAAGACCCATTCCACTTGCTAGTCATCTAAAATCTATCAAATGCCCCATCAATAGGGCGCAAAACTCCTATCAAGTGAGCAAAAAACGAATACTTTTCACTTCTATTTTTTGTTGACATGGACACGGATAGTGTAATGGAACAACTATTTAGACATGCCTAACAACAACACTCAGTTTTACAGACAGAACTGGAAAATAAATATTTTAAAAGACCTTTCTAATAGGATATAATAATTCAGTAACGAAATGCTTTTAATGAAAAACACTTGCAGCTTTTTTCCATTGTGCTGCCTTTCAATCCTCGTACCAATTTTTGAGAGTTATATGTTACAAATACAACTAAATACCTTCTTACCCTTTGGTGATACAGATTTTTTTTTAATATTGCTTAAACTTTTCACAGCAGTTCCTGATTTTTCATAACCTTAATCTTTTTTTCTTGCTCAACAGAAGTATTTATGTTTGGATTTATAGCTGTGTCACAGAATTTCTCTTCATATTCTAGGTTGGATGAACTAACAAAGGGAAACGCACAGTGATCTGTGATATATTGTACTGCTGCTCTGATCTAGAGACAGCATTGTGTGGGTGCTGGACAGGGCTGTGAATGTCTGGAGATTTCTTTATTCTCCTTAAAACACAGCAAGGTGTTTTCTTCCTCCTGACATGTTGAGAATTTTTGTGTTTTTCTTGGCTCTGATCTTATGCTATTACCATATGTTCACCTAGGGCTAAGCCATGCTCAAACAATCCAGTAATGTGCTAAATTCATAATAATGAACGACACTCAATTCATAAACAGAAGTAGGATGGTCAACAGAAGAGGAGAGAAAGGCTTCAGAAAAAATGCAGAGGACAGATTTTCGTCAAACTAAAACATGCTTGGAAGAGAGCCCATTCAGCAATGGTGAGATCAGAAATGAAAACCTGATTTATTTAGGTCTACATGATGCATCCCACTTACCCTATTTCAAAACCTTTATGGAGAGAAGCTGTGGAGTTTATCCAGGGGTCTGGTCCCGTCTCCGTGAGCAGAACCATTCCCCGAGCTGGCTGGCAGCCCAGCTGCACGCCCAGTCTCTGTGTAGCATTTGCAGAGGGGAGCAAAGCCGCCTGTGCTGACATCTGTGCACAGTTATAATATTCCTGCAAGTTTAGTAAAGTCAGGTCCTTCACAGGAGCTCAGCAGGAGGTGGAAGGGGAAGACAACTTTCACAGCCCTTTTATTCAGGGGCAATGCAAAATCAAGCAGGCAGCTTCAACCTGCCCTTTTTGTTCAAATCTATAATAGTTACATGGGAGCAAAGTAATGGGCAGTGTGAGGATGCAGCAAGAGAGGTCTTCTCCACCTCTCTCTGAAGTCCCCGAGACTTCCCAAGCTGCCCTCTCTACAAGCAGTTAATATCATTGTCTATAGCAAGCCCTAGCAATGTGAATGCCTTTGCAGCCATCTGGAAAGGCACCTTGTGCCCACGGCAGGAGATGTGTGAGCAGAGCACAAGCACAAAGCAGATAAATGAAGCAGCAGCAGTCAACAAGGAGCCAGTGGTGAAGTCCCTGGGCAAAACCTTGTCTCTTGATAGAGGGTCCTCTCTCCTCACCATTACAATAAAGTACTTCAGTTACAGGGAAATTAATCACTGTGCCCATTCCGACCAGGAGAATCATCCCCTGCAATAGTCCGTTCAGACCAAGCCCAACGTTCAGTCTTACAGAAGTGTTGGCAGCCGTGGTTGGCAATGACAAGAGGTGACCTTAAAGCAGAATTGAACCAAGAAACGGGTCAAAAATACCCAGTGGGTTTTGCATTGCCCCTGAAAAATTGGCCGTGGAAGTTCAGTCTTCCCTTGGCAGCCTCCTGGAGAGCCTGGGGCCAGACACATTAAGCAGAAGCAATGGAACCAGGTGGATTTCAGTCCACTTGTTCCTTGCAAGGCCTCATATTTGCACAGCTGTGGATCTTTGCTAAATGTGAGCACTTTCTGAGGGGCTCAGCATTTTCACCTCACCCTTTTTTTCAGGAAACCCAATGCCCAAATGGGAAAGCTGAAAATATATCCACAGTGGGGAACGGAAATATATGAATCAAATCACCCTTCAGAAAAAAAGGGGCTTTTATACAAGAAATCCCACAGCAGATCTTTTTTTTCCAGGGGCTTGTTTGCGTTACAAATGAAAAAGCCTGTCTCATAATCAAATGTGAACCAGAAGAACATGGCATCCTAGAAGGCGTGCTTGTCTAGACAGCCCATCAGCAGCCTAACCACATAACGGGCCCAAAAGCAGCTGCAAAGCTGTCAAAACAGCTCCTTGTGTAGCCTGTCACCGAGCCATACCCAAAGTGAAGCCTCTGCACTCGGTGATTATTGTACAAGGATGGGGAACAGAAGTAATACAATGAATGAGGAAACTACGCTCTGCCACAGCCTGTTTAGACAGTTTCTTCAAAAATGTAATCACAGCATTGACTGAGCTCATGAATTTCAAATGCCTGTCGATTACGGTTGGCAGCAGGACCACAGAAACCTTCCCAAAAGAGCTTGAACTTAGTTATCATGCTTTATTAAGAGCCCTGCAATACTAAAGTGAGAGCTGTATGAAACTGTTTGCAATCAGCAAAATGCTTGACATCCATCCTTGACTATAATTTCATAAAGAGCAAGCATGAGGATATTTACTGGCTTTTCTGGGAACATAAATGTTTTAGGAAGGAAGGCTTGAAAAGCTGCCGTGTGCTAAAAGCATGCTGTGCCTCCACCGCTGTGCAAACACAATTTGGGTCTCTCTAGTTTGCATACACACCTGCAATGGGGGAATGCTGGACCCGCTCCCCATTTGTGTGCTGGCTAACGACACAAGATGGATGAGTTTTAAAAGCAAATGCTGCTTAACCGATTCTTTAAGAGTGCTCTCACAGCCATGCTAGTCACCATCCAGCTTTTCTTGCTTATACATATGCAAAATATACAGTGATTTATTCCACACCCTTCCCTACTTTCTCATCCTACCAAGTTCTGTGAAGTTTTTTGCTGAGTGAAAGCAGCAGCCTTTGCTGAATTACTGGGTCTGTAATAGCCTCCTGAATGCAATTTTTTCAGAGTGGTCTGGAAAAAATGTACATCCTGTTGAAGTAGGAGCATTCTTTCACCCCTTTGCTGCCTTAATTCTGTTGGATGGCTTCATTGCAATGCTTTGTATTGTTTATCTTTCATTTCTGACTCCAATAGCAGGACGTTTACTTGCAGAGGCTGCCTGCTCTCACCTGGTGCCGGCTGTGGTGATGTGTCCAGCTGTCGCCATCCCACAGCTGCTCCTGGTTCATCTCTGTGGCTTCCTGACTGCAGAGCTCCCTCCCGCCATCCACCCCCTCCCAAAGGTTGGACTAGGTGATCTTGGAGGTCTCTTCCAACCTGAACAATTCTGTGATTCTGTGAAAGCTTTCATTTCCACCACCGCTTTTTGAAAGCCTGTCCATGCTGGTCTCTCCTGCTCCTCTCCAGCACCAATCCCAAGCCCCAGACTGCAGCCTGCTTCTCAATCCAGCCTTAAGTTGTGCCCTTCAGCCTTTGGTAGGCCAAGCCCTACCCTGTTCCTCATTCTTTACCCCAGATCACAATGGTCCCTTGATTGCAATTTTCTTTTGGTAATAAACTCTCTGTAAGCTTAATCTATGCAGAGCTGCTTTAACAGTTGAAAACACAACTCAAAGAACATTTAGCAATACCTGTGTTAGCATCTTGTCTAATTCAGGCTCTTGTAAAATGCCTTTGTGCATCCCATAAATGTGCAATAATGGAAGTACGAGGTCTGGTACATACAAGCTGGGAGCCCTGAAAAGGGGGAGAAAAATCACAAAACCTTTTTTAAAAAAAAAAAAAAATCTTAAACATTAGCAGGCAAGGTAGCTCTCAGCAAAGAAGGAGATCCCAGTGAATCTGTCATACACCCACAGGGGGGTTGCAGAACTGACTGCAGACTAAATGACTTTCAGTTTCCTACAAGTGTAGTATAAAAGCAAACAGCAAGGACTAAGAATTACACATTTGGACTGGAAAGCAACCTGCCCAAAGCCATCTCAGCTGTTATTCTCAGTGCAGTCCTTCACTATTCCCCTCTGCTTTGACCTGAAGGACCCTCAGGTGGTGGGTGGTTCTTGGGCCCATGGACAACCACCAAGAGCTGCCTAGGAACAGTGGCTGGCTGGCAGAAGGCTTTTGCACTGGTTGGGGTCCACTGAGCCATTGGAAAGGCCGTTTCCACACGGACAGCACCTGAAAGTCGGGAAGCTGCAACACGGAGTAACCCTTTTCAACAACCACACCCCTCCTAAGCAGAAATAACTCTGGTGCTCCCAGCCTAGGATTTCTGTGATGTCATGTCATAGCTACAAAGATTTTCCAGAGGTAGTCAGGTTTGAGTGATTTATTGTCAGGTGAATTTAGGAGCAGTTTGTGTGCAGAGAAGTCTCCCATTTACAGGGAGATGGACGACTGTCTGCAGAGAAAGCAAGACAGTCAGACCCCAGGAGTCCGGAGCAGCAAGAGAAACAGATCAAATTTCCTTTGTACTTGGTCATGTTCATGAGGAGGGAGGAATGCTCCAGAAGTTTCAGAAATATTAAAAGAACCTGGGTCCAGGCTCAGTGGGACCTGTCATTGCTTGCCAACGGGGTCACATAGGTCAGAAGAGATTTATCTCAATCTATAAACTTTCATGGTAACATGAAACAGCTTGTGAGGAGGATTCCTGCTTTATTTAAGTGTGTCCTCCAGCTGCTCCTTAGCAGCAGAGCTGCATTCCTGTGAATCCTGCTTGTAAATGATGCAGCTCTTTGCGTGACCAGAAATTGTAAAGAGATCCATGTAAGGACAGACAGGCACAAAATCAGCAACATGTTTTATACCCTCCTTTAAGGGAGAAGAGAGGCTGTGTCTGGAACATCTCTGTTCGTCCATCTAAAGCTCTGATTTCAGCAGAGGACACAATGATGGAGCTCAGTCCCAGGCACAGCCCACTGAGTTTTAACCATATGCAGCCCACCAAGTATTTCCTCTTTGCAAAACGAATGGCACTCTTTAATGCTGTTGTTCCAGACCCAGTTCACACACTGCTCCGTTCTGTGTGACAAGAGCTGTCTCCACATTAATTCCATCCATGAAACCTGTTGCTTAGGTGACCGACCATACAGCACCAGCAGCACTAGCTGCCAGCGCGCTGCAGGACGCACGCTCGCAGGTACCATGTGCCAGGAACGCACTGGGGCAGCAGCTCGTGTGATCAGCTCCGGCTGGGGGGCCGGCACAGGTGGCAATATTAAGCTGGTAGCTTAGCAATAAGATGCTGCACTATCTCCAGAGAAAGTGCATAAAGGGATCTGGTGCTCCAAGAAAAAACTCCATCTTAAAGAAATATCTATTGCTTTACTCAAAGGTGTATAAGTGTCCTGGTGTAACTTCTGTAGGTTTCCATGCACGGAAGTATTTATGACAGCTGCATAAATTACAGAAATAACTGAAGATATTGCCATTACTAAATCTGAAAAAAATAGATATTTGACCTAGGTTTGAATCCCAGCCATCATATTTAATTACTACAGTCAACCTATTTATCTCTTCGGCCTCCCCAACATCTGTGGCAGTGAGCTGTACAGTTTGCGTGTGGATAAAAGCAGGATTTTTGTAGACTATCAAGCTGTTAAGCAGCAAATTATCAACCTCTAGTTTTGGCAATATATCAAAAACATATTTGTTTCCTATCCTTTTTCTCCTTATTGTTCACAATGCTGAGCTGGGGGCATGGCATGCACACAACTATCCAAGTGCGTACAGACATAAACCCTCCCTTGCAAAGCAGGAAGAGAAAACATTTAGAACAGGAATATATGTAAAGAGTGGTTGCCACATCCTTTAGTTATGTTTAATATTTCTGCACAGTCAAGAAACCATGAGGAAAGAAATAGCAACTGACTTCTGGCAACCATCACTACTGCAGCCCCCATTTACAATATATCGTTTAATCTCAAACCTCATTTTCTTAAACCTCTTGTTCTTGTTCTGCTGGTACACACACTATCTCTCTCATCAATATGTGGGACTTCTTTCTGTGGTTTACAAACTAGAAATTACTCAGTTTTCTCAGCTTCCCTTACCAGCATCTTGCCCCTTAACACAGCAGTAACAGCATCCTACTCACAGTAGGTAGCTGCTGCAAATATCCACAGAAACAAAATCCAGGAGCAAAGCACTTTTGGTAAATGGAACTGAATGATTCATGCCTCTTAATGCTAAAAAAAAAAAAAAAATTAAAGAGGAAAATAAATTAAACACCTACTCAGAAATTAGAGTGTTTAAGGCCCTAGCAACAACAAAGCATGCAACACGTGTTTTGGTTTTAAAACCATGTTCAGCTCTGGTCCCCATCAGTAAGGAAGACAGCCGCACAGATCCAAGGCTACATCCAGCCCCACAGGAGGGGTGCGGGAAGCCCAGCACTGGTGGAAGTTGGACCAGCCACCGGCTGTCTCATGGGGATGCGATGGCATCTGCTCCCCTCCGGGCAGTTTGCAGCCCTTGCCTTAAATCCTACTCCTCCCCCAAGCTGACTTCAAAGGAGATCTGAATTTTATAGCCAGAAGAGACTCTGACATTTTATGAAAGACCAAAGAACATCAATGAAATTCCTGGCTGCACTGAAGTGTTTACTTTCATCTCCACATGGGACACCTGGAGCACCTAAATGTTGGGTAGGGGAGGCAGAGCGAGAAGAAGGGCTTGAGAAGACTCACCTCTTGCTCTAAAACCCTCCAGCCACTATTTGTGCAGAAGATTTGCATTGATACCTCCTACACTGATAAGCATAAGAAGAGCCATTGCAGGCCAAGCCAGCGGACCACCGTCCCCACAGCACCCAGGACCTTTCGCAGAGGCCCAGGGAAGGACCTGGGCAGCCTGTCCATGTCCCCAGCACGTGATCACAGCTGCAGGGACACAGGGACTCAGAGACAGTGAAGACCTTGAATTTGAATAGAATAGCCCTTGGCTTTTCCTTCCACAGAGTTACCCGGATCTCTCTTGAAACCACGTCAGCCTTCAGCCTCCACAACACCCTCTGGAAGAAGTCCTACAGCAATAGCACACGCTCCAAAACTGCTCCCTTTGGTTTGTCTGAATCTGAACACTGCTAGTCATCTTTAACAACTTCCAGTTCTGCAGCTGAAAGCAACAGCAAATTACTGTTTCCTACCAGTCTTCTCCATGACATCCAGGATTTTATAGATCACTCTTGTGTTCCCCCATCATTTGTTGCCGTTCAAAGCTGAAAAGCCTTTATCCATTCAGATGTTCTTAAAAATAATAAATATCAAAAAAAAAAATCTATACCCCTTGTCCTTCATAACCTCCTCCATACCTTTTTTACTTTCCGAATTTCTTAATACAGGACTATTCAAGATGCATGAAGGGCATAGACATGTTTTCTGTGTTCTTTTCATTTCTTAATTCTCCTACTCTTTGCAAGTTTTGCGAGCACCTCTGAGCACCGAGCTGACGTTTTTGTAAAACTATCTGCTGTAGCCGCAACATCCAGTTCCTCAATGGAACCAGTTGTGTAAGTCAGACTGGATTTCTTTCCCTCTTCACATTGACTTTACGTTAATTTCCACTGAATTTCATCTGCCCTTTAATCTCAAAGTCATTTGGTATTATGAGGACCTTCTGCATTTATTTGCAGTCAGCTTTTATCCTCACTGACCTGGCTAGCTCAGTCATGCCAACAAACATTGTCATCCTTTCCAGACCAGGCATGCCTCCTCGCACTGCGCGCTCACCTGCTGCGCTGTTTGGACAACAGCAGCGTTGCCAGGGTTAAGTGTGTTGCTACACTGCTGCAGCACAATTACATCAGCAGCAGCAAAACGCACACTCTGCAGATTTGTACCTCTTCTCCCAATGTCATTTCATTAGTTAGACCTTACGTCACCACAGTTAAAATAGTTTTGTGACCGGGCAAACGCATTGCTTTAAAAATAATTATATAAATTACATAAATTTTATGCCTTATTACATTTCTTCTGCCTCCAGTGATTTTAACTCCACAGTAAGACATACCTCTTAAACTTTACTGCATCATTTTGGCAATATTTGAAATCAAATATTGATCACCTTCCTCATGTTCCGTCTCTTTTATTACACCTCTTAAGGATGGCATTACCTCTGCTCCGAAGTGGCAGTGCGGCTCTGCCAGCCCTTCCCGCAGGCACGCTCGGATCCCCCGCTGCGGCACACGGCCCCGCAGCACGAGCAGGTCAGGGAGACCCGAGGCAGCGGGTACCCAACCATGCTGTGCCGGGAACGCAGCCGGGCGCCTGTGCCCCATGGGGAAGAGCCCTCACACCGCGCACGGCCGCCCTAACCATGCTAGCCCCAAGCCCTGGCCACTGGCAGCACCTTGGCCTCTAGGCACAGGTACAAACCTGGCCAAAACTGCCCAAACGAGCACCTGCATTTCAGAAGCCAGCATTTCCCTTACACCAGAAGGGAAAAACAGCAGGAGAGAAAAAAAGGGGGGAGACGCTGGGGCAGGCGAGGAGGAAACACCTCCAGGGCTCCTGTAGCCGACCGTGGGCCTGGGGCTGTGCACCCAGGAATGTGCCCCCGTTACTGCATCCCAACAGACAGCATGCTAGTGGCAGGAAGGTTCGGATTCTCATTTTATGGATTTATGCCCTGGATTACAAAACCAAAAATGAATTTACATGTTACGCTAAGCCAAAAGGGAAAACTTACAAGTAGACCTTGAATGAAACAGGATGCCTTCGAGTAGGTTAACAAAGATGATTCATTAAGGAGTAATTGAAAAGTAGGGGAACATCTTTTTGTTAAATATTTTATTCCAGCTGAGTCTTTAATCAAGCTTCTAAAGAATATCTCCTAAGGCTTCACAAGTCACTAAAAAGATTTGCACAGGTAAAAACCACTGGATTGAAAATAATGGGTTTTAAAATATCAATAATGTAAATAAATATTCTCATTTTTAGCTTTTTCTAACTTTTTTTAAGACAAGTTTATATTTGTAAGACTATTGTGCTAATGGTGTGTTAGGAAAATCAATGCAAGAGGTGAATAATGAAAAGATAGCGATTTGAATATGTAACTTAAAAATAAAAAGCAGACCATTAATGTGAATATCAATTTTGGATCAGCTCTTATAGCCCAGCAAAATTCTAATTTCTGCCATTCTGCCTAAGTTTCAATTGTTTTGAATGAACAGAATATGTTTTTAGGACTGCAGGAATTTTTACTGGTAGGTGAATTGATGCCTGTGAATAGCCATACTTCAGTTTTAAGTATTTACAAGCAATATATGTGCCACAAAAAAATAAAAATAAAAAAAATATAAATCAATGAATAACAATACTAATACTTAATATTTACCGCACTCTTCACAAAAGCATGTAGCCTGAATCTCAGTTACACTGTCCCATTGTACACTACTCTTCAGAAGGCTTCATTTTCACTCCTTCAAGGCTCTCTAATACTGGGAAGTCTTAAATGAATATCAGTTCCTAATCTTTAAAGCAATTTTCAAATGTTAATATTTTATTATAAATATTGAGTAATCTCACAAAGTAACGAGAAGAGCTGGGGTGAGCAAAACCCGATCTCCGCCAGGCTTTGAGAGAGCAAGGGCTGTGTCAGAGGAGGGCACGGCTCATGGGGAACCCCCAGCGCCGCTATCACCCCGATGAATTTTCAGAGGAAGATTCCAAACAACCACAGACGCAGAGAAGGGAAGAGCAGAAGTTGTTCAGCTGGTTGCAGCACAGTGGGACAGCTAGGGCCTGGTCATGGGGAGGTCTGGGGGCACCTTCACAAAACTGAGACATCCTGTATGGGATTCGCATATTCAGCCCACAATTTCTTGCACAGTAAACCTAATCACCGAATTTCCATGAGCGTACACCAATTTTTAATCTGATAAGTCAGTGCTGGCCAGTCAGCACCCCTTCCTCCAAAAATGGAATGGGTCCTGAAGGCAACATGACTGGCAGCTTCCTCACATGCCTCAGGTAGCTACCCTGAGGGCTTTGGCAGCTGTCTGGAGGAGGCAAGCTCTTCCACCCCTTCTGGCTTTGTACATACGGCTATGTTATAGTGCACTGCTCATAATTCAAATGAGAGTCTGTATGATTCAAAGCCCTAGTTTCTTTAAACACACGTTTCTTTTCTCCTCTTGGAGGCAGGACCCCGCTCCCCTCTCTCTAGATGGTTTCCTGTCCTCGTGTTGAGCATCCTCCTGCTGGAGCAGAGCAGGTCAAGGAGCTGATACGTATGCTCTGCCTGAAGGAAAATGCTTTCAGTCTCGCTCTTTTCACTTTTAAATTGTTTATACAAAATTGGTTACAAACAACACAATGTAAAGACAAATATCAGGATGTACGGATCTTAGAAAGTACCTCATTCTGAGTTCACAGAGCACAGCCCAAGCCCTCCTTTAAAAAGGAACAGTGAAAAAAAAAAAATCTGGCCTGATCAAAACCTGATTCAAATCAGCATGAACAATTCTGAAATCATCTGCAAGAACAAAGACATCTTCTAGTCAGAGAGACTCTCATCCCACCTTTCAGTAACAGGGAAACCAGACCTTTCTGAAGCCAGGACACATTCTGCCAGTTTTGCAGGGAATACACACCCAGCTTTTCGTGGCTATTTTTCTCAGAGAAGTTTGAATTCTCCACAGGTTTTAGACGAACATGCAGAATTACTTCCCAAGAATTGAATCATTAGCTTTTATAGATCCAGTGGCAACACTTTAAAAAAATGACCAAGCCATAATTCATTCCCACGACATTTATTTTAATAACGTTAATCATAATGAACTCATTTGATATTAATGCAGGTGTCATAAGCCCTTCTATAGAATTCCTGGGGCGTTAATTAGCCAGGCCATTATTTTTACTGTTTTCCTAAAAGTTAACCTGAACGTGCCCGCGAGGTGCTGGACGGGCAGAAGGGAGGACGGAGCTCTCCGGTAACGCAGGGAACGGACCCGAAGCGCTTCCCGAGGGGCGGGCGCTTTCTGCAGCCACCGCCTCCCCGCGCAGCGCCGCGCCGGCGGGGCCGCGCTCCGCGCCAGCCCCCGGGGGCTCCTGCAGCCCCGGAGCCCGTCGGAACGCGCGGCATTCAGCTGCTGCCCTGACAATAACATGTTATGGCTGTGCGTATTCACAGCCGCTTTTTCCCAGGCTTGGACACGTTGCCAAGAAACTGAGAAATGGTGCCAAACCGTGCATCTCTGCAGGAAGTTGTACAAGGAACCTCTCCTTTCTTTGGGCTAGTTTTTAGTCAAGCATGTTCTGTGGAATCAAAACTGTAGGATATTATCTTAAGAACATGCCCATGTTCTTAATATTCATTCTCTTAAAAAGATAAGCAATGCAGCTGATCTGGACTCTTCATTCCCTAATCCAAACACTGCCTTGTCCATAAATATTTGTGTTTCAAAGCTCCTCACATTGCCAGGAGCTAGCAGGGAGGGGAAAAAAAAAAAAAAAAGCATTCTAGACTGCTAAACTGAAGGCTAAGAACTATGAGAGAGAAACTTGCTCTTTAGGTAAATCATTTTTGCTCTTAAGGGAAAAGCAGTCACATTTTGACTAGTTCTCTAAGGAGGAAGGTGTAACCATTTAAAACTGAAAAGCTCAATCTGCATTCGCACCTCAGAAACCCAGCACAGGGAGGCATCAGGGTAACAAAACCACAGGCAGCCCCCCCAGCAGCTGGAGTCTTCAGCTTAGTTTTGATTCAACATCCACGTGCCCCTTGGCGACAGCTCCTTTGAGGTGCAGCAGAGCAACGAAATAATACAGGCTCTGGCTCCTTCCTCTGCTTTCAGAGTTTACAGCCACCTACGCCTTTGAAATTCTTGGATTGTGATAATCTTAGAGAAAATACCTGAAACATCCCGCAGTAATGCAGTAAAAGACTGATTTCCAATTGATGAAAACTTAAATATGAAGAGAAGGCAGACTACAGACTTTTCTGTGATGAGAATCTCAATTTTGGCCATTACCAAAAACATTTACATGGTAACAGAACAGGTTTAACGCTTACTACGGCTTTTGCAGTTGCAGAATTAGTGTTGCACAGACAGGACCTTTTACAAAACACTTCGTATGATTTTAGACAGTTTACAATCAGAATATTTTCAGTTTTATATTCCAAGCCTATGCAGAAAGTACTTTCCAATAGTAACACAGTGAATAAAATGCCTACATAATCCTGGAATGAGTCAACCTGAATGCAACAGATAATACGGGAACTCAAACTGTTCAGTAGTTAGACCACAATCCATTCTCCACCTGCCTCTGAATAGACATAAGAAAAGAAACATGCTCGACAGTTAGACATCTCTGATGTCTATCACAAGAGCGGGGACTCTGTACCCAAAGAGCCGTGTCAGCTATGGCTCAGTGACTTTCCTCCGAGGTGAGATCAGTCCCAGTCCCTTTGAACGAGTGGAAAGGCTGCGAGCAGTCAGGCAGCGCTTTAATTGGCACCGCAGCAGAACCCACTTTCAGGGAACGAACTCCAGCACCAAGGAGCCCACGGAGGAGCCGCGCGGGGCAGGACTAGACGACACGCTTTATTTCTGGAAATGGCGTAGGCAAAAAGGAAAAAAAGAAGAAAGGGAAATAAAAAGCCCTGCTCCATCTGTAGCTTATCGGTGCTCTGAAGCATCTTTGCAGTGGGGACAATGACACCAAGCGTGACAAATTTACACCTGCTCTTTCATGCCAGTCTGTTCGATGCCTGAGGAGGAGTCAATTTAACAAAATTTGCCAGGCAGAGGATGAAACTGGGCCTGCACAAAGAAGAACAGCTATTCTCTTTTTCACATTGCAGCTAAAATACATTCTTTGCAGGCAGGTGTGAGGCGTGCTCAGGCTAGCCCAGCTCCCCCGGGCACAACGCACCTCCCGCACCTGCACCGAGCCCCTGGCCCGGCCACGAGGGCTCTCAGCAGAGCCACCGATCCCGCACCCCGCTATGAGGGCAGACCACACACCTGCAAGCCCGCGTCCCACCATCAAGCCGGGATCAAGACGCTAAAGTGTGCCAGACCCAACAGAACAAAAGTCGAGGTAAGGGGTATGTCAGGGTGAGTCTGAGCCGGTGGCACTGAGCGCCAGCCCGCCAGCAGATGCTCGTGAGCATCTCCGTGTGGATCACGTCGGAGTAACTCCAGCTGCGCGCTTAGCAGGTTTCCTTGGGTTAGTCTGAAAAAGGGATCTCACCCAACACCACTCGCTTCTTTCAGATCCACTGTGCTTCTCCCACCCATGCAATATTTTATTATATTACATTCATTAAACTGCTCTAAGCCTCAGCATTTCAGTTATTTTGGTTGCTGTGGGCTAGTAGTATTTCAGAATCAAATGTTTTCTTTCTCCTTTCCTATGGACTTTCTATTAAACTATAACAGTCACCACAAATTTATTAGCTGACATTTCATATACAATCTCATGCTTCAGGGCTTCCAGCTTACATAAGCACTGGTTAATGCTTACCACAGGAAATTTTATCTAACAGAGATACCATTTCCTCAAAGAGGACATGCACATCTCTCCTATGACGCACTTTATTTTATTTATATAAATAAATATATATATTTTTTTTTACAGAATTAAAAGGCCCATTTAATTTATCCCTGCAAAGGGAACCTGCAACCAGTGCCTAATGCTGAGCTGCATGAGCAGCCGTACGTCTCCCCCCTTTCCACCACAGCCCTATTTGCGACCCCCAGCCCCAGCACGCTGCCCAGGCTGCCACTGCTCCCTGCAGTGGGGCCGGGTGGACCCACACGCAGCCCTTGGCACCTTCACTGAGGCCTGACCATTCTCTGCAGTGGGAACTGTGCTGCTGCACATCATACCTACAAGCGGAATTCAATGAAGTGTGTTACAGGTGCCCAGCAAAATCAGAAGTAAAGTCCCAGCTGGACACAGCTACTACCACATACAGATGACAAATAGAGGGGAAAATAAAGCATCCTACAAAACTTGCTATAGGACTTTCTTCCATTTATTCTTTCAACTCACACATGTGCTTTGTGGTTACATCCCACGCACATGCCCTTGCAGGTTTCAAAAGAAAGGCCTCAGTATCTGGAATGCTGCTCTTGGCCTCCGAGCCACCTCCACCTCCAGCAGACTGGGAGCCTCCTCCGAGAGCCAAAAAGTATTACTTGCTTATTTGCTTCCTGTCTTGCTGAAGTACTCGGTCTTTAATCTAGACTGTAAGTGTGGAAGACAAAGGAATAAAGAAAACCTGCAGCATTTGGGGTAAAATGTTTGTGTTTATATAAAAAAATTAGCTTAAGTCTGGGGTATTAGTGAAGGGAAGGAAAAATCAACTTCACTAGCCATGCCAGGCAGAATACTGTCTTTCACTGTGGTTCACAAACGATCAAGAAATAATGAGAAGAACTTGGGCATTAGAACCAAAAGACCAAATATTTTCTTAAGGTATAACAGAGAGGCATATTGTATAGATGTACAGGCCTGAACTTTAAAACACTGGACTTTGGAATAATCTGGCACTTTCTGATGGGGAAAAAAAGATATAAAGATAATCGTTAAAAAAAAAATCTTTTGAAATGAAAAGACATGTTGAAAGGAAGTACCAAAACATTTCATTCAAAAGATTTTGAAATGGGATGTTTGACACTACCTGAATTTATCATCTCCTTAGCATCTTCACCCTCTTAAAAATTAAGTTTTCAGAGATGATGGCATGATTACATGAACAATTTTATTTCAACTGATTTGCACTTTGACAGAGCTACTCATCAGTTTTTCCAGTTAGCTCTACACATAGCACACAGGTAGCTTTAAAAATTTTTTAATATGTCATATCTAGAACAATTACTACTAAGTCTGTTACCACTTCAAGAGCTAATTTTTAGGAAAGAGTTCAGGTCACCTGTGGAGTCCATGAGCATGTATTTCTGCATATGTGATAACAAAAGAAACAATCGTGCCCATATCATGAAAACATTCATTGATTATAGCTCTTCTTGTTGAGATATAATGTAAAAAAACAGTTTATTAGAGAAGCTTTAAAAATAAAAAATTAAACAAGTCATATGCTGAGGAACTGATGTAAAACAATTTCTCATTACTATGTACTAAACAATAAAAGTTTCTGACTTACATCAATTTCTTAGCTTCTACTACTTATCTACTTGCCATCCCTGAGACACCACCTATTTCTCTATCACAGGCAGCCAAAAAAATCTTTACATGGTTTTAAAGTGCTTCTTCATTAACCAGGCTTGGAAGAGAAAATACTAGTGTTGGAGTAGTCATTCAGGCATCCTCACAAAGTTTTTGAAAGAGGAGATGAAATTCCAAGAGCAAATAAGTTAAAATATGCTCTCATATTTTAGCAATGACATTTGAAATCAATATTTTCCATTACCTCTATAAATGGTGGTGAAACGTATGGTAACATTTCAGGTGCTAATATCTTACAGTCTGATCTATATAGAATATGTACTTTTTGTGGTCTGATTGTATTGATTCCTTGTTCAGGCTACAAGTTCATTAAAAAGGGAAAAAACAATTGCATGGTAGTTTATACTTGTCACTCAGGAGACTGAGTTAGATTTCAGCAAACTTATGGGTGAATAATAATTGTGGGCATGTGCACGCTTGTCTTCAGAAGCTGCATAAATCTTTCTATAAAACCTGCTCCAAGTTTTCTCTAATGCCTGAAACACTGAAATAGCATCTCTTGGCTGCAGGAAGAAAAAGGACACCATTGTTAAACCCAAAACACTGAACAATACTCCAAAATAAGTTTCCCTAACTTTCTCTCATCAGCCACATCCATTGAAGACACAGCAACACAGTACTGCATGCAACTGTTCTGAGTGACTTGTGGAGACAGAACAGAATGATATTTTCAACAATAGCATAAAGCACAAAAGAGCATGCCATTCCTTCCCTTCTGCCTGTTCTACTTTTTTTTTTTTTTTTTCCCCCACAACCGAAACTGAGCTTGAAAGGTTGAAGATTTGGAACCTGGAGCACATTTTCTGTTTCACTGCCATCCACAGCACCACTCCAGTATTATACAAACATCCTGACAAACAATACAGCAGGGAAGAATAATCAATGAAGGACTAAACTCATACTACAAATTGTGCCACAACTCTGGGCTAGCATGTATCCAAAGGAAACAAAAGCTCTCCTACTGCTGACAATTCACATAGCTTGCACTTGTGGTCTGTTATTTTACTCATTAAGATTCCTGTTTATATACCTGGTAAGAAATGTGTGGCTTAAACAGCATCCAGCAGGCAGGTTTATGAACAATTCTTACAAACCGTGAGTCTCAGAGAACATCGTAATCAAATAAGTATTCCTCTCAGGCAATGCAGCACAGGAAAGCTGGTGGCCTTCCAATCAGTGTTATTTCATAGGACCACAAGGAAAGTAAATCTTGTAGCTTTAATGGGAATTGCACATAGCTTTTGAGCATCATAACAGAAAGTTGTTCATCTGTGAACTTTGGATTAAAAAACAAAAAACGTTTTTAATCTTGGAATGAAAAGATGAAATAGTATCTGGATGATTGTCTGAACTGAGATTTCAGGAAAGACAGTCTACTTTCCAGAGCCCAGGCTTTGACCTCTGATTTGAAGCTGTATGTCGAAGTACGTCAATCCTGTTAGAGGCTTAGAATGGTCTAACATTTAATGGGATTTAGATGTTTTGAAAATTTCAACACAAATATACTCATGCAGAACCATCAAAAAATATCAAGTAGGAGAAATCCGTGCCACTGTGGAGCTGTGCTAACTTAGATTAATAACTCAGATGGGAACACCTACAAATTATTACCAGTTTTGTACCCTTCTTTGCTGCAGAAATAAGGATATCAAGTTTTAAAATTACAGCAACCTGGAAGAAGAACTTGAGGCAAACCATCAAGTACATAATGAACATAGTTGTGTCATTTCCAAGGCTCCGCATGAAAAGACACGCATTAGGTACATTTATGTCTCACATTATAGGAGTTTCAGTATTCTCTGGATATAAGACTCCTAAGACTTTTAAAAATGATGTCCTTGAAAAGGTAATGACTATGTCAGGCAATGAAGTTAAAATAAGAAATGTGAAAGTAATAAAACACTATCCATAAGTAGCAGCAGGTGTCCAACCTTTTCACCTGCTGACATGCCGAAATGTCTTTTTTTCCAGAAGATAAGCTGTGAGAGATGACTGTTCTGGAAATTACATTTTAGCTCCAATGAATCACATTTTCCAGCTTGAAGTCGCTCACGGTGAAGGCAGTATGTGCCTGAGGACTCTTCACTTCCAGAACTGATGCTTGGAGTGCCTGAGAGAAAAAGCACAGCTCCAGCAGCTCTAGGGATGCATGGATGCTGTTTAGATGTACCTCAAAGTCTCCCCCAGAAGATAACGGTCATCCCTGTATTTTTAATCTTCCAGACTTTAACAACAGGAATTTGTGCTCCTCTTTAAAATGCTGCCCTGCAGACTCAGTTACAGACTTCTCCTCCCAGCCATGAACCACCCACAGTCACCTGGGGAGTAAAGCTGTCCAGCTCTCCCCTCTTGCCAGCTCCATCTATTTTTCTCTTCCCATTACACATCATCTAATGCATGCTTAGCTCTTTCCCACGGCCTCCCCAACAATCCTGGGCCCCACAGCAACGTTTCTGTCCTACCTTGCACAGCAGGCATTGCTACCAGCTTACCTCTCCAACACAGCTTTCTGGTGTGCCCACCAGTTTAAATCCAATTCCATTCCTCACTCACCATTATCTGAATTGTAGCCCACTGCTCTCTCCCTTTACACCTCAAAAACTCTTATGCTCCTTTTATTGTTATGCACAGTACAGTCTAATAAATACATGGACGTAACATCACTGCTGCTGTCTCTCTGGGGAGATAACTTTAGAAATGGTAAAGAATAATAGACAAATTGTCTTGTCTTAATGTTATCACATAAGTTACCCTGAAACTTTGTTTCTATACATTGTTTTGTCTTTCTGTTTTCTTCTACATTTTGTTGGTGATTATAATTATGTTTTTGAATGTGAGATGAAAGGGACTTAGCTAGTTGCAGAAAATTATAGTGCTCTATGTATTCATGTAATTGAATGTTTTCCTTTTCTTAGATATTTACATGAACTATTAATTTTATTTTCTTTTAGGTATGGAACTTAGAGCTTCAAAATAATCATTTGGCTTATTTGCAGAAGATACTCTGATTTAATTATTTATAAGAATTATGAATTGAGAATGATGAATAAACATCCATGACAATTAATAGCTTCTTTGTTGAATTCTCTTATGGAACCAGATGGTCTAGTGATGCATGTAAATAGATCATTTATTTCATTTGCAAATCTGAATATTGAATAAGAAATTAAGTATTTGCAGTTAAAGAGCTTACCAAATGTTAAAGCAAATTCAGAACAAAATTGGGGAATAGATTATACTCTACCATATGGAAATAAATCCAGAGGCCTATTCAGAATTAACAGCCTAGTTTAAAACATGAGCTCATCACAAATGCTTAATATGCATAGAAGAAAAATATTTGTTTGAACTTATTAATCATTGCCTTTTACATCAGAAGTATTTACTTTGTCTCACCAGCCACGCAAGCTGCTGACATAATATACAAACTTCACTGGTGGTTACTAACCTCCAATTTTCACGACTGCTTCAAAAAAAGTGTTTACAAACGGATCACACCACAACAAGTGACAGAGTTGGATGGAAAAAAAACAAGACAGAAACTGAACAGCAATGAAGGTACGTTCGTTCGTTGACATGCCAGCATCACTACTTTTCAAGACATATTTTTACGAAAAAGAAAACATGCATACGAAACCTAGATGCCAAGCAAATAATGCTGCTATGACATGTTTGCAAATAACCACGGCAACAGTAGTCACTAAGATACCAATCACTGTGGTTTAACGGCTGAATAGTACATGCGTGCATTGAAGTCATTGACAAATAAACTCATGGATGCACCGTAAAACTGATTTTCATTGCCCACTTTAACAGTAGAAAAAGTAAATATGACTGTGACCTTTCCGCAGATCAGTGGAGCACCAGCACTCTACTTAATTGACTCGGTATATAATTCAGAATTTGTTATCTCAGTAACCCCAGAAAAGTAATTTATATCCAGTGGCAGAAAGAGCCAATTCCCATCTTGCCAAGACTGGCATAAATCCTCCATCAGCGAGCACATACCAGGGCTACGCAGTGCAACGGGGCATAGAATCGGGCTCCCCGGCTTCAGACGCTGCTGGCCAGGGGGCGAGGAGCCCCGCCTGTGCTGCCGCCCACCACAGCTGCCTGCCAGGGCAGGGCTTCAGCACAAGCCCATCGCGGGGCAGTGCAGGGGCTCCACTGCTCTCCCAGCTGCAAAGCTGGGCAGTCAGGCTGCGCACAAACCGAAGCCGGAGGTATTAAAACTGTTGCGATTTGGGATTTGACGGCAGAAAGGAAAGCAAGAGGGAAGTAACAATAAGAAAAACTAAAATGAGACAATTAACAGTGTAAGACTTGAAGCGTCTTATTGATACCTTAAATTCTCCCGAGCAGCCACACTGGTCAGCTCTGCTTCTGGCTTGTTTTGTGAAATGCCGCGTGCTGCAGAGGTTTTCATACTCTTTTCATACTTTGGTTTAAAAAGTCCATTTTTCCACTTTAAGCTCCATGCTTCTGTTTGTGTCTAATGTGGGAGCACTGACTCCAGGATTCGTGTACCAAAGCACCTGCATTTTTAAAGGACAGTCCCAGGATTATTTCACAGTCACCAGTAGGTCCCCACGTGCAGAACCCCGAGCCCACACCGCGCAGCCCTGTGGGCCAAGGTGCGCTCGCTGCCTGGCGTCCGCGCCTCCCGACAGGCAGCAGCTCGCGACAAGCACCCACCTGAGGAGGGCTGCCGGGCCCAGCGCTGCCATGCTGGGTGCGAGCAGCGTGTGTGGGTGCTAGGAAGGTGTCACGTGAAATAAACACGCGTTCTGAGCCCGGGTGGGAAGCATGCACGTCCATTCCCTTGGTTTCTGCAATTTGAATAGCAAGCCATAGAACTCTGTTTTGAGGTCATCTGACAAGTTAAAAATGAGGGCACCAGTACAACTGACAGGCCAGGCACTGCAGAAGGCAGCCCCAGGTGCCACACGAGAGAGGCGGCACCAGAAGGTGCCAGGGGCACGGCCCAGCCCCAGCCCAGGGCACTGGGAGCAGGGACCCCAGGAGGGGAATGCAAGCACTCAGAGCTCGTGCTGCTGAGCCAAGGGAGCTGCTTGGAGCGCAGAACACTCTCAGCTGCTGAGAAAATTTATTTTTCTTAAATGGGAAGCAGGAAATGATTCCCATGACTAAAGCTTTTCGAAGCCTGTCTCACATTTAATATTTAAAATTATCAGTTTCAGATATATTAACACCTCTCAGCTTTCCCATCGAATAAAGTTGGCCATGCATTTGTAGCATAGCAACGTGCCTGCAGGCACACTCGAGTTGCCATGGGCGTAGCTCAAACGCACACCTCAGCTTACGCCAGCTTCTCCCAGGGAACAGAACAGAAAAATGCCACTGGCAGGTAAATGCAAGTCTGCTCCAGAGTTGGTGTGTGTGTGTAATCTGGCTTTCTGGCACCATGGCCAAGAAAGAAATCTGATTTTCTAGGTTTTCTACATACAAGAGAGTGTGGTGCCTAGCACCTTGTAAAGAGCCAACAACTGCTTCTTGACTATTATCTCCTAAAGCATTGCTCAGTTTACAGTGAGCCTAGCAGGAACATCCTTTTCCTCTACAAAGGCTCATTTTCTTACAGTTTTCTTTCCTCTGACATGTTACTGTACAGGTTATTTTTATGACAGCAGAACAAATCCCAGCTTTAATGTCAGTAACCTGTCAGAACCCTTTCCTGTTAACCAGCCAGAATACCATCCAGCTAACACATCTGTCCTTGTTGCCATCAGAGTAGGAGAGAGGATGCCAACCAGCCCCACCACAAGGCCGTGCTCCCCCCCAGAGGCACAAAGTCACTCCGTGCTGCAGTGGCGTGGCCTAGCCCTGTCCGAGAGAACACCAGCATAGAGGGAGTCCAGGCAGGAACACGTGGAGCTGGGCAACACCTCCCCATCCACATGGTACCGGGCGCTTCCCATGGTGCCATTTGTAATTTCTCTCCAGAGAGAAGTTTAATGAAGGGGACTTAATTTTTCAAGTCTATCCTCTGCTGAGAACATGGATCCTGAAGCATTCATTGTCAGCAAAGCTTTGCTCTTCACACCATGATGAGCTACTTTGGTTCTTCAGTCCCAGCTTACCTACTTCTGGTATGCAATAACATTGCCCGCTTAAAAAATGTTTTGATCTTTAAGGACTGTCAAGCCACTTGAGGTGCTCAATGGCAAAGTTTATTATTATCAGAATAATAAGTACCTAATGAGTAAAAATGCAAATTACTGCCAATAAACTCACATGTGCAAGTCCATCTAGCTTTTGAGATGATTATTTCACATCAGTGCTGAGTGAAGCCCCTTCCACCTGTTGAGCTTCCCTACAGCCATCACTACCCCCAGGGGCATTAACACATCCCTCTGCACTCAGAAGGGGTTTGGGCATTGGAAGAGAACAACCATCCATTGCAGCAATGTGATATTCAGCACTTGTTTTTATGTTTAACAGCATACCATCTCATCAGCCTTCAGCATCTGCAGGCATCCTCAGTGCTTAAAGTGACTCAACAAGAACAGCTCCACTTCAGATAGAATTGAGTAGAATGGAAGGAGGAGTTAAACGCAGTTATTCATTTTATAGTAGAACAAGGTGATCATAGCACACATGACCAGGGTGTCCTGGGTTTGCAATCAAAGATGATTTTGCCTTCCATGACAGCAGAAATCCATCCCAGCATGTTGTGCTATCTGCATTTAAGCTGAATTTGGTTCAGCCAGCTTAGGAAAGAACAGCAGAGAAGAGACTATGTCAAGAACATCAGTGCAAACTGATAAGCCAAAATACAGACCTGAAACATCTGCATCCGTTAGCAACTTGAATTTCTCCTGCCAGGGGCTCCCCAGCCAGTTCTACAACCTGCTGTGAAGATTGTACCAGTGTATTATCCCTACCAGTGCAAATACTGGTCTAGCTAGCCAAATTCAGGAGCAGTCCTACCTGGTCAATAGACATACCTCATCTAGTCTAGCCACGTCCTCAGTTACACAGACTGCCCTGTTGAAATTAAATGGGGGTAGGTATCACACAGAAAATGAGGTTAAAGGTTATGCTTTGATTCTAGCAATGCTTGTAGACCTCAATGAAGACAACCGCCACCCCCCCACCTTTGTCAGGTCTTGGCTAAGCATATACTGAAAGAAACAGCATTTGCAATAGATCAGCCAAGCAGGGGGCAAAGCACAGATTTGAAGTGGATTGCCTAGGGTCACAGGGCAGCTGCGGAGCTGGAATGGAAAATAACCTCTCTACTGTACATTCTAATGTTTTACAAGCTGGATTTCAATACTCCACACAGTTCCTTGTCATTTATTTGGTAGTGGGCCAGTAGGACTGAAATCATATCCTCCCTCTGTTTTGTCTCAATTTTTATTGTTTTCTTATGTCCTAAAACTTTACAGATCATTACCACTGCCATTTCATCATCTCCACCTTCCCCTCAGTACACATACATCACAAGAATATAATATTCTATACACATTATTACAGTATATGCCCAAGATTAATCATGCAGAATGAACAGAAGTGCTTGACATTACTCTAACATGAAATGGAAAATACTTCCAGATATGCAGGGGCTGTCTCAGATGTAGACATAGCAGAGGCACTTTGCAGTATTTTAGTTACATTTGGTGCCGGTGGGGATTCACAAACAGCGCTACCACTAAGGCAGACGGGGCACAGACAGTTTGTTCCAATTCTGCAATGCTGTAAAGCAGTGTTTTATTGACTATGGCATGATTTTCCTTAGCAATTACTGGGATGAAGCTATTGGAAAGGTAAGGATTTTTAAAATCACAAAATTAAAAAAAAATCTTTAGTTACATAAACTGCACAGATTTTCACAGCTTTTAACTGTAGAAGGTAGATATCAGAAGGAACATGGTGTTATCTCCTTTAACGTTGAGGTCTGGGAGGGCTTGAAGTCCAGCTGGGATGATACGAGTTCGGTCCAATGGAAATTTACTCCTATTCAAACACTGAACACGCAGTTTAAAATGCTGGCATTATTATTTTGACAGCTCCTCAGTTTTGTTTTTAAAATTCTAGGGAAGTCTCAGCACATATATAGAAGCACCTGTTCCCGAGCCAAGAGCTAAAAAAAATTCAGTCTTTGTAGGATGGTCTAGGCAGGAAGAATCCAATACCTGATATAGAAGTGATTAACACAAATGGATGTCCTGGCGATGAAATTATTCCTCTTTTCTCCCCCTCACCCCATACACAGCACCTCCAATTAAAATCCATGCTGCTATTGCAAGAGAAAGCTTAACTCATTTACCTGTAGATATCTTATGTAACAGATTATTTTTAGTGGCACAACATAATTTAAAAATAGTAGTGAACAATGGTTGCAACTGAAATGTTAATGTTGGCTTTGCTGTTCAGTCGTGTATACTGGTTACTCAGAAGTGTACTCGGAGGTCCTGAGCAGCAAGCCAATGTTATGCAGAACTCTTTCCCATTTGCTCTTCAAAGTTTGTTTTCATGAAGATTTCACAAGAAATAGTAAAAACCTTAGCTCATATCCCTAGATGAATCTTTTGACAGTAACTGCATCCATGAAGCTAATCCTATCTTGAATTATAGAGGCAAATTTTGCATGACAGCTGGCACATAGGTGGAGAGTTTTTGAAATACTCTTCAAATGTGGAAGTTACTGCAACAAGGCTGCATCAGGAAATCCTCGAAACGAGGCAGTATTTAGTAACCTTCTGTTTTCCCCCAAATATCTCAAAGTCTTCCTGCATTTCATCATCAGATAGTAAGGTGTTTTTACAGCAGTATTGCTGGGTGACAGCTCGTCTACTCTCACTAAACATATTAAACATTCCCATGATCTGTTAGGAACATGCTATTAGTTTTCTGATTGAGGATTTCAGTTACTGACCACACTTTTCCATTACCAAATCAGCATTCTTCACTAATGCATCCCAGAGCCTTATCTGGCACCGACCAGAGGAAAAACAAAGGCTTTGCAGGCACAGATGACATCTGGGGTCAAGTGCACTTTATCAAAAAGCACAGGCCAAACAAAGGCAGAAGTGAGTGGCACACTTATCCTGTTGTGCGTCTGGAGAGAGCTTCATCCAGGGCACCGCTGGCGCAGGACCTCTTGCCACCAGCCCCAGCCGTTAGCCCCACTCTTGCCCCACCAGTGGCCAGGCTTTCCAGGGCGGGCTGCGGGTGGGGAAGGAGGGGGTTCTCCTGACACGTGTCACACAGCCAATGAAAACACTGAACAGAACAATACCTCCAGTGACAGGTATAAAAAAAACAAACAACCCATTTGTTATTTAATTAAAACCATCACCTAAGTGGCAGACCTGTCTATGCTCATAGCAGCTGCTCTGCCCGCAGGTTTGGGCAGCAAATAGTTACCAGCCTATTGCAATGACTACAGAAGCAAATGCAGTATTTCCTAATTAGCTGTTTTCATAAAATTGATTAACTGTAGGCAGATATGCAATCACCAGGAATTTATGGAAAGCTGTTTTACAGTCAGTGCATGAGACATTGAAGTCAGTCGGATGTTGGAACATCAGGGCAGCTCTCCTGGCGATCAGCTCTGCAGAATTACTTCCTATTTCTGTGCGGGACCCCTGCAGAGGCGGACTTGAAGGCCCCTGCACCTTCCAGCAGCTCCTCTGATGTACGACAGACTGCTGCCCAAACTACAGCACACACTTTTCAAGCTGGCAGCTTTTTTTCCTCTAAACTCCTTTGCTAGGTCTATTTGATTCTTCTGTAGTCTTGCAGCTAATTAATTCTGCTAAAAGGAAAATCTCAGTGTTGTTTTTTTAAAATTTTTTTGGTCAATTTTTTTTTTTTTTTTTTTAATGTCTAACTTCACTTTTCTTCTTGCTTTCTGAAGAATTTCAATCCCCTTTAAAATACAAATACATTCCAACTCAGGACTTATGTTTGTTATTGTAAAAACCCCGTAATGACTCCTGGCTCTCGTATTGACAGGACCTCTTGCCAAACTAGGACTTACTCCGTGCAACAACTGAAGTTGGCAGCCACAGCTTTCAGAGAAACCTCAAAACTTCACAGAGGATTAACTAAGGTGACATTGAGATTCAACAGCATCTTAACACCATCTGTTCCCTGATAAAATCCTCCTAGAGGGGAGAACTCAGTAACCAGTTTTGTCTCAGCGCCAATGCTTTATGGCTCACTCCTGCTGTCAGGAGCAGTGGCCGCCCCTCTCCACGTGTCCCACCTGCACCAGCCGCAGGCACCTCCAGGCAGGAGCCGGGATTTATCGCCTCTGCTGCCGACGGGGCATCTCACCCAGCTGATGGATCTCCATTAGATGCCTTTGTCAGCCTCAGAAGAGCCTGGCTTCTTAGTTTGTTTTCCAGGCAGAGTGTAGCTAAGATGAATGGATTTTTGCCATTCAAGTATTGCACCCCAGAAAAAGCTGTGCAGACACTACAACAACAGGCACTTTGGGTCTGTGTTGCTACCATTACCACCTCTACCTGAAGTCAGCCCCTAGAATTATTTTGTGTTCCTCTGGGGGATAATGCTTGGAGGCAGCCGTTCTCTCATCACTTAGACGAGCCTGACCTCTTTGCCTCTGGTCCTGCAGCCAGCGCCCCAGCCACTGCTCTTTCCCCAGCAGAACCACTCACTTTCCGAATTCTCTCCTCAATCAACAGTTTTCCCTTCATATCACTATAGGTGAGGAATGAGTGCAATCACTTTAAAAGGCAACATGACACAAACAATGCACCTCCATCACCAGAGGTACCTGCTTCGACCTGCATCCGCCAGAGCAGCGCGCTGCGATGCGCTGCACAGCGCGTCTCTGCACGGGGTGGTTTCCCCCAGCGAGCACCGAGCAGCAGGTGGATGAGGCACGTGCCCCTGCAGTCAGCCCACGTCTCACCAGGCAGCTTCGGTGCCTCTGGCCAGGACACAGCCAGCACAAGCAGAGCAAGCACGGCCATTAATCCACCAGCAAGGAACCTCTGCCTCTCAATTCTGCCCAGACATATTCCATATAAACCTCAGTCTGAATACAATGGAACTATGCACCTCGATACCCAATGAAATAGTCTGAAATGACTTTTTTTTTTTTAAGTTAAAGATACATAGTAAATTGCTTGCAAGTAGCAGTATTGTGGGCTGGAGAAAAGCAGTGTAGTTAACAGAATGATTAGCTGAGCTCAGGAGATCCAACCACCTCCTAAGTGACTATGAATATTCAGGTAAATATGTTTAGCTGAAATATTGAGTCATCGGCAGACACTACATGCACAAAATGTACTCCTATCTATTTTCATTAATTTAAAACATAGTACTGGCCAGCACTCTTGATAGCTTGCCACAGCACATCTGTAATATTTCTCAGGTATGTTAACCTTTGGGGGGGGGGAGGCTTCCTTTCTTCTGGCATGTTACAGGATGCAGAAGATATCAGCTTTGCATGCAGCACCTAAGTGTATATAGATAAAACTCAAAAGCTAGGGATGGAGGGAAGAGGGAGAAAAGTCATATAGCACCCGTTGCCTCAGACAGAAAACACATTTACGATAAGATAGTGCTCCTTAATGATGGGCCTTAAGGACTTCCAGAAAACACAGATGGACATTCAACCTAAGTCATCCTCCCTTTTCTAGCTCATGTGTGATGTATGCAAGCACAAACAGGGCAGCTCAGGAGTGACACAGAGCAGGAGCATCACCTTACACAGCGAGAGAGCAGGGGCACTGGGCAGAGAACAAAAATTTAAGCAGAAGTAGGCAGTGCTTGAGGACTAGGAAATGGAGATAAAGCTGTGCAGAAAAAGAATGTCTGCTGAGAGGGGGGAATGTAGAGCAGCATTTTCACTGCAACGTTTTTTAAATACGTGCTGAGGAATGAAGAGAGCTGAACTGGCCTGGATGAAGTTCCACACAACAACAATAGAATAAAGATAAGTTTCTAAGATCATAGGAACAGGGGAAAAAACAGGCAAAGTTAGAGGTAGAGCTAAGCAAGTGAGAAGTATGAGGTGCTGAAACAAAAGTCCACAGCAGCTGTTACAAGCATGATGGAAAGGAGCTAAAAAGGAGTGCAGGAGGAAAGCTGAACCTCCTGTCCAGCCCATTGAGAGCAAGTTGGCAGCCCAGCTCTCGGAGCAATACACAGACTGGCAGAGATATGCTCTGTGAATTGGCATGAAAAGCTGTCTCGTGTTTCTCACTAAACTTTCTGAAATGGGCTCTGTATTCATTGTTTCAAGACATAGCAGGCTTTTTTTTTTTTTTTAAAACACGTCACTGTACTAACAAATTGTTTCGAGTCATACATTGGTACGTTGTCTGATCCCTGTGATCGGTCTGTCACCATACACTGCTGCAACACTTTGCAGACCAAGACGTAGGTTGTCACTAGGGGCCAACTGCCAGCGCTCCGCTGCACGTAGGCAGCCTCCAGCAGCTGGCACCTGGAGAGAGACAAGGGCTGTGCTGATATTTATCTGCTTGTTTCTGAATACATCGGTATGGGAGAACAGGACCAGGAGCAGGTCCTGCCCAAGCCCCACACCGAGGGTGCCATGTTGAGTGGCTGCAGAGCTGGAGCCGAAGCAGCTCTGGGCTGCGCTGCTGCGGGGACAGGGGCCCAGAGAGCTGTGTGCGCACCGAGGTCACGCGTCCCCCCCTGCTCACCTCACACCAGGCAGCATGACGTCAGCTTACAGTGGCAGTGACTTGTGGAGGAAAACATCATTCTGGTAACCCGTGTTTGGATATCCAGATCTCCTGCTGGTCTCTGCTGCTCTGGTTTGGAGCAGACGCGCAAGCTGCAGTTTTCCAGCCCGCTCTGAGCAGAGGCCAGTACAACTTTCTGTCGCTCTGGGACAGCACCAGGAAGTCAGACGAGTAAAGCAGGAGGTAAAGATGTGACTTGCATCTCAAAGGGAAAGTGTTTAATTGTTTCACTTAGAGGCCACATTCTTCCCTCTGACTCTGGCAACAGCTTCCAGCTTTAAACGCAGCAGGTCTCTGGCAGTCCATGCTGGCATTTCTCCCCCTCTCCGTGCAGCCAGGGCTGGCTGGGGGAAGGGGCATTCTCATTTGTTTTTCTTTTGAAAGTGTCTATTCTTCTAGAAGGCTCTACAGCTACCACATCTCTCCTAATTCTGTGTTCAATTTGGAAGCCATGCCTTCGTAGCTGAAGAAATCCCTGTTCCTGAAGGACACGATATTTGCCAACATCAACAAATGGTTTGTGTTTGTTTCAGTAAACCCTGCCATCTCATATTTTTAATGTGCTTATGGATGAGGACCAAAGCTTTCCTTACTCACTGGTGCAGACTTCAGGCTGCCTGTGATCTATTTCTATAGCTTGGCTGCATCAACTTTTCTCCCAAATCTCATTTCTGTTGCATGGAATTTATGCTTTTGTTCAGCTGTAACTGTGCAACTCCAGTTCTTTCCAAGGCTGCATACGGCTTTTGGTCATTCTGTACTAAATTCCCAATAAGAAAACCTCATCTACTGTACAAAGCCCATATTGTTCTGGAGGAACATCTTGAGTACTACTAACCCAAACAATCTGCTGCCACTTCTCCAAGGGCATGTTAAAAACGTGTGTTTAGGCTGCATTTTCAGAGAGTAACTCATCAGAAAGTTACCACCAACAGAAGCAGAGCTATTTACCTGGTATCACCTTCTAACCCAGAACTTACCATCTTACACACAGCAGAAGGCGTTGCCCATTTTGGGGAAGAACAAGTGAGATGAAGAGACAAGGAAGGGCCATGCATTTTGCTGACAGATCAGGACTACAAGGTGCAGAATAGGATTTAAGTCACCTGTTGGCATCCTAAGAGAACATTATCTTTAAGTTTGACCTCTCATCCCTAAGCCTTTTTTTAATCTTACCAACAAAACAGTTCACAAAGAAGCCCAATTTATTGTTGCAATTAATAACAGTCTCTATATTTCCCCTTGTTTTTGTGTCTGTTTAATGCAGATCTAATATGCAATAAACTCATCTAAAGTTTTCTGATATGTAGTTATTCCTTAGTCTCTCTTACTTGAGGTACAAGTGATGTGAATATGCGTAAGAAAACACTGGCATCCCCCTCCCAGTTTAAAGAAATCTTCAGCAAATGAACACAAAGCACCCTGCCACGGGGTAAGTGGTACCTTAACACTGCAAGTATATGAACTAGAAGTGAGGAGCCACAGGGCACACACATGCCTCCTGATGTGCTTCTCACAGAGCTGCACATAAAATGAATGCAGACACGCTCAGCAGCTACCATTGCATCATGCCTCACCCCATGAGACAAGCCAATATGAGCCATAGGATCCAGGAGATGAAACCGTGGGTTTCATCCCATCTTCAGTGGGCCTCTTCCTTTTCTTCACACCAGCTGCACTACGCAATGGTTCAAGCACTGCACAGCTGATGTTCGGGAGATGCTGACCTCTAAGAACTTGTGTTTAAAGCAGAGTTGCACATATCCAGCACCAGAGAACAGGCAGTATGTTACAATGAAAATAAGCGAGACGCAGAGTCCTGCCCCAGTAACTGCAGGAGAAGGGATCCAGTGCTCGAGTGGGACAGCTTGTACAGACATACTCAGCTCTCCTGGTCTCCAGCAGCTGGATATTCACCAGTGAAACTGCAGATGTAGCAGGGCAAAAGAGCAGCTAAACTACAGGCAGTGATGAGCACTGAGCATCCTCAAAAGCTAATAAGCTATTATGCCTTCCCATTAATTACCATTTAGTAAGAGTGAAAGCCTTAGAAAAGGAGGGCTTCAGCATTTTCCAACACTATGTTCTTCTTCATGCTCTGCATATCCCAGGCACCTCTTCCTCCAGCTCGGCATGCAGAGGACAGTCATCTCCCAAACATCCACAGCAAATAAATCTCTCCGTGGCTTCTCATATGAACTTGCCACAGTAGGACAGAGACCCCATACCACCTTCCCCAAGAGGGCATGAGCTTCAGATGTACTTAGGGCTCAGCACCACAGCCACTGCAATTCCAAAGTTTAACGTAATCGCATAAGGATGAAGCTACTACTAAGAGTTGAAGGTGAAGCGTAGGCAATAAACAACAGCAACAATAAAACACCTCTAAATGAATGTTTAGCATACATAGAGCATCTCTGAGGAATTGGTTAGCAAGCGGTTAACCTGGAAGGCTAGCTTGAACACAGAAGGTACCCATTTTGGAGGTTAAGGAGAAGAGCACCGTAGTGAGGCTGATGACAGCCCAGCACACAGAGCAGTGCACAGCCAGCTTGGAAGAGAAATGCTTGTTTGATCAAAGGAATCCCTAGATACTCAAAACTGTTCTACTGAAGAGTGGTGAAAAAACATTGTTAAGGAGCAGAGAGTATTGATAATTAACCTCCAGCACTTCTTCATAATTGTATTCAGCAGAACTTAGGGTTTATTATCAGCTTTAAAATGATTTATTAATAAACAATCAGGCTTATTTCACGATTGCTGTGACTTGCTTCTTTAGTCTGCATTCTCCTCCCTGTCCCAAGCAGCTCCTCCCTCACCAGCCAGCACCACACAGCCACCCAGCACAGGCTGTGGTGGCATCTCTGGGAGAGCTGGGAAGGGACACAGACCACTTCAGGTCCAGTTTGGTACCCGGGCACTGCTGCAAACATTCCCCTCTTCTATGAAGATTTTCATCACTAAGGCCCACGATAGCCTTAATCACGTGCAACAGTGAGTTATGTTAAGCGGAGGTGGCCGAGGACAAGCGCTGGAGCCACACACAGGCGGCATGCTGCTCACGCTCCCCAATGCCCAGCGCCTGCCTTGCAAGGCCAGCCCAGGTCTGGGCTCTGCTTGCCGCAAGGGCAGGCTTGAGAATACGGGCAGCACAACGCTGCCGGGGGAAGGCAGGAGCCAGACAGTCCTTGGTGGCAACCGCATCCTGGGCTGAGTTAGTCACAGAACCAACCACACCTTGAGGGGCAAGTTACGCATGTGCAGATACAACTGCTATAGGACACTGAGCATTATGCCTAGGGGTTATTAAGGTGAGATGCACAAAGTCCTGCTTACAAAGGTAGCTCCGACGCTCCTCCATCCCAAAGCTGTCTGACTTCAGCCTGTCCAGAAAAGCTTAAACTTCTGCCAGGGAATTATCCCTTGGGGCCCTTGGAGCTGGCTGATGTTTGCAGGAACACAGAAAAGCCTGTTTCAGAGCAAGACAACCCCCCCAGCTGGAACGAGATGCGCGGGTCCTCGAGGAGCCGAGCCTGCGAGCAGCCTGCTCCCCGGCCCCGCCACAGCCTCAACATCGCCCAGCCAGGGCTTGCAGTTGCTGCTAAAGAGCAACTTCATTCGCATACTGAATTCTGTGCAGATTAACAACATTCATCCTGATGTGTGGATGTTTTGTCTCCAGTGGTACGAAAGTGAGAGACAAAACTGAGTTACATGATTTCATTAAATATAATCCAGCCCTTTCTCATTACCTGCAAACTAGGGGTGCAACATATCTGTAATATTGAGTGCAGAGGAACAGCTGTATTATCTCTAATCTTTGAGCAAGCTGTGTTGTAGCACGCGGTGAACATTTGCATTGCAGTCCACAAGCTCTTTTCACTTCACTCAACACATGTATCTTATTTAAACAAGCTTAGCGGTATGAGGAGTAAAGGAGAACTGTGAACAGAAAGCGGTGAGAGTAGAAGTTATGAACAATGAAGTAACAAGTTTCCAGAATCTTACATTTACTTACAAATTTTTAGCTATTTCAGGTCTGCAGAGTACAGGAATTTATGCTTAGGAACCAGCCCACAAAAGTGTAACAATCAAGAAAAACAGTTAAGAAAGCAACCCTACAACAGAAAAGTGCAAACTCCAAAACTAAGCACACGCAAATTTCCATCAACTTCACAAAAGTCAGGATTTTGTCCAAAAGTCAGTAGAGATTTAGCCAATAAAATGGCCAAGGAAAACAAGGTATAGCTAGGAATGCCCGTAGTCTTCCAAGCACTGGTTTAAGTATAGCGTATGGATAGTACTGGACTTACTTGAACCTACTCCCAGTTGGCAGGAAAGCTAATCTTTTTTTCCTCCCACAGCTATCTATATAGATGTCCTGTCTTTTTTTTCTTTTTTTTTTTTTAAATATGTCTGACATCTAATTTAATGCCTATTAAGTGTTCCCAATCAGATATCATTTCTTTCATTTTAGGGGGGAAAAGTGATATAGCTAAAACATAATTTGCTCACACTACAAAGAAGAGTATAGAGATATTCATGAGAAGATATTAACAAAAAAAAAACAGTTTCCAAGGAATGCTCATACAAGGCAACCCCATATGCCATCCAGCAGAATATTGCAGAAGCTGAACATGAAGCCAGTGAGGGAACCCCCATGTCAGACGTGGGCAGTGAGGTGCAGTACGTCCTGCAGTGCTCAACATCCATTCCCCAGTTTGAGAGATAAAATAGCACATACAAAATGTTATAAGGGCCTTTGGTGGACTCCTCACTTTGCCCTAACAAGGAAAGAGGAAAACAAAATTTCATCCTCCACTGACATTATAAAGCAGGCTCCTGGCCAGCTTTGCGTTTCTCACATCCAAGAGCACAAGGGTAAATCTCCCTGCCACAATTCCTGCCCACAGCTGCCAAAGCAGAACAAGCACACACGATCCATAGGGCATCTTGGCCATGGACCTCACACACTTTCCTTACTTTATGATAAGCAAATCCCTAAAATGACTTTTGTAAAGGACAAGTGAATGGCTACATAGTATCACCATGAAAAAAGATGGTCCGCTTTGTTCTGATGGGTAGACTAATAGGGCAACTCAACAAAATGTCTCACTAAAAATATTTTAATGTTTCACTTCAGTTTTGACCTTTTCCTTTTAACTTTTTTTTTCCCCGGCAAACATTAACTGAGGTTTCAAACCAGATGTTACTCCTAGTTTAACAGGTCATTTTGAAATGAGTCCTTTTCTAAGATCTTAAATTAGAAGACTTGGAAAAAACATACCCTTTTTATGAATGGTTTTTGTTTCATAAAAATTTTCTGAAGATAAGAGGTCTTCAAAAGTTTTCCAGACACTGCCATACGCAAGTAAATGTCATGATTACTTTGGTAATTAGAAACATGACAGCCCCTATGATATGACCCCTCAAATACTGGCAACTGCATGCTGCTTTTTTATGTTCTCCCAGGAAAAAAAAAAAAGCTGACAGCGTTATTCTTCCCTGCCTGCCCAAAACAGCTGAGCATACGTGATAATACCCAAACTTCCTTCCCAAGCAGTAGGAAGTGAAAAGCCCTCTCAGGTAACAAGCAGACACGAGCCAGGCATGCAGCCCCTCAGCTGCACTTGCAGCTTCATCACTAGCACAGCCAAGGGCAGGGACATGCCTCACGCCACCATCCCGCATCCTTCCTGCGGACAGGTCCCCGCAGACTGGGCTGTTCGCCTGGTAAGATGCCATAATGTCATCCTTTCCCCCTCACCAACCCAAAGCACCATGGTGATTTTGTCTCGTTTTCTCCCCAGACTCCTGTGTGGGCTATGGATTATTGCTGCTCCTTGGTTTAGTCAGGGGTGACACAATCTCTAAATGTATTCGTTTTCAATAAAAAGGTGACAAACAAGTTTAAGCCATTATCATTTGAACTGGTAATTGTGTTTCCATGAGTTATGATTCACCTTTCTTCCTCGTGGAATCAAATTGGCTGTTCAGGTGCCTTCCTGTTGGGTATGGCCAGGGCCTTAATTCGTCATTTCCTCTTCAAGAAGGCCTCTGGCTAGAAAATGAAGTTTGATGTATGAAACACTTCAATTTCCCCAGAACATCCAAGTTTTCTAGGCATCAGATGTAGGGTCAAGGTCTTTTTTCTTTATTTCCTTGCAGATATTTGAGTGAGCTTTGAGTCTGTTCCTTTTGTTTCAGGTATGTTTAATGTCGTTTATATGACCTTCTCAACAACAGCATCCAGCAAGACACTACAATCAGTAAGGACACCAGGCAAGCTAAAAGAAGCAAAACTTTTTAATAAAGAGTTGTGAATATATTTAGATGAATACACTGAACTTTAGAGATGTATGCTGTGCTACATTATATATTAGTGTAGCCTACATGAAACATGCCTGGTAACAAATACTGCTGCTCTGCTTCTCCAGCCCTATCCCCATTATCCCATTATTGTGATTAGTATAGATATTAAAATAGCAACCGGTTGAAACACCTGGATATGTGACTTTTTGAGCCTCCTCTGCCCTGTGCTTCAATAGTTTTAGCTTTGCATTCAGATACTGAATCTTCAATACCACATATAGAGCCTCCCACGGCAGTTCTAATAGCATGTTTGTTTTAGCTAAATAGTGACACTGCATTCATCAGGCTATTGGTTTTCAAAATAGTCCTGAAGGTAACATTGCATTTTTACTAAATGGTCAATTTAAGTTCCAAGTGGCTTGCTATATTTCAGTATGCGTGTTAGTGTCCAGCAAGGGCACTTGAGGACAGAAGGGTCACCATATGGAGACACAAGTCTTGCTCCAGAGACCAAACACTCTTAATAGAAAAGACTGATAGAGTAAATAGGGCAATAGTTCAAGAAGCCTCTTGGTTCAGCATAAAATGCAAACATTGCAATGCAGCGTTAAAATGTTACACTGACTTAAATACGTGGCTCTCTGCCATTTCTTCGGATGTTTATGTAGCTGCCCAGCACTGCAGAGACCACTACATTATTAACCTCTTCTTGCTGCACCAAGTGCCTGTATCTTATGTTGCTTCCTCTTAAAATCAACTCTAGACAATTCCATAAGCTATGGGCTATTTATTATCAGCATTTATAATCAGAACATTTTAACAGAGTAAAACTATTAAAGAAAAACATTCTTACAGTTGACACAAGGTTGGGAACCCAGAAAAGTAGATTGCTTTACAAATTTTAGTTGTCATTCAGTAACGATGACAAGACCCTTCTGGACACAGACACCTCATGTAAAAAATAAAGCTGCAAATGCCTGTATAGCCACAGAGAGTTGTGAAAGTTTTGACATATTGAGTGGAAAAGGTGGAAGTGTTACTTTAGGATAGCCCAGACTCCCAGCACATACAGGGAGAGGCAGAGGGCAATTCCCTGATTTTTATCCCAGAAAATAAGGGTCATTACCCAGGCTGTCCTCAGGAACCCAGTGCTGGGAGCACAGGGGGTACCTTGGGGGCATCCAGCTGGATCCTCTCAGGACTCTAGGAGCCCCCAGGGGCTGGGTTTCCCATTTAAGAGCATCCCCAAGAGGCCTGGGTCTGCTCACACCCCAGGCAGAGCCCCGAGCCCAGGCATCAGCAGCCAAGGGGTCACACACCTGCCCCTATCAACGAGCTTGCCCAAAGGTTCTGCTTTTCTTGCAGAATCTTTTTTTGCCCATCATGACCACTTTTCACAAAGGGAGAAGGGTTGGACCTGCAGGTCTTTAGGAAGAAAACCCTCAGGATGCAAAGCCTGCTGCTGTAACCCAGCCCTTGCCAACGGGGCTGAGCCCACCTGTCCCTTCCGTGCCCGCCCCTTTGCTGGCCTCATTCCACAGGCAACTTCTTGCAGTTTGAATTGGTGGAAACAGCCCAATCCCACCCCCCTAAGTGATTAAAAAGGGAGATGCAGGATGAAGACAAACAGAGCAATAGTATAGCTGTAGAGATATCAACAGGAGATTTCAGAACCTCATGCAGAAATCACATGTTTTACTGCCTCTTGCCCCAGAGTGCCACATCCCGCTGCACTGAAGGAAATGACTACAACAACGGAAGGCAATTTGCTGCAGTCTCAGAAGAACAATCGAGCAGACACAGCATTGATGATGGCCCAAGCGCTCACTGAGCAAACAAAAATAAAATCCCAAACCGAGGGGGGGCTCCTCAGTGGGACAAGGCATATGAGGGAGTGTTCAAAGAGGGTGGAAAAAGCCCGACTGCTGCAAGCAGAGCTGGCGCTGCTGCCCCGCTGCCAGGCCGTTACTTCTCCAGATTCAAAGCACTGCCTAGCAGCAGCTTCTCTCCTCCATATTTGCAATTTTTCATGCTCTTGCAATATAAACAGTAATGACTATGGGTAAATGTTAGCTTTCAATGACAACCACTGTATGTATAGATTTCATACAGTTTACTTTCAGTGTTTTGGTTAAAAGGTCAGAGTAGTGCTCAAATATTTGGAAGAGGCATGAAATTTATAGCACCTAAAAAATTACAGTGCATAGTAAACACACATGTACCCTATTTATATGTCTATACATATAAAGAGAAACAGCATGGCTTTGGCAGCTAATTTGTTCCTGCTGGAACGCAGGACACAAGTAGCCGCCTCATGTGTGCACGGCTTCTCCCCTTCGTGCTCTTTGTGTGCACCCTCATCCTGTGGCACACATTAAGCTAATGCATATTTCTATTTACATTATCTTTAATTAAATGCTGCTTTTCATATGCGCATACTATTTAGCTGACACTCACGGCTCTCCCTCTGAATCAAGGAAAATTTCCTTTCTCTGGCCCCTGCTCCAGATGTTTTTGTCTCTCAGCAGCAATGCAGGATTAACCCAGCTACAGGAGGAGCCAGTGGCATGCCCAACACCTTCCCCACGCAACCCCCAGGCACACGGGCACATGCCTGCCCTGGGACCCACATCGGGATGCAGCCAGCAACAGGGCAGCGCTGCATGCCTCCACTGCACCAGGGATCCTTGCGGGGTCCCTGAGAACAGGCAGGAATGAAGCACAGGCAAACCAGGACGGTCAATCAAGGGAGACATGTGGCCATGCAGGGAGGGAAGGGAGCCCCGTCTGCCAGGGCAGCCGGCACTCTGGCACACACTGCACCCCCCTGCCCTAGCAGGGGCTTCACCGCACAGCCGGGCTGGCGCAGTGGGAGGGAGCCGATTTGCCTGGCCCAGCTAGCACATACAAGAGCAACCCCATGAAAGTTTAATTATGATTAATAAAAGGATTGCAGCTGCAGCTTGGGTTTTGACATAATAAACCTCATTTCTCCAGTCATTCCAAGAATGACTTAAGTTCACTCTTTGCAACTCAAACTTTGGTTTGAACGCAGCACCCAGCGGTAAGAAGAGTGGCCTCCTCAGAGGTTTCCTTCTGATAAAGCAGAGCCTTAAGATTCCACAATGTAAAACAGCTATATTTAGTGAATTCACCAAAGCAAAAGTGTGTTTATTATTAGTAGTAAGAGAAAACAACACATTCAGTTTCACAAATTGTCTTTCCCTACACAGAACCAGTGAAAAAGCAGAAAAGTAAAATCTTCTGACCTCAGTTACTAGCAGATGGAGAAGGCTTCCAATTCTGGACAAACACAGCACATGCAGAACAATGCAAATGGATGAAGATTACCTGTAAAGTCACTTGTTCATAACACCAGGATATGATTTTGGGGATCAGCCCAATTATTTTTACTATTTCTCTGTACAACACCTAGCCCAGAAACACATCCTCTCCGTGCTTGCAGATGCAGCCCTAAAACAGCTATCACTTCTGTCTTCATTGGTACCAGAAAGCAAACCGTAGGCTTTTGCTCAAAGATGTTTAAGTTATTCCAAAGACCAATCCAATTGTTTTTCTCTCAGATGGATTTTTATAAATATACCTTCAAATTCTGAGCAAGAACCCCCAGCAGATTCAGCCTCTATCCTTTACGTTGCAGCACAGCAGCTGCCACCACAGCTGAGCTGCTTCAGACAAAGGTGGGCTGGAGCCGTCACTTGGTGGGCTCCGCAACAGTTTTTAAAGAGCCCGACTCTTTCCAGGTTGGTAAGTTACAAAGAGAAGGAAAACTTAAAAATAAACTTCAGAATTGTTTGCATAGAAAGTGTTTTAAAAAACTCATAATCAGAATAGTGTGGTCATTTTGATGTACATCATCTCTTACTCTTTGGTTTTAGAATTTTAGTTGCCGTAACAACAGAAAGTATTTTACTACGTGGTGTATATACTGAAGCGAGTTTGTTCTTACTTCAGCACGCAGCAGAGCCCTGGCTGCCATCAGTGCCCCAGAGGGGATGAATGCTTGCCCTGCTCCGGGGCACCCACAGCACCAGCAATGCACTGCCCATGGCCAGCAAGGAGAAACCCCAGAGCCAGGAGTGAAGCTACAGAACCTCAGGCACACAGAGCACGAGGCACTTGGTGGGGCAAGTGGCCAGAGAAGCAGACAGCTGAGGAAAAGCGCCAGAGCCCGCCAGGGCCACGCGGCATGCCACCTGGGACACAGCAGCCACCCTCGCCCTTGTTCAATGCAAGGGCTGGGGGAGGCATGTTACCCAGCTCTTGCACAAGCCACGGCAGGGCCGGATCCTGGATCAGCTGCAGTCATAGTGTAGGGCTGCCTGCCTTTGTCCTTTGCCTTAGAGCCCAGTAGTGAGCCTTTCCAGAAAGGCTCAGTGGAAGAATAACATAGGTTTGTTCATTTTTGTTTTTGACCACCTTAAGACACACACACACAGACCCAGAAAAGAGCATCCAAACAAGCTCCTCCCTTGCACCCTCCAGGCTTGTTCATCATCCAGCACTTTCAGACCTGTTCCCTTCTGGGTTGCAATAACCATTGCACAGCCCCAGCTCCCCAAGGACCCCCCTCTTGCACCCCAAACACACACATCCACCCCCAGCCCACCAGGGAAGCCCTTACCTGCACCCAGGCCTCTCTGCAAGCACAGGGGGACCCTCCAAATGGAAGCAAACACCCAGGCTGGCTGCACAGATAAGCACAGCCACGTGGAGGGGACAGCCCTGTGCAAATGGGGCACACCTGTGTGGATGGGGCACACCTGCAGCCTCTCGCCCCTTTTAAAGCAACACACAGCCCGACCTGTAAACATCACAAGCTGCAAACAGGCAACTAACTAACAAACTAACTAATGAACAAATGAATGACTGAAGTAACTCTTGGGTGCTGAGGGGTGGCAGCATTTATCCGAGGCCGGGCTGCAGGCGGCTGTGCCTGCGGCAGGCAGGATGCTCCCCTCGCTGCTGCCCTGCTCGGCTCCCAGCGCCTCGTCCTCCTCGTTTGCCTGCCCCCATTGCATGTGACCTTTAGAATACATATTTTTCACTAGTAAATAGTGCTGTTGCTGTAGCCACAGTGACCTAAGACTATAAGCAAGGAAGGAAGGGATGCAAGAGTGCCTCTTGTGCTGATGCTGACTACGTACAGCTGGGGACTGGGGGGCTTGTGAACCCCCCTCCCGCCTGCCAGACTGCTCACCAGGTGCGGGGCAAAGGGTAGCATGCAGGTGCAGAGGTTCAGCCCCTCAACTACATGATTTTTGCTGGTGCGATGAAAACAGGAGTGGGGGCTTTGGTGGGGCTTGCTGCTGGCTGCTGCAGTGGGCTGTGGCAGCACCTCCTCAGCATTGGTCACGCACATAAGCGCTTGTTGTTCCAAAGCATGCCTTATCTGAAATGCGTCTTCTGCTTAAACAGTACTGTGCTTCCCCTGCTCTGGTCACCAGGTAACTGAAAGAAGAGAGCTGTGAATGCTGAACCCAACTCAGACTGCTGAATGATTGCTAAATACAGTTTTAAAATATTTTCAAACATTTACTCTCTTCTACGTATCTTTGTTGCAACAAAAAATGATGGTATTATTTTTGAACAAAGTAAAACCAAGGCAGTGACAGCGGGTTAATGCTCCTGGATATTCTTGCTGCTTCACATCAGCATGCAAAAGCTCTGCCGGCAGCTCCCGCAGCAGCTCAGCCTTCCTTGGGAGTCCTTGCAGGGTCGGGTACGCTCAAATGCAGCGCGCAGCTGAAGTAAACACATTCCATTTTCAAGCAACTGAAGGACTTTAATTAAAACCAGTGAAAAGAGTTTTAAGTATAGAAAATACTGGTCTTCTCCAAAGTTATTTGCTCTGTTTGAAAGCTAACACTCTGCTTTAAGTCTGCTTTTATATGTCTCTTGGACCTGAATTATGGCATATTAATTATGGCCAGAGGCAATGAAGAAGTGTTATTCCTTTCCAAAGAAGATGGAGAAACTCAGTTAAAAATAGATTATAAGGCAGTGCTGTCAGGAACAGGCATTCTCCTGCCTGTGCTGGATTTCTGTTTTCCATAGAACAAAGAGGAATTTGCTCACAGAACATATGGAATTTGTGTATTACTCAGCATAATTAAGTGTAACTGGTTAAATGAGTGCAGTGACTGTGGAGGTCACTGGAGCAGCCATTAACTTCTCCCTGCTAAGTCAGTCATTGGTTCTGCGAGGAGGCAGCTGGCCAAAAAATCATTATCCTCCCCCACCCCCTTTTTTATTATTGTTACATGGATTTTTTAACTTCTGTTGGAAAGGACGAGAAGCAGCTGTATGCACATCGGAACACCCGAAAGAGCGGAGCGGAGCAGAGGACTGCATTAGCAGTACCAGACAAAATTTGTTGCAAGGTCTGAAATCAGACCTAGATCCGAGTGATCCACGGAGTTCTTGAAGGACCTGATGTCATCTGGAGACGTTGAACTTTATTCTCCAGGAGAGGAATACAGAAAAAATAAATGCCTGCCATCTTCTTTGGAAGAAGAATGGAGTTTTCTTTAAAAACTTAAGCCATAGAGCAAATGGAAACTTTTACTAATTCTCGGATCAAAGGGAGGATTTCTTTCCTTACTCTCTGAAATGGTAGAGTATTCTTGATACGGCAGTACTACTTCAAGTGTCTGTTTGTGGGGCCCTCAATTCCACCCAACACCACTGAAGAGGATGCTCTGGCTTGTTGCCCCCCACCTTCTCGTCCCCTGCAGTGTTTGTGTGGCCCTGTGTCCCTCCTGAGACAAGGGAACGGACAGCTGAAAATGAACCCCATGCGTTAAAAAGAGCAGCAGTGCTGAGCGGCTCCTGAGCCCCAGCCCCGCAGCCGGCCCCGGCCCCGGCCCCGGCGCTGCGCGGCGCGGGGCAGCCGGTGCCCCGGGAGCAGACGCCGTCAGCCCGCGAACACGGCAGCGGCTGAGAAAAGGCGGCGTGCGCAGCCTGCCATCTAGTGGCCTAAGACAGCGGCCATTCCCAGCTTTGAATGCCCGCTCAAGTTTTCTTTTGCTGCTTTTTAGCGCGTCCAATGGTTTTGTGCTCAGCCGTGACCGAGGATTTAGACAGAAGGCTCGTGGGGACGGAGGGCACTGACCCTACCTAGCTATTGCTCCAGTGCTGCTCTGAAATTGTCCCACCGGTCCTCCTGCCGCCTGCAACGGTGCCTCTGCCACTGTCACCAGTGGGGTTGTGGGTCAAGTTATATTTGCTCTGCCTTCTTCTTTCATTGAGCCCGTGTTTTAAATTTTCAGGATATTTTGGTTAAAAAGCAAGGCCAGAGCGACTTCGGGAGAAAGGTTTGGAACCCACTGGTAAAGGTTCGTTACTGGTGCTACATCTCCTGGGAGAAATACAGGTTTGAGGTGAAGGCTGCTCTGGTCACGCCTTACACTGGGAGGTCTGCGGAACCTCCCCGTGGCCTTGTCACAACCTTCATGTGTGTGGCCAGTGTGCGCACATCTGCATGCACTGCATTTTCTAGCAGCCGGCTTGATTCCAGCAATGGCACCAGGTCAATGCATTGTTGCCCAAGTTTTTAGTTTGCTGAGGAGCAGGAGGCTCCTTCCTGCCCTTGACTGGAGGTGTCTCTCTGAAGATGCCTTACTGCACAGGAGTGCTCCTCCTGCAAGGAGGACTGGACACATGCTCTCCATGAACCCACCTTGCTAACCAGCCATCTGCATGTGTCCTCCTGTCGCAGGAAGCATTCATCTTGCAAGTCACAGAGGTCTCGCCTGTGCATCTGAGTCAGCCTGGCTTGCCTTTACGGTCAAAGGGCGTGATTCATCTGACTTATTATAGCTGCTACTTTAAGATAAGAAAAGCACCTTATGGAGCTTATTTCTTTCCATTGCCTGCAAAGCCTCAAATGATTTACTCATGTGTCTACATCTGCATTACAGATATCTATGTCTGTTCAGATGAATCCCACAGAAGATGAGTTAAAAGAAAGCCTGAGAGCAGAGAGGAGAATTGAGAAACCACAGATACAGAAAGATAACAGTTAATAAGTTTACTGGCTCAGAAAATTATGCAGTTACATGGCTGACAATGGTATTGATTAATAGCAAAAGGTAAAGATATACTTTTGTTCTGGTTTTGTTCTCTGAGCAGAGCAGTGGGTGCTACAGCTGGGACCCAGCCTGTAGTTCTGCCCGGCCTGCTTGGTGTCCTCAAGAGGAAGCATTACACTTCTCCATGTCTCAGTTTCTCCCTCTGTGATATAGAGTTGATAATTAACCAACTTCCTTATAAATGTGTTTGACTGAGACTGGTAAAAAGGGAGAAGGCATTTTTTAGTGGGAGAAAACTGGAGCAGATTAATAGAATTATAATCTATGAAGCTTTGTTGGCTTTCTGAGCTTCACCAAGTGTTGCATTCATGGCTCACCCTTGTGCTTGAAAGTCAACACTTTGGCCAAGACATATCATCTGAAGATTTGTCACCTTGCTTGAGTCTGAGCCTGCTTTTGTCTGTTGTGCAAGCCACCTGTATCAGGTCATCAGCAGCATTAATCCTGGCTGGAGAGAGGCTGCAGCCAGGAGAGCCGGATGCGCTGTAAGTCACAGGCGCCTGGCCGGGCTGTGAGCAGGCTCAGGCACCAAGTAATGGGGTGGGGATGATGGGCGAAAAAAATCTGCAATGAGAAATCTTGGCAGCGGCATGGAGGGGACTGGGATGCTGTATAAGCACAGGCCAAGACTGTTTACAGTGCCAGAGTTTCTTGGAAGACACTAGCGGAGCTTCTGCATCTAGTAAGTCCATCTCTACCCAGTGCGCTCCATATGGCATTTTCATATACCAGTCCCCCATCTTCTTTCAATGGTTAGTGTATTATTCCAAGGTTATATAAAAAAAGAGAACAGGACCATAGCAACCAGACTAACATAGCTGGGTGGTATCTAAACATTAAGCCCATATACATTAGAGTGAAGTGAGTTGTTTGGGGGATTACACTTCAGGTTTCCATGGAAAAACTCCCGTAGAACATACTTCCAGCTGAAATACTATGTAAACTGAAGAGATGTTTCAGAGCTTCAGCTTGATGTTTTAATGGGTATTATCTAGCTGCTGCCAGCACTTTAGAATTTCAAAATTTAGTTTAGCTGTATTTTCTCCAGGGTCTTGAATTCTGCTTATATTTGCTTTCAAAAATAATGAAGGAACAAGAAATGGCCTCTGTGATTATTCAATCATTTGCTGAGCAATCCAGAGTGAAAACAGACAAACAAATGTTCTGGAGGCAGAAACTGGGAGAGAGCTGAATGTGAATACTTCAGGGCTACTTACAGCATGAAAACATTAGCATCTCTTCAAAAATGCTGTGCACACAAAGAATATGCCCAGTCTTCATACAAGCAAATTAGTCAGAATTAATCAGAAAGAACCAAAAATCCCTTCAAATTAATGAAGCCATTTCACTTAAGGATTGCGGAAGAAAGACAAGAACTGTTGTTGGATTTCTCTAACGTATGTTTCTAGTTTATGGTTAAAAGGGAATTCACCATTACATAAGGAAGATACCCTCTCTATTTAGGGATGCATTGCCTCCTTTCAGCAATGCAGCGGCAAGTCATTAGCATGTTTAAAAGTAGCCTGGGTTATGCACAGGAAGGAATAGCTCTGCATTGGCAAGGAAACGGACCATATGATTTTAAAGACTTTTTTTGTACCTTGAGTATTTAAAGTCCTTCAGGATTCCCAGTATATAAAACTCCACTTTCAATTCACAGAGATTCTCCAGGTCAGAAAAACTAGTTTTCTCACCAGAGCAGGACTCCAGGGTAAGAGAAAGGTATTGTGCTGCAGAATTGCCATGCTATTGGAAAACAGTATTTTTCATATCAACTTGATGCATATTTTTGGCTGAGTTGCATGTGCTATACAATATTGGTAGGATATATTTTAATGACAAAATAAGAAAGTCTTTGCTTTTAAACACACGATCTGAAATAATCTAATTTGTATAGTTTCGTGCTACTCAAAATGGGATTATTTTAGGAGATTATGAATTCTAACCACACATGTATAATTCATGATGGAGAGAGATTATTTAATAGCATTCATTACTCGAGGCTGAGAAGGAAGGAGCATCTGGCGTGCCGGCCCAGCGGGCGCGGAAGGCAGCCGGGCAGCGTTTCCACCGCCCCCAGCCCTGCGAGCCCAGGCAGCACCAGTGCTGGGTACCACGGGGGCGGCGCCAGCGCTCCTGCGGGCTGGGCACCACTGGGCATCCTCGTGTTCACCGCGCTCGCCGCAAGGATTTATTTACACAGGGAGAAGCCAAGAAAATAGTCCCAACTGAACAGTGCTCCTGACGCTCCCATTTAAACAACTTGTTGCCAGGGAATGTATTTTTCCTCTCTTTCTTCCTGTGTTTTTCGTGATCATTTGTTAAATATATTACGACCTGCTATTTACCTCACTCTGAAGCTCTGAGACCTTTTGTGGCTTATTCCCTCCTGGAATTCTCTAAATGAATCATTGTGTATTTGCAACAGATCTTACAAGAAGTGATAGGAGGAACATGTGGAAAATGTAATCTCATTCCATACATGCATATGTTTAAATGATCTGCTATAAAACTGACTTAGCAGCTGAAGCAGCACATTGGAATGGCTGCACTATGTCCTAAATCCTTGTATGTTTGAGCCTATTAATGGAAGAACTGACTGGGTGGGAAAAGTATCACTAGCTAATATGTAGACAGGAGGCTCGTTTTCAAATTTAAGCTGTGCATTCACTCCAGATCTGAAACAAAAATAAGAATAGATTTGAGGCAGAATTAGGCCTTTTAAGCTCAATTAAAGTGCAGGCAGAACATTAAGATCTTCATACTTTTCACACGAGTTAAAATCACTTGATTGCTGCAAATTTATTCCAAATTAACAGTGGTGGGAAGGAGTGAAGCATCCAATGATGTGGGCTTGCACCAATCAATCATTTGGAATTATGATCTTGTCTTTTGTCAATATGCATATTTAAAATCTAATTCTAATGCTTTATTCAGATATGACAGTGAAATCGCCAGAGATTAAGGACTGAAATGAGAAAGAGAGGACTGTTCAATTAAAAAAAAACTTAATATTTAAAGCAGATAATGTTATTTAAACATTATTAAATAAACGAATAGAAATAAACTACCCTATTGCTTCAGAACTGTTATCTTGATTGTGTAAACATGTGAATAAATAAATGAATTCAATCTAAAAGATACTGAAATTAAGTTAACATGAAATATCTGCATCACTCAGAAAGTTGGTACTGACATATAAAATTATAAATTCTTAACCACTAGACCAAACCTGCTATTACATGATAGTTAAGTACATCTAGTTTAGATAAAAGGATTTAGATTATAAGAATTCCAAGGAAGCACAAAATAGCCAGAGATAACGTTAAAGCCAATTGTAGCTAATCAAGCAGATGGTCTTGTTTTTGAATCATTGCTTCTGAAATCCGTACTCAGGGCATCCTTTTTCCACATAAGATTATATTCATAAATCTCTTCTCATTCTTTAACTTTTAAACAATACAGTTGTTGTGGCCTTTTATTCAAATACAATGTAATTAAATGACTTAATTATTTTACTGAGGTGCACATTTTTTATGTGAAAAGCACTTGAACGGCAACTTGCACAAGCAGATTCCATTCATACTGTAGTACTTACCTTTAGCCTTGCATTGTTAAAAATGATGTTGCTCTGTTTCGCTTCTGCTAGTTTGGTCTGCCTTCAAACAAATCCCCCATACTCCTCCACAGATTGCTTTAGCTCCAGAAATAGCAAACCCATTTTATAATTGATTAACTGAACTCAGGCCAGTTAATTCCCAGATTTGTTTAACTCAAGGTTGGCTGCTAAAATCAGTGACCCGATTTGCAGAGCATTGAGCAAATATTCCCCCAATATTCAAAGCAAAATGAGAACCCTCTTCTCATATGTTGTATAATCCAAAAGCACTTAAAGCCACCATTTTGTATATACTTAAATACTGACGTAGACCCCAAATATTCAGTGGTGAAATTGTATGTCTAAAAGGCACTGAGAAGGTTAAAATATGGAGTATTATATTTATAATACTTCAGTCTGATTATTTCAGCTTCTTCTGTAAATAGCATCTCAATGGTTGATGACAGTAAATGAGCCAAAGAAAATTTGATGCCTGTTCTTCTAGTAAAGATGATGAAAAAAGAGCAGCCTATGCTGAGGTAAAAGGAAGTGAAGTGAAAGTAGCAAGTGAACAATAAACAAAGCTGGAAGCAAGACTAATTTTTTTATGGATATGTTAGAAGAAAAAGTAAAAGCAAAGTATGAGACTATTTCTTAACGAGGAAAGAAAGCAAGTGCTACACTATGATAGTGGGGTTAACATGCCCTTTTAACGTTAGTCCTCATCAAAACTCTAGCTGTGACCAAATGCTTAAACCTGTAAAAGATTAAGACTATTTCTGTAAATTGCGTGTCCATGGAGGTTTATTAAATGACACTAGAGGACTCTCAAGGAACTGGATAGAGCAATTCCTCAGCCACCTGCAGTCATCTCAAGAACATGTGCAGCAAGTGCAGGGATGGGGCCATAAACACCATAGTTACAGAGGAACAAACAAAGCACTTAACTTTTTAAAAGGAGGACCTAAGGAACAACTGTTAATGCCCATAGGAAGGCTGGAAAATAATTAAAAGAATCAGTCCGTAAATACGTAGAAGAAAATGAGGTGATAAGAAAGAGCAATATGGGATTGTAAGGGATGATAACAACCAAAACGGAAGGCATTGCAATCACTTTGGAGACAGGATTAGAGTTCAAATTGATCTGCATAAATTGGAGAAATGATCAGAACTGTTAAGGGGGAATTCAGTAATGTGCACAATCCTATTGTAAAGAAGAAATATTAATGCATATAAACAAGATGGGAAACCATGGGCTCAGTTGCATTTCTGTAGAAGAAGATTTGGGGCTTGCAGTGGATAGTCAAACAGTTTTTTTCAAGAAAAGAGAAGAATGACAGGGGAAATTAGAATGAGTTCACCATTATGTAAGAGGCTGCTGCCAAAGGGAAGAGAATAAGCTGTCTTTCATCTCTATTGTGGATAGAGCAGTAATAATAAAGTACATTAAAGGAAGGAAGACATACGAAGAAATAAGCCTGACATCATGGACCATTTTCTAATCATAAAGTAGTGAAGCACTGACAAGATGTTCCAAGGAGATCGTGTCACTTCCCTCCAGCTGGAGTTCTGAAGGACAGGTCAGCCCCACCTGCCAGAGATGAGCTAACCTTGCCCTCGCACCGCACTCCTCCGGGTCCCGTCCAGAGCGGCTGCCCGCGGCGGGGAGCAGAGGGGGGCGGGAGCAGGCAGCCTTCGGGGTCCCCGGGGAGGCCCCCGCGGAGGTGGCCTGGGGAGCAAAGCACGGCTGCTAGCGCGACAGGCGGCCTTAGAAAATTGGGCTGCATCCAGCCCCACGTGCTGCGTCCCCTCTGCTCACTTGCAGTGGAGAAATGGGGCTTCACCCCTGCCTGCGTGCCCACCACAGCCCCGCAATGGGGCTGCCCCTGGGAACCAAGTGGGAGGATGCTGGAACTGGCATCCACACGGCTTTCAGAGAGCAGTTTTGAGGCCTTGCTTCAGAAAATTAGGATCCAGTTCCACTGAGTGCAGCCACTAGACCAATCTTTGCTGAGTGCGATGAGATGGTGATGAGCTGGCCAGAAGTTTGTGGTTTTCATGGTGTATCCGCTCTGCAGAGAGCCCCATTTGACTTTCCTGGAACAGTCTATTCCAAAAGATAGAAAACACGCTTTGTTTCCTCAAGAGGATTGTTAAAATTTCTCAAATCTCATATAAAATGATTAAAGTTAATTCTGTACCTTGCAGGTTCAGGGCCTTTAAAATAAACCAAATGGGTGTTTGGCAGAATTTGGCTCAATGAATCTGTAAGAAGGCAGAGAGGCAAGTAATGTGACATCTGCTGTTGGTATTAGTTAAGTGCAGACACTGCCTTTTTAGATCACCTAACCTTGTCTGAAACAATAATTTTTTATTCGGACAAAACACTGGAACGAGAAAATCATCCTGAATTTAAATGTTTCCATCTGCGATTCAATAAAGCAGCCACACTACCAGCAGAGCCTTGCCAAGATGCTAGATTATCTTTTCCTACTGACAATTAACATTTGAACCAGCCACTAAAACAATCTGAAGATTGACTCATATTAATAAAGATTAAATAAACAAAGCAAAAGGCACTAAACTCATTAAAATTCTCCGTAGCCTGTCTAGGGTCTTTAGTGTGTGTCTTGATGATTTTAGGACAATATGAGCTTCCACATTTTGGGGTAATTGAACATGAACAGGTTAATACAATAAGTTTTTAAGTGGGATGTTCATTTCTGCAGATCATATAATTTACTAAAACAAAAGTCCTCTCAGAACACGCGTCTTGAACTCTGTACATTTCTGAGGATTATAAGCTGGCATCAACCTATCAATACCGAAATTCTTTTCCCTGTAGACGCAGGTAGTCTGAGTGCAGACTTGGGAGGCTAGCATCGCTTGGGTCTGACCCGGACTGGCGTATAGGCTCTAGCCAAATGTCCTAGTGTGTCAGGTTTACTTGTAGATGAGGATATTTGTCCTGATTTGCCTGACGACTATTGGCCAAATATTCGTGTTGTTGAGTCAGCTAAGTCTCCTGTTTAGCTAAATGGGAATTTTGCCTGAAAAAGGACTGAAAATCTGGCACCCACCAGAGTGAGAGGGATAAATCACACCCTAAGTAAGAACCTCAGGATTTTACCCTGAGGCCCAAATGGCCTTGACTTCGAATTCATAAAAACTGCTGAAGATAAGCCTTTGCTGGTGCTTGGTGCCAAAGGGCCTGGAACAGCTCTGCCAAAAAATTCTAGCACCAGCACTCAGCTGAACCCTTAAATTGTGCATCCCTAGCAACCTGCCTCTGCAAGGCTTACCGGTGGGCAAGCCGTGCGGGAGGAAACCGTGTGCAGGTCTCGGAGGTGAAATCTGCTCCTTTGATAGATTTAGGAAGGTGAGCTGCAAACCACACGGTTACAAAGGGGAGAGCACGCCCTGCGCCTCAGCTACCTAGCACGTTGTGCAGGGGAACAGGCAGAGAGAGGGAACTTGCCTGACTCCTCTTTAGCAGTAAATCATTGTTCTCCAGACCTGAGAAAACATGGGCAGGTAAAGAGTGCCGTTGGCAGAGCCTGGCTCAAAGCCCACAGTAGCTTCATGTCACTGCAGTGGTGGTGGGTGCTCGGAGGGACAGGCTCACCAGAGGGGGGGCATCTCGCCAACGGGAGCACGCAATGCTTCTTCCTTTGGCTACAGCTGTTGCATGGAAGTGGATGCAAATTCCATGACTGAACAGCAAACAGGTCTGGTAGGTCAGCAGATAGTGCAGGTATCCAAGAGGATTATTTCTCTGTCAGTAGCAGAGAAGCAAGAATATTGGGAAAAACATAATAGAAATGTATATGGTAAGAGCATTGTAATTCCAAGAATGATGTGGTGGAGATAAGTGTGTAAAGAAATAGAGCAACGCCCTTCTTCCTAAAGACATGTAATTGCAGTACAATTTTTGAGAGTGGTCTATTCCAGGACTAGTGCCTAATTTTAGACAATCTTCCACTTCACCATTCCTGATGAGAAGCAGAGAATCCCTGCTTTTTTAATGTCAATACTTCCTGCAATAAAGCAAAGAAATAATAGGAGGAAAAAAACCCTCACGAGCACAATGCCTGCAGTTCTTCCCAAAGCATGGACTGCTGTTTGGCTAACGGCCTGCTGGCTTTGACTGGGAAAGCACAAAGCTGGCAAATGCAGTTGACAGACTTTCCAATTGCAAAACCTCCTCCCACTTTCAAGCTGTGTCCCAGAGAGCTGGACTGGGAATCCACCCCTGGAGAACGACCTCATTATGTTTTACTGGGATAGAGATGACCAAATGCAGCAGGGCCTGGACAAACGGCATACATCTCCTTACGTCAGTCCTCGCCTACAGGACAGGATGAGGAGCTTCCCTGTCTTGCAGGATGCTCAAGGGTAATCACAATAAATAAGTGAGGTCCTCATATCTTGAGGTATTAGGGTTTGTAACTCCTAAAGTAACAACAAAAAATTATTTTAAAACTCTTTTAATCCCATAGATTGTGCAAATCAATTGTTTTAGTTCTGGAGGGGTGCTATTTAACTGAGTTAAAAAAGTATATCAATGGGAGGGTGCATCATCTCACATGGAGAAAAGGTGCCCACGAGAGAGTGCTACAACACAACATGACCCACGCTAGGAAAGAGCCTGCCTGCCTGCATCTCCCAACAGCTGGGAAGGCAGTGAATTATCCAGTGAAAAACTTCTCATTGTTTTGGACTGCACAGGGAAAATGCAAAGCCTTCTTGGTAATGTGAAGAGAAAAGCTGGTCAGAAAAATTACAGCTTTATACAAAGAATGGGATGTAGCAAAGCTTTCCCATTGCCCAGAGGGCTACCCTGCACGCACAGCATCTCCACTAATTTGACAGGCCATGACTGAAGTGAAGGCCTTGCCCACTGTGCGAAGCAGAAATCCAACCAGACATCAGTGGTTTGACTACCTGGGGATGTAATTGCTACTGATGTCACAGGAGACAAGAAAGAGGGGAAGAGGAGGAGAAAGCCTTCCTGATGCTGAGCTGTGCCAGCCCCAAGTCCTGCCTTCCAGTACGTCAGATATGCTGTCCGTGCTGTCGCACATCAGGTATGTTGCAGGCCCACCCAGTGGAGATGCAGGAAACAGCAGTTTTCCTGCAAGTTTCCAAACCAGTTACTCCATTCCTTCATTTTTATTTTTATTTTTTTTGTTAAAGTTGCAGCATGTGAAAGCTTGTCCAGGTAAATCAACCGGCATAACAGGAAGACATTCTCTCTTTCGCAAGCCCTGCTTCTGTGGTATAACACACATGACACAATGCCACAAACTGCTGGCTGTCCTTTTAGCTAGCACAGTTCCTAAAACACATTAGCAAACTTAACAATGGCACTGGTACGGACTAGCGCACCACCAGCGAGCGGCTCCCTCCGGGTGACTGCTGCCAGGCTGACCCAGCCCAGCCTGCGCATCACGAAGCGCGCCCACTGCACCCGCGGGTCCCTAGGGGAGGGAGAGTCCCAGTTCCTCCGTGCACAAATCGTCCCATGAAAACGTTCCTGAGCTGATATCTGCAGACAAGCGTAAGGGTGTTCCAGCTTATTACAGACCCAAACAGATGGCCGTTGCAGTAACCAAGTCTGAACCGTTCAAGTCCATGGCAATGAGGTAACCATTTCGGAGAGAAGCCAGCGTGGGAACGGCACAAAGCTGCGCCAGGGGAGTTCCAACTAGATACAAGGAAAAATTTCTTTACTGTGAGGGTGGTCAAACACTGGAACAGGCTTCCTAGAGAGGTGCTTGATGCCCCATGCCTGTCAGTGTTCAAGAGTTGCTTGGACAATGCCCTCAATAATATGCTTTAACTTTTGTTTAGCCCTGAAGAGGTCAGGCAGTTGGACCAGATGATCTTTGAAGGTCCCTTCCAACTGAGCTATTCTATTCTACACAAAGCACAACACAATGCAGGTGCACCACGATACTGGCACTCCCCATACAAACCCAGGACGTTCCTTCCCAGCAGTGGAGGAACAGCCAGCTTGACACAATTCCAAACCAGTCCTTGCCCTCTGTGCTTTCTGAAGGTGTTCATCCATCACCGAACAGGTAACATCTGTCCAACAAGAATAGACGCCAATACTAGTGCCCAGACATAAAGAATGCTTTTTAGCACCGGACATACCACGTAATTTGTTGATACTTCGAGAAATTTTGCTTATTGAAACAAACTGAACTGCAGTCAGCAGCTACCTCACAGCAAAACAAGTGACCTGAAAAACACAGTTGCTGTCAAAACATTGCTTTTGCATGGACAGACCGGGAAAAGTAACTTTTAATATAACTTTGTACAATAGGAAGTAATTTGAAGAGGGGGTGTGATAAAGAAATTGGCTTTAAAAAAGCAATGCCAGCATGCATATTTGAATGCTTTAAGCTGAGTAACATGAAAATGTCAAGAGACAATGCAGCATGAAGCAGGTACCGTTAATATTTCATCTGAAAACTAGATGAGAATACTGATGTTAACAGACAGCGGGGGAGAGTTCAGATTTAGAAAAGTAGGAAAAAAAAGGTCTAACTAAAACTAAAGGCAAATGTGGGAGTGAAGAATTACAGCACACAATCTTGTCGTTCCATGTGATGGCAAGATTAAATAGTCTGAAACGTTACTAAAATTGAAGCAAGATCTAGGACAAAACATTATTGCAGAAAACCAATAAATTGATATTAGAAAGGCAATAAGCAGGGTCAATGGCATCACATTAACTAATCTACCAGAATTTTGGTATATTTAAGACTACCACTTTAGATATGTTTTTATGAAGCCCTCTGTGAATTAAAGCCTTTGACCTCCTACTCCCACCCGCTGCTGCCCCCAGGAGCCCATGTGGAAATTCATGGCTAAATTCTCCACAGTGTAGTCTGAAGAACACGCAATGTTCCTGCAACTGACAGGTCAAACCTCACTGCTCAGGTAGAACATGTAGTATCCTCCACTGTCAGAGCAAGGACCTTGCGACCATATATACAAAGAAATAAGTTTTCATATGGTCTTTCCAAACTCAGTAGTTGTATTTGCTAATGCTACACTGAGACAAGTGGATTTTAATGTTTTTCTTCTGCCTTAGCTTCTAGGATGATTACCTATGTGTTAAATTGTTACAAATAACTTCTGTCACCACAGCATGAAGAATCTACAAAATCAGTGCAAGCTTTAAGAAATGAACCACATTCATATATGCAAGGTAAGCTTAATTAGTCAACAACAACAACAAAACAGTATTTCAGTATTAGAACCTGATGTGCTCAAGGAAGTATGTGAGCTTTTATACCTCCTAGAAGCATTCTGTATTTAATCAGGTCTCATTAGTAAAGGCAATCACTGTAGCTTATTTGCAGAAATACAGGACATCATGGTCCGTCAGCAGGTAATGTTCTTCACTGAAAAAAGAACTTTGTGCACCAGGCCTGCTAATCCAAAGAAAATCAGAACTGAAAAGTACAGAGTAAAACATTTCAGTAAATAAAATACTCAACAGTTTTATTTAGGATGATAACCTGTAATAACGTATCAAAGCAGAAATTTATCTGGGCTCTTGAATCCAATTCAGGAAGGAAATTGACATTTTTTGTGTGTGAGTTTTAAAATTCACAACAGCCAGCTGCAGTACATAAGTCAGAACAGTTTTCTGCATCAGTGTTTGGTTCTTAACGCTTTTACACACATTCGGCACTTCGCACAGCTCCCAGTGACACAACATAAAATTAGCTCGAGCCAAAGGAGGAGGACTTTGTCAGTAACTTCTAGCAGGACTAGGAAGATATTTTTTAGGAGAATGTAAAGAACTAAGGAAAGAGTGAACGATAACGTGTGCTGAGCCTGTGAAATTATTCACTCATGTCTCACAAAGACAAAAGCTTACACGACAAGTGGTAGCAGTTTTCCACTGAGCTTTCCTTTGCAGTAAGACCCATTCACACACTGAGTCGTACCAGGTGTTAACGTGACACATTTGACCACTGATTCAGCTCCAGAAATCTATGAATAGATCTTTCCACAGACCTGACAGATGAGCATCATACTAACACCTGCAGTAAATTCAATGAAATGAAATCCCTTGGATGAAATTGCTGAAAAAGTGGTAGTTATAATTTAGTACTTTGTTAGAGCTTTTTCCTTTCCAAGGGGAACAAAAAAAAAAATGACCATCTCCCCTCCCCATTTTAAGTTAAAACGTTTGTATCCTTTTCTTGCTTATTTTGAGCAAGTGCTCATAGCATGTGTTTATGTGAAGACCGAGCATTTTTGCCTTTCCCTCTTCTTACGCTTATAAGACTTTTTGTAAGCAACTAATAATCACAAATTAATTTTACATTAGAAATATAATCTAAGTATTTGTGGCTGAAGCAAGTATCAAATCCACTAACTGAATACACTTTTAAAAATGATTTTGTTTCTACATGAAGGTTCCTATTTTAATAACCAAAGTCTATTCAAAATAAAGATTGGAAAAGTCAAACACCATTTTCAAAATTTAAGGAAAATTTAATCAATATACCTTAAATTACTTTTACAGTAACTACAATACTGACAAGCGTAACATTTTCAAAATGGTGTTTTTCTTGGAAGTACTGCAAAAGAGATTACTCTTCATCTACTAATACGTGCACCATTAGGGAAAAAAACCTCTAGCTGAAGTCATCTTCAGAAATTCAAGTTAACATATGCTACTCAGACATCCAAATGTATTCATATTTCAAGTCTGACAGAATTACAGATCCTTTTAATTTTTAAAGCATTTGTTTTCTAATTCATAATTTCAGTATCTTAAATCCCGAAATACTATCACATCAAATGAACAAGTAAATGAGACCAAATGGCTTAAGAGTGTATTTGTTAAAATACAAAAAGTAATTGCTTGCATTCTTCTGTGCATTTTCCTTTTGGCAAGAGGGGAGAGGAAATACGTTCTTTATTACTGCAGATTTATTCAAAGAAAACTCCAAATCCACATTATCTGTGGTTTTGTTAACTTCTGCTGATAAAAATCTTTCAGTCTGTAACTGCAACCCTCCTCCCTCCCTCCCTCCCTTTAAAAAAAAAAAAAAAAACTACACCCCCCTCCCCCCCGGCTCAAATAAACAACCAAAAGTCACTTTTCTAAAGATATAGGAATGGGAAAGAAATTACATTAACTTGATAAGCATGAACACTTATTAAAGCTATAGACACCTCAGGTCAATTCAGAACAGTATTCAAAGTCCTAAAAAAGTGAACACAAGACATTTGTTCCAGATGATTTAAAACTGGTCTAAGTTTCGTGATAGCAACACTATACAGGTGTTTGCAGCTGTGTCTGGTCCAACTAAGTATTCCAAGTTGATGTCTTCGTTTTGGCCCACTGGAGTCCCAAAATTTGGACAGTCTATTCAAAACACAGAAATGAGAGCAAAGACTCCATACAATAAAGCGCAGGGGTATGCTACTAGAAGTTGCTGTCCTTCCATTGCTAAGGCAGAAATAAAGATTTTGGAAGCAGAAAAGCTGCACCAGCCAATGATTCCAGCTGTAAGAATAATTCCCATCACTCCCCTGTAAAGATAAAAATACAAACAGAACTCATTTAAAACTTCTGTATATATACTTATAGGAGTCATAACTGGACTTCGATCACCTCCTAAAATTCTAAGAATTTTAGCTTTAATCTTTCATTTTTTAAAATGACAGAGTTCCTGTAAAGATTCCAGAACCATATCATTCAATTATGACAGCATGAAAAAAAAAAATCAACTTTGTGCATACGAAACATAGGTGTTGAATAAAGAAACTGTATCGAGTTGTTTCTTGCTGCTTTTCAGTTCCTAATTTCATATAGTTACGAAGAATCACACTGATTTTCTTTTGCTGGGCAAATTCAGTTTTGCATCTGAACTTGTTTTAAGACTTTGCAGGTACTAATATTTATCAGATTCAAAGCTGACTGAAAACAAACTTGATACTGTTATTTGAGTCGATGTATTTAAAAGCTGTTAACTGACTTACAAAGAACAGCAGTATTCACACCTATCTTTTTTCCAACAAGTACCTTAAGAATGTTGATATTTGTATTTTTACACTTACTACAAATTCCTGACATATTGAAATTATAAGCACTTTCATCACTGAATATAAAAATTGCTTTTAATAACTTTCTTTATCCCACAGGAGAGGAATCTATTATCAAGTTATAGTTTATGTACTTACTGCAATGAAAATACAATTGCGAAAGTGGAAAGTAGGATCATAGGAAGAAGACAGTATCCAAGGACACTGGCAACGCAGCCAAATGAGACACCCGTCATGCTCATTAAGTTCAGGAGACAAAACATCCCTAAGCATCCGATTGCACTTATTCCATACACATAACCAAACTGAATTTTACCAGCCTGAAAGTCAAGCAGAGTAGTACACGTTAATTAACAGAACAATACCTCCCACAAACAAAGGGAAGAGGAATTAATATTTACAGCAAATCATTTTCTCTATTGTCTCTCCAACCACCAATTCCTGTATTCAAATTCAACATGCAATATTTTCCCCCAACCCGAATTCCAGGACACCTGTATGTTCTAGGCACCCAAGAGACACATTTATCCTACGTTTACATATTTTAATAAATAGATTTTAATCAAATTGTTATTCCCTGATCTGGGCTGCAAAAGCCTATGAATTCCTTAGGGCTTATAGAATCATAGAATATCCTGAGTTGGAAGAGACCCACAAGGATCATCGAGTCCAACTCCTGGCTTAAGCAACTAACTTCTCATGCTGATCTTTCTCTAAAGATTTCTTCCAATAATAATCTTCACAGAAGTAATGTTTGAAGATTAGAAAAGTTTAGAACTTCTTTACAAATCCAGAGCTAAAGTACTTGAATTTATGATAGACTCCATAGTGTTGTAGAACAATGTAAATTATAAATAAGAAGCAACCTGGAAGTGAAACAAAACAGAAATAACAGAATCATAGAATATCTGAGTTGGAAGGGACCCACAGGGATCATCAACTCCAACTCCTGGGTCCCCATAGGACCACCCCAAAAATCAGACCATAAACTCAAACATTCACAACAGCTAGAAAAAATAAACTAAATGAAAAAAAGGAATATATATTCAAATATTTAATGTGTCCATTTTTCTGATTCCTGGTAAGGCAGAAGATAACAGAGACACTTCAAAAAGACAATCCGTGATTCTGAAAGCAAAACATTTCAATCTCTTAAAAAAAAAAACCCACAGGTAAAAAATCTGAGAACATGGGTCACACACCCATTCCTGTGACAAAAGGGAGCCATATTCTTCAAAGCAAACTATGAAAAGAAATATGCATTCCAATGAAATAAATGGCATGCAAAAAAACTCTACAGCTTTGACTTGAAATCCGTGGAAGAAAAAGGATAGTGAACTCACTAACTTCAATGAGCACCGTATGAAGCCCCAGCTCCTCTCCCACTGAGCTACAAATTCTTGGTCAGGATGCGATTTTTGTGGCCTCCATGCTAAGGAGTTACTTCTGATAAATGTATAGGTAATTTGGCTTTTCCCCCCAGTGTCTCTGGGCATATTAAAGCACAAATAGTAATATTTGGCAATCAATGTCTTACCAGTAATAATGTGGCTCCAAAAGCTAGACAGAAGACCATTGGTCCAGCCAAATCAGTCTCATTCATGATGCTGCCATCTGCTACTTTTAATGGGTGTAGCACTGTTAGTGTCTTCTGCCAGATGTGGTCGAAATTGATCCCCAGTTCTACAAGTTACATGAAAAGAATTATGCATATTTATTGATTTTTTTTTCCTTTCCTCTTGCCTGTGTTTGCTTCACTGTTAGTTTTCCCTGCCCCTCCACTCTTAAATCTCCTCCAGGAACTACCCTATATGGACCAGAGAATTGAGTCATTCCCTCCTTCCTCAAGCTGCTGAGAGTGCTGCTTCCACAGATTCCAAGTCTCAAATGCTCTAAGTGACAGGCTGGTTTCTAAAGAACCAGATAAGAGCATAAGAACAGTGTTCTGCGTCAGACCAAAGTTCATTTAGCCCTGTACACTGCCTCTGTAAGCGGCCAAAAGAAGATATGTATGGAAGAGTATCAGAACAAAACATGGCAGATTCCCCAAACATTCTCCAAGTCTCCAGTGACTGGTGGCTCAAGGATTTCTAATTCAAAGTAGTTTCTCTGTACTTAGTTATCCTCAGTGGATTTCTCTATCGCAAGCCAGCCATGCTCCCATTGAATCCACTGGAAAAAGACACCCATCCCTTTTAACACGTATGTCTCATGACACATGTTTTACAGCTCCCTGCAGCTAGATAGGATTTCGAGGCTCCATCCATACAGTTTGACCACAGTTGTGCACAAAAACCTAGTTATGACTGCAGTCACTGTTTGCCCACCTCAGGGAAATGGGAAGCATCTACGTAAACAAATTAATTTTGTGAATAATATAAACAAGCACTGCTGGGTGGAAGGAAATCAGGAATACCTACCTCTCTAACCAGTAACAGTAAGGGTTTCTTCAGTTGTTTGGTACTAAACAATGATGTATATAAGCTGGCAACTCAAACCATCAATCCAGATACCAACTACATAACCATTCTGGCATTTGGCACACTCTTTATTCTGCACAGGAATTTCTGCAGTGTATAGCACTCCTCTTTAACAATGAAAGATTTCAGTTCTAACCACAGAATCAACTGAAACTAACAGCATCAACTTATTTTCACAAAAAAGCGGACCATTTAAGTATTATTTGCAACAATAGATATATTAAATGTTTTGTCGTAAGTGTTGTATGAAGTCAGGCTATTCATTTAATTCATTATGCCTTCCACAGAAGAGATAGTATGAAGAAATAAAGCACACTGCTAAAACTTTGTCCAGAAGTTCACACAAGAACATGTAATTCATATACTGAAATACAGTTAAACAACAAAAATTAATGAGAATTTCAAGCCAATTGTGCAGTTCCAGAAGCAGGAGAATACACAGCGTACTACTCAATTTATCCCCAAACCAGGAGGAGTTTTGGATGTTGGCCATAACGCACAAATTATACCTTCTAATAGAGGAGGCTCATCCTCAAAATTACTTCCATAAAAAGACTGTGCTGAAGTTGGAGTATACGTCTGTGTTGGCTGGTAAATCTGCCCTGTGTAAGGCTGCTGCTGCATCATCTCTGGAGGGATAAATCCACTTTGTTGAGAGTATTCATAGCCTCCATACTGCCTATAAAGAATGACATCACATTATGGATGGATGCAGAATTTCATTTTAAACACCTCCCTGCAAAAATCAAAGCTTGTTTTCAGTAAATAAACAATTCTGTCTTTCCTCCTCTTTTAAACGGTCACATTCAATGATCCCCCACTCAGATCCAAGCCTCTTAGTCACTTAGCCACATTCATCTATCCAAACCCTTATAAACAATACTGATAAGCTGAAGACCACATACTGCTATAAGCTAAACAAGATATTATCGCCATATATGCTAGTATTGCTTTTTGTTTTTAAGGCAGAGGCCTGCACAAGCGAGTGTTATCCTTTGACTGAATGACTACTACTTTTGTAGACATGTAAAAGAGTAGGAAAAATTTGTGTCACAAACTAATTTAATTGTCCCTTAACTACTACAGACATCTCATTTGATGCCAGCATTAATTTACAATTAAGAATGTTTATTTGCAAACTCATTTTGTTAGCGAGTAGCTCATACCATCACTTTCACTCCCCTCCATATTTAACAAATGAGCCTAGGGAAAAAAAACAAAAACACAAAAACAAAATCCTGTCTCCCTCTTCACTTATGCACCACGAGCATCAGGTAGCATTATGGCATATCAAAAGGAATTATGATATGGATGTTGAACACTTTATGACATCTACCTAGAGAACACGATGCGGACGGGGGGGGGGGAGGGTTGGAGAGGAAGAGTTCTCAGTTTCTATTTCACATATTCTCAGATATCTGCTAACAAATACATTCATACTCACTGCAATACTACTACAGATTTCATACATACAAAAATATATGCTGCCATAAGCATCTTAAAAAAAAAAAGCCTCATCAGAGCTATCTTCTGTTCCTAGACAAACTCGTAAGTTATTATTGCCACTAACCACTCCNTAGTGTCAGCCAGCAAGAAGAACCTGAACGGGGGGGGGGGGGGAGGGTTGGAGAGGAAGAGTTCTCAGTTTCTATTTCACATATTCTCAGATATCTGCTAACAAATACATTCATACTCACTGCAATACTACTACAGATTTCATACATACAAAAATATATGCTGCCATAAGCATCTTAAAAAAAAAAGCCTCATCAGAGCTATCTTCTGTTCCTAGACAAACTCGTAAGTTATTATTGCCACTAACCACCCCTCTGACTGCAGAGGCTTCAGTAAATGTCTCCAACATATTTTGAACTATGCAAATATGAACATAAAGAAGGAAAACACAGAACTCCTTCTCCCTTCTTGTGCCAGTAGAGCCGAGCCTCATCACAGCACAGCAGTTCTTGCCAGGATGCAAACGCAAATTGAGCTGCCCCATCTATCACAGGGACCAAACTCAGGCCACGTACCTGACAGTTCTCGGTCTGGGACTAGGGATTAACAAAGGCCTCCTAAGAGCTCCTGTGACCTAGAGAAGTCTGGCACGGCTTCCTGCTAAAGCCTAGAAGTCACCATGGACAAGGCAGGCTCATTTACTTGACGCTGTGGCTAATCTGCGCTCCCCGGGTAACTGCACAGGGACTTACGGAACAGTGATATTTCTCTTCCAGAAGATTATTCAAGTTATTAAGATTTCTCGTACAATCTCTTTCCCGAGATTCTCATCGCTACCTGACAAGGCGGAACGCGCGGCACTTAGCGCGGAACCGCCCCCCCCGCGCACAGGCTGCGGCCGGCACGGGTCACCCGACCCGCGGCTGGGGCACGGGCAGCCCCCGCTGGCCCCCGCTGGCCCCCGCAGCCCGCCCGCCCCGCGCCCAGGTCACCTGC